>WHUX01000023.1:0-503457 GCA_015179025.1 Terfezia claveryi | reverse complement strand
TCTGTGTGAGGTATTAGATTCATCAGGTTCAGGGTCATCTTCATCTATGGCTTTGTACCTTTCAACCTCAAAGATTGCATTCAGGCCTTCTCTATCATGCCAGACAGGCCTGGTACCATCAACCTCCTACACTTGTCTTGGTGGGAGGTTAGTAGTGGTGATCTGGAGAGGAGGGAGTCTCCTTCTCTTTTAGATGTTATTGGGAGATTGTCTTCCAAGGATTGGTAGAGACACTAGTCTCCCAATGGCTCCTCTGATCCTGAGCTGGTTTGGGGAAGACATTGTTGGTGATGGAGAATGTGGGGGAGGAGTTTTTCTGAAAGTTTGTATGGGAACAGAGAGGTGATTGCTACTATTGAATGTTGTAGTAAAGAAGCTATATGGTGAGAAGACTGTCCAGTAGAGGGAGATTTAGAGGGACTATATACTCCTTTAGACAGTATATCTGCTATGTGGTTGTCCTTGCCCTAAATGTATTCTAGAGTTAGGTTAAACTGACTCATAGTCTCTTGCCACCTTCTCTTCATCTGACTTTCAGGGATACTATCCATAAATATGACTAAGGGTTTATGATCTGTTTGGATAATCACTTTGTGACCCTGTAGTTCAGGCCTGAAATACCTCAGTGAGTCAACAATTACTAAAAATTCCTTATCAGTTGTTGTGTAATTCATTTGTCCATTATTTAATTTCCTAGAGTGAAATTCTGCTGGCCTGATAACACCATTCTCTATTTGGCTAATCTATCCTGAGATCCCTGTATTACTGGCATCTGTAATTAAATAGATTGGAAGGCCTGAGTCATAATTAATTGGTTTGAGCACTTTATTGCTCATAATTAATTCCTTAATCCTTATGAATGACTCATTATGCAAAGGTGTCCACATGTGCTTCTTTGTTGACCCTTGCAATTCTGATAGTGGTTTGGCTACAGCTCCCAATTCTGGACAAAACCTTCTCAAGTAATTAACTATTCCTAGAAATTTCTGTAATTTTTTCTTTGAATTAGGGATAGGGTAATTTGCTATTGAGTTGATTTTTTCTGGATCTATTTCTAACCCTTGCTTGGTGACAATGAATCCCAGTACTTTCAGCTTTGGAGCAAGGATCTGGCATTTCTTTTTGTTGAAGAAAAACTTTTCCCTAGCCAATATCCTGCAGATCCCTCTCAACACTTCTTTATATTCTTCCAGGGTATCTGTTCCAATCAGAATATCATTTAAATAAACCATGACTGTTTTTCCAATATAATCCCTCAGTAACCAATTCATAGCCCTCATTATAGTTGCAGGTGCATTACAGTCCCCTTGCTGCATAACTAGTAAGTCAAACTTCCCTAGATGATTTGTAAAGGTGCTATTTTTTACTGATTCATATGCATACCTAATATTGTGATACCCATCTGCATGATCAGCTGCTGAAATATATTCCTTGGTAGCTATCCAGTCCAGTATTGCCTTAATATTTGGTATGGGTATTTTATCTTTTTGCACTAGCTTATTTCTGGGTATACAGTAGAGCAAGAATCTAGTCTGTTGCTTACCATTCTTGTCTAAATCCCTTTTAGGCTGTGTAAATATGAGGATACTGTTGAGAGAGCTAGATAGAACTATTCTTCCAGATTCTAGCTCAGTCCTCATTTTCTCTGTTACTTGATCCAAAAACCTTGTATGTTTAGTGTAGTATATAGGTTCCCAAGTTGCACCATCAGGAACTATGATCTTATGTTGCATAATATCATAAGGTTCTCTGATTGGTGGTAATGCAGTTGGTTTCTCCTCTGGGAATAGTTCAGGGAATTCTTCAAATATATTAAACTCCATTTTTTCCAGATTAACTACATTTGTAATAACTGGAGAGCTTCCATTATCTTCTAGCTCTGACCAGTCTGATGAGTTAAACTACTCTTGTGACTATTCTTGGTCTTCCTCTAGGTCTTCTGATAGATCATGCTGTATCTAAGGTATTGCTAGAGTTAGTTTTGGGTAGTATAGTAATCTACCTTCAACTTCAGTTAATATAGCATGTGGGTCTTCATTATCATCCCAATCTTCTTCTGTCCTTCCTATATTCATAGCTACAGTAGTGACTCTTTCAAGTATATCCTTAGTTTTAAGTATATTAATGTCAATCCTTATCCTGCCGATAGGTTGTATAGTAATTGCATTATCTTTAATATTCATAATTGCTTTATAATTCCTCAGTGCAGGTTCACTAAATATAACATCCCAGTCCTTAGGTTGGCTACATAGAATATCCTAGTTTCTTGTATCTTTAGATTTACTGTGACTGTTGCTGTATTTGTCATTTGAGATTTACTACCTTTAATTGCAGTTTCTAGAGGCTTCTTGCTGATCTCTTTCAAGAGTATATTAAACAGTTGCCAGTAATTTACTGATATTAGGTCTCCACCTGATGTATATGGATCAAATAGTGCATAAGTAATATGTCTATTAATCTTAATTTCAGCTGCATTAGAAGTTCTATAGCTTTCTAGTACTAAGAACTTCCTTGTATCATTAGGGTTCCTCATAACCTGAAGAGCAGCTGACTCTTGTTGTTTAATATCAATCTCCTAATAAGCTGTTTTTACCTTCTGTGGGGGCCATGTAGTATTAGGCCTAAAAGGCTAGTAGGGAGGGAATCTTCTAACTCCTAGTCTAGTTCCCATATATTAGTAAGCTGAAGATACCTTCCTAGTAGGGCAGTCCCTGGAACTGTGACCTGTCTTTCCACAGTGATAACAGGACCCTGTCCTTACAGCTTCTTCCCTTTTCTTCTCCTGTTCAACATAAGGTGTATATTTAGTTTTATTCTTTCTAGCATTAGGGAAGTTGCCATAGAGTCCTCCTAATCCACCCTTCTTACTAGCAATTTTAGCTGCATTCCTGGCCACCTTATTAGGCAATTTAAATTCAGACTTAGTCCATTCCATAGGTTTACCAGGGCCCCACTGCTTATCAGCCTTCTTTTAGTGTTTTTGCAAGGATTTGGTCTCTTGTTTTAATATATCTTCCTGGACAGCAATTTTGTTTAATATTTCCTCAAAAGTTGACTCATATGATATCAGCCCTTTGACTTTAGCCCTAAGCAGGGGTACTAGTCCATCTACTAGTTTCATTTTTAGTGC
Organism: Terfezia claveryi; assembly: GCA_015179025.1. Lineage (NCBI taxonomy): Eukaryota > Fungi > Ascomycota > Pezizomycetes > Pezizales > Pezizaceae > Terfezia > Terfezia claveryi. The sequence continues at coordinate 500,327 of WHUX01000023.1, read as the reverse complement.
ATGATCACTTATCATGTCCTTTCCATTTAGATCCTTGCACTTAATTTTAAACTCTTCTAGGTTCTGTGCATACTGCATGATAGTAATATCTGGCCTCTGATGGTATGATAAGTATTGTTTCTATAAGACTTCAGGTGCTACTGTAGAGATAAGTTTACCTCTCAGTTTTAACATAAATTCATGGAAATTCCTGTCCTTAACATCAGCTTTCTCAGAGCAATATTGGTTATATTAAGTCTAAGCACTCTTCTCAAACATAAAACTTGCTCTATCTAGGCTTTCCCAACTTGCTATATCCATCCCTTGATACTCTATCCACTTCTGCCACTGTTGCACATAATTGTTAAAGGTAGTTTGATCTCTCCATTTCTCTGATACTCCATCAATCATTGGGAGATTGGGAATCTTTGCAAGTTTGTTTGCCTTTTTGACTAGAAATTTGCTAATTTGTTATGAGGGTATCTTTTGACCAGTCTTCTTAGACCATTCCAAGTGGTAAGGGCTAGGTTCTCTAGTTGACCTTTTCTTTCTGTCATCATCAGAACCATTGTCTGACTCATCACCCTCAGATCCAGATCCTGGGTCCTCACTTCTACCTCTAACCACACTACTAGTACTCCTTTTAGACTTCTTGTTAGGAGTCTTACTCTTTTTGGTATATATTGGCTTTTTCTTATCTTTAGGTGGTGGTAGCATGTCCTTTTCAAATATTTCTTCTATATCTATTTCATAATCTCTATCATCTTCTTCTTCATACTGCATACTTTTCTCCTTACCCTTACCTCCAACTCCAAATAGTTTCCTTCCTATCTCTTCATAAGTTTCTACAGGTTCGGTTATTAGAGGCACTATTTCTAGAGTTTCCAGATTATACAGGTTACCCATAAGCATGTACTGTGTCAGGAAAGGCCAGTTTAATGCTAGCCATGGAACTCCTTTACATGGGTTATAGGTTAGGTAAGGCCATACTGCTTTTGAAGTAGATGAGAGTTGAAAGTCCATTTGAACTGACTTGTCAAATTGGTCTTTCTGTTGCAAAATCATGAACTTTTCTGCTGCTTCAGCTAATAGTTCCTTTTTTCTTTTTGATAACATGTTGTTTATTGTTAGGTATACAAATACCCTTATTATTCTTTGGAATCATGATACTTCATTTTTGTCCCAAAAAGCTTTTGTTGCAGGAGGTGTTATAATTCTTATTTTAGGCATGATATTGTTAGCCTTAATAACTATTTTCCTTGTCTCCACATCCTTATCTGGAATTTTCTTTTTAAGGGTATAGACTAAGTTGGCCTTGAGTGCTTCTAGCTCCTCACTTGTCATTGCCTTTCTCCTGCCTTTCCTAGCTCTAGCTCCTCCTTCTATTACACTAGTACTTTTTTGTTTAGGAGTCTCCAAGTCTATTAGATATTATACTACTGATTCTTTGAACTCTGTTTCTTCTATTCCTGCTTTCTTTAAGGTAGATCCTAATGAGGAAGGATCTACTTTTTATCAACTTCCTTCTTATCCTCTATTTGTTGCTTCTGATACCAAGGTTGACTATGGTAAGGGAGAGAGGAGATTGAAGAGAAAAAGGGTAACTTTTATTGATGAGATTGTTGTGGGAGCAGGGTTTCCTTTAAATGTTGGGAAGAAAGTTAAGTAGAAGGATAGGAGTTGGACTGCTAGGTACTTGTATTCCTTTTGGAGGGAGAGGTACAGAAACTTTCCTTGTTCTGCTTACTAGTAGAATTCCTAATTTTTCTTTAGGCTAGATAGAGAGTAGGGCTGGGATACTCTCTGGAGTTTGGATATAGATAGGACTTGTTCCTATAATCATTACCCTTGTTGGACTTCTGAGGCTGTTTCTAGGTCTCAGAGCTACCAAATTAGGTAGTTTATTGTTTCTTTGTATTTGCCAGTTAGATACAATTATTATTGCCCTCTTATGTTGTTTGCTACTATTTGTAGGCTTTTACTAGTTGCTATTTGTTGAATAGTCTTACTGTTGCTATTTGGAGGATAGTCTTACTGCTCACTATCAGACTTTGGTACTACTGTACTTAATGCTGTAGACTTATACTAGCTCTAGTTTCTACTCTTATTGGTAGAAACTTTATTGGTTAAGTAAGGTTGATCAGGCCTTCCTAGTTAGGTAAGAATCAAGTTCTTAGGTTAAAAAAATGTAAAGTGTTGTTAGGGGGAATGGAAAATCAGATTAGATTAGATAAGGATCCAATCTAATTAGATAATCTTAGGCTTGTAATGTATACTACAAAGTAGATTACTAATAGTGTATTGTTTATTCTTACTATTAAAGTTATTACCAGTAGCATAAGATTACTATAATAGGTAAAGGGGTATAGGAGTGCCAAAGGCACTTAGAAGATTAACCAGTGGAACTTCTATATTGATTGTACTCTAACTATATTCTGAGTTCTAACTGTCTATCCAACTGAAGGGAAATTCTGGGGACTATATGTGTTTCCAATAGGGTAGTGCTGGAGCAGTGCTGGGGCAGTGCACCATCATCTGACCCTTATATGTGATTGATATCAATATCATCTGATCTTCTAGATAGTACTTCCAAATACTATCTAGTACAAAATAGGTTAAGTCTTAACTTTGACTTATATATGAAAAAGCATGTGATAACATATGAAAGCATGTAAAAGCATGTGAAATATTAGCAAGGCAGACAGCACACAAAATGTTGTGTGTTTTGAGATGCTTGCTGAGTAAGAAAATACATAAGAAATATATTTGTGAGGGAGAGGGTTAGTCATAGGGTATGAGTAAGCCACTTCCTTACACCTACTAGGATAGATAAGGGAATTGAGGATGTAGTCATTAGAGATATCATCTGGAAGGTCAATTTAGAGGGAGTATCAGAGATACAGTGAAGGTGACTATACCGGATATTGGAAGAAATCAGGCCATGGGTGGCTACTAATGTGATTGAGATGAAACATATATATATCTTGAAAAACAGGATTCAGCTAAAAAAAGACGCAAGGACAAAGGTTCAAAATCAAAAGGTCCAGTTAGCATACAAAGAGCGGGAATGGTTAGTAGGCTATTTGGCCAAGCTGGAGGAAGCTAAGTTAATATCACACATTCAAGAAACTGAGATATTATCAGATATCAAACTAGCCATCAAACATAACTCAGTAGATCCATTTAGACTCTGCATTAAGTATATCTTCTTGAACTTGATTTCGGTAAAGGGAGTTGACTAATTAAGAGGCCTAGATGAGGTGTTACAAGCCCTGGCAGGGAGGTTTATCTATAGTGGTATTAATGGGTTTTTAGGGTATTACTGCATACTAATGGATCATAACTCAATATACTTGACAGCATTTATAGTACCAGAAGAAGGAGCATTCGTTTGGAATTATATACCTTTCAGATTTTAGGGTACCTCGGGCACATATTCAGATTTCATACATATAGTTTTTGGAGATGTAGTTAGACCTAACCTATAGTTCTACTTAGATAATCTCGATACGGCGAGTGGATAACCAGGAGGTCAGCTGGATAAAGTCATTGATGTTCAGCTAGACTTACTAGAATTTGTAGTTTTTCCAAAGTATAGGAAAGCAAATGCTTCTATCAATACAAGAAAATCACCTCTACTTATGCAAACACAGAAGATGCTAGGGCATATGGTATCTCAGAGAGGAATCTCTAAATCACCAGAATTGGTAGATAAGTTTTCCACCTTGTTCAGAACACTAGTTACTAGCCCAGAGGATATTGAACAGAGTTTAGCTGCAATCCGATAGCTGGCAAAATTCATTCCGAGCCTATCTAACAAAACTAAGTTCATAAGTGAGAAACTACAAGGGTGGAAGGGCGGAGTTAGAGAAGGTATACAGCCAGGCCCGAAAGGTAGAAAGGGCAAAAGAATGCTAGAGAAAGACTATGTTTTTGAGTAGACAGAAGAAGATCAGCTGAGAATGATGGAATTGGTCACAGATATCTAAATGAATATTACTTTGCAGGTATTCAACCCAGAATGCCCAGTGGTAATGATGTTTAATACAAGCCCATGAGTGATCTCATGTGTTATCGGACAGCTGGCTTGCAAGGACAGCAATATTAACCTTCGAAAAGACAGTGAGGTTACTCTAATAGATCAGTATCCAATGGTTATACCTTCTACCTTCTTATCAAAGGCACTCTACAAAACCTAGGAGAGATGGGCCCAAACCGAGAAGAAAGTATATGTAGTATATTACTTCACTAGTAAGAATTGGCATCTTTTATATAGAACTTGGATCTTCTTCCATACAGATTGCCTATATTTGACTTATATCTATAACCTGAGATCCACCAATAATAAGATAAATCGGTGGGTACTGGCTCTAAAGGAGTTAGACTTCACTATTCATCATGTACTGGGTTGGACCCTTATCATGCCAGATGCATTGTCCAGAGTACAGAAAGAACTACTGAAGGAGATAGAAAAAGCAGAATGGGAAAACATCAAGCGAGCTGGTAAGAAAGAGCGAGCGGGTGAAAAAGAGTGAGCTAGTAAGAAAGAGTAAGTAGGTGAGAAACAGTAAGCTGATGAGAAAGAGAATGCTGGTAAGAAAGAGCGAGCTAGTAAAAAAGAGTAAACTAGTAAGAAAGAGCAAGCTGGTGAGAAAGAGCGAGCTAGTAAGAAAGAGCGAGCTAGTGAGAAAGAGTGAGCTGGTAAGAAAGTGGTAACAGGGGAGGTGTTAGTAGCAGAAAGATCATGAGATAGCTGGAGGTCAGGAATTAAGAGATTTCTTTTGTCTGGTGATTTTGCAGGTAATTGGGGGAGCATGTATAGGGCTAGAATTCGGAAGATGGCAAGAAAGTATAGAATGGAAGAGAATACAGGAAGGTTAATGCTGGAGGGATATAATGGTATTTGGAGAGTAGTCCCTATACAAACCCAAATTTCTACTCTCCTAACAGCTTTTTACGATTCCGCATGCACTGGCCATTATACAGCAGAGATTACTTATCAAAAGATATTGGAAGTAGGATATACTTCACTAACAATAATCAAAGACTGCAAACAATATTGTAGGTCTTACGAAAGATATCAAAAATGTCAGGATTTGGTGGATTTCCCAGTTCAGCCACTTAGACCTATTATTATGCTTGAGCCTTTCAAGATGATTACTATTAACTATGCAGAACCATTTAAACCAGCTGGAGGACATATCTATACCTTGATAATGATTGAGAACATGACTGGCTTCTTGGATCTAGCGTCTTGCAAATCTGCAACTGGAGAAGCTACTGTTAAAATACTCAAGGCATATTGTACTAGGTATAGATTTCCAAGAGTCATATATACAGACTGAGGGCCTTACTTTCATAACTATGAATGCATGGAATAGGTAGAAGAGAATGGAGTCTGATAGGTATTTGAAGGCCTAAGAACGGCAAAAACACAAGGAAAAGCAGAGAGAGCTATTCGGTCAGTTAAATAGTCCATAGCTAAGCTTGCAAACCAAGATCCGAAGGCTTGGAAAAAGCTTCTTCAACCTATGTAGTTCTCTTTCACCTTGAAAATTGGTCAATTGGGTTATTCGCCTTTTCAGCTACTATACCGATATCAGCTAAGGTTAGCTATCCAGAACCTGGTATTGCCAATGGAGGTAGGGAGGTATGGGGACAAAATAGTTTTCCTCAGGAACGAGAAGTTGGACGAGATTAGACACTTAGCAATCGAGAGGCAATTGAAGGCGTAGGAACACCATGTCAAACAATACCAGGCCAAACTGAGGGATTACCACTACCTTGTTAGCTATTTGGTACTATTCCAAAACTATGCTAAGAAGCATAAGCCAGGGAGTCCATGAGAAGATAGATGGAAGGGACCAGTATGAATCACATATATCACATTGAAGAGGAAGATCGACTTCCAAATAACCAATGGGATGATATATAAGGTTGGCATACAAACTGAGTAAAGCTGTTTATTCTAAAGGAATTGGTGGTACTGGATTAGCTAAGGGAATTGGCGGTACTGGATTAGCTGAGGGAATTGGTGGTACCAGATTAGCTGAGGGAATTGGCAGCATAGAAATATGGGGATAGAGGAGATGGATAAGGCAGAAGAAGGGAACTGTTCATCTCCACTTTTTATATCATCTAGTTTTTTTAATTTTAGCTAGAACTTTGTTGTTATGGGATGGTCAGGATGATTCCTAACTATTCCTGATAAAGGGGGTTGTTACAAGCTGATATTTGCTCAATAATGAGGCCAGTAGATCGAATGTTTATTTTAGCTTTCCAAGTATTTACATTTGATAGATAACGTTACTAGTTTAGTTTAGTCAGTGTCAGGCTACGAGGAGGTGGCTATAAAGGCCCCTTCAGTCATACCTAGAGAGAGGGATGGAAAAAGAATGAAAAAATCACTGTCATCAAGATCGTGAACAAGAAAGAGTTACACTAAAGTGAACTGAATACAATCACACATGCCGTCAAGCTATTATCAAGCCAAAGAGCCCTAGTCATTATAAGGGTTTCTTTTGTCACTTAACATTGGCTCTCAATAGTGCTTGTCCATATGTCAACTTGTCTAAAACATGTTATAAATTGTATGGAATAAGACCTGCTCCCTGCCAAGTACTAAGAATATTCTTTTGGATATATGTTGCATTGTGTATCTCAATAAGTATTGGAAGAAAATTGCCTTTGTTAATTGCAATATTACCAAAGTGAACAAGCCGATCAACTTGCTTTCTATATGCCTTCTGTAGTAATGAGAATAATCTAATATCAAGTAGTTGTAGGAGATGGGTAGAATACACTAGAAGACAGTAGGCAATAATATTAACACTGAGGCTAAACTTAATTGTAATATGAGACCTATAACTATCCACAATTAGTAAATGATAACCTCTATTTTTTACCTCCTTCAACTCTTTTGTATACTCATGAAAATGTTTAATCTATTCCATCCTTAAGGTATAACATGTCCATCCTTTTTTTAATATACTAAACTTCCACTGATTACAATTAACTTTTAGATATTTTAGAAATTAATACTAGCCCATATAGTGTCCAGCTCCTTTATAGATAATTAATGGAGGTAATACAATCCCTTCTCTACTAATTGCTTCCACAACAGTAATCATTTCATGATTTCTATCAGTTGCCAACTTGCTAGTTATTCCACAACCTCATCTTAAGCAAATAACCTTAGCACAATCTAAAATACCTTGTTGAAACCTCTTCTCATCCATATTGTAGGTTGTAGTATCAGTAATCCAATATAGGCACTTAAGCTGTATAAGCTTATTAAAATAATCTTGAATAATTCCTGAATCACTAGCTTTGATCTGCTTCTTATCAAACTAGCTTCTGAACTTTAAAACTAATTGTAGATAATGATTAAGGAAGCATGTAATCCAATTTTTGCCCACCGTAGAGCTTTCATCACATTTTTTTCCCTTTAATAATGTAATACCTTCCTTAATATGTACTATATATGAAGGAAATCCCCACTCCTCTAATTTCAGGATCCACCGTACAATAGCCTTCTCTTCTGCTAGTGTACACAATTGCTGTGATATGTGTGACCTTACTTTGGATTCTCCACCATTCAGTTGTCTATACAATGTTGTATATCTAAGTCCAAAAGCTTCTGCTGTTTTTCGGATCGATTTGTATTTCCCCTCTTAAACTGCCACTATTGCTTGCCAGATTCAGAGCTCTCGCTAGGCTTCCGATACCTGCTTTTATTACTTTAGCCTTCCCATGATATGCTTTAGGCCTTCTATACTCCCATATCAGCTTCTATATATCACTAAGTGGGGTTTTTATATGTTATCTAAAACATTTATACAGACCGGACAATTTTATTTCCAATACTCAGGCCACGTCCTAGATTCTTAGAAATGCGTATTAGGCATTGGATATGGTGTGACAAACCCTATAGAGTTGAATGCTACAACTGGCGTTCAAATCCATTGTGTACTGATATTGTAATTACCCTACAGCTGCCCACCACTAATCTGCGTGGGGGCTGATCCACATCCCTGTGATGATCTGCATCCCCGTAAAAGATGGTATTGCTTCACTCCATACACTCAGCTATTCCTTCATATTCTCCTTTATTAGGAATCACAGCTCTCACTGCTCACCTATTCTCATAGGTTATGAGCCCGGATAAAGCGCTTTGAGCCCTCTACGAAGAACAGAACACCAAAATCTCAATGTCTTCCGAAGCTGGTTCTTCCAGACCACGCACTCGCTTGAATCTAGGTTCGTGGGCCCCACACCCTGCAGATGAGAAGAGGAATTACTGGATACAGTGCATGTTTCTGCAGTACTACAACTACGTCAAGCTCCTCAGGCACTACTGGTTCCCTTTTCAGCACCTCGAGACTTGAAGTCCAGTGTGAAAATCGAAAGACTCGCTGTCTTAGAAGGATTCAAAAACTACGATTTATGGTCATAACAAATACTGATGGTATTCGATGTACTTGAAGCTACACAGGTAGTTATTCATGGATACCAACCACCTGTGGGTACTTCTGCCATAGATCTAGCAAAGCATAAGCACATTGAAACAGAATCGCTACTTCTGATAATTCAAGTAGTATCCAACCAGATCATGCTGCAAATTGGGAGACACCGATTGGCACACAAAATATAGCAGTACCTTCGTAAGACCTACTATGAGGATACCCCATTATCCTTCGTCCATGAAATACATGCTTTCAACACACTTTCCTCTACATCCATTACCGGGATGTGGCCCACCACCGGGATGTGGCTCACTTGGTTATTTTAGTGGTTTCGACAGTTTCGTGACCAATATAGGACCAAAGAGGCTCAAAATTTGGGATTGCATTGTGGATATATGCTCGTTTGTTCAAGCGAGTATGAATGGGCCAAGGTGCATTACCGCTTGAATTATCCTGACAGAATTACTGGGGATTATGGGATCGGTTAGCTGTAAGAAAAGTAGATATATCGGGGCTATAAGGGCTATAATCAAGCAATAATTATTGTTACGACTTGGTAATTACGGCCTGTATAAATTATAGAAGCAATTGCATGCAATAAGTTCCCATAGAAGGCCCAGTCTGCAAGGGTGTTTTAACCGGGGACGCAGACGAGGTATTTCTTCTTGTAACTCAGTCAAAGCAAGTTCAAAACAGATGACCAGTAGCTTAAAAGAATTTACATGGGCATGAGAGCCAGGGGAGATCATATTAGTGACTGAATACATCAGTTAAATCTGTACTGAGTATATATGCCAAGGTTTGTCATTTCCAGCTAATATGGCTACTAGGCTAAGCTACTTCATATTTAGGCTAAATCTGATCTAAAACAGACTAAGAAGCTTATTTGTTTATGCTTTGGTCCTTTTGGGCTATTGAATGCCTAATGACACATTCATTTGGAAGACTTATCTCAAGGTTTGCCTACTGTTGCAGGTAAGCTCCTATGGAACGACTTCTCTCAAGCCAAGTCAGATATGCTAAGTAGGGTTTATACAAGCATCTAGTCCCTTAATACATTTGTTTGAGCCATGACCTGCTTGGTTTGGACTTCATTTCACTGAGTTATAATAAGAAGGTTTTTGATCTAGATCCCCTCTTATCTTACCTTTACCAACCTAAGCTCACTCAGTTTTAAGCAAAGATCCCCGACAGAGTACCGTAAAGTTTCTCCAACCTATGTGCATGGTTTTGAGCTATTAGGCGCTTAATATGGACTTGATTTGGTTGAGTTATAAGAAGATACAATTTATTCACACATTGCCTTAACCTACTCTTGGCGGTATAGCCTTACTAATTTCTGGTAGAATATCATACATAGGGTACCTAGATGATCCCCCTACCTATGTTTGTGCTTTTGCGCTATTAGGAACTTGATTTAGACCGATTTTGGTTGAGTTACTAGAAGGAAAACCCCCCGGTAAGGACTACCCTTGCTGACCAGTCCCTCTATAGCAACGTATTACATACAATTGCTTCTAAAATGTATACAGGCCATAATTGCCAAGTCGTAACAATAATCGTTGCTTGATTATAGCCCTCATAGCCCCCATATATCTACTTTTCCTACAGCCAACCTACCCCGTGATCCCCGGTATTTCTGTCAGGATAATTCGAGCAGTAATGTACCTTGGCCCGTCCGCACTCGCTTCAACAAACTACGATATATCCACAATACAATCCCAAATTTTGAGCCTCTTTGGTCCCATATCGGTCTCGAAACTGTCGAAACCGCTAAAATAACCGAGTGAGCCACATCCCAGTGGTGGGCCTCATCCCGGTGATGTATGGTACACTTGACTCTACCCAGCAGTATTTGGATCGGGCCGGCCAGTCCGGCCGTCAAGCAGGCCCAGGCCGGTCTGGACCGGGTTGAGCTCAGCCTGGGACTGGCCTGAATTATCAGGCCGGCATGCATACTCACAAGAGCAGGTTGTAGATGGACTGGTCCGCCCAGTCCGACCAGTCCGCCCAGTCCGACCAGTCCGCCCAGTCCGACTAGTCCGCCCAGTCCGACCAGTCCGCCCAGTCCGACCAGTCCGCCCAGTCCGCCCAGTCCGCCCAGTCCGCCCAGTCCGCCCAGTCCGCCCAGTCCGCTAACTAAACCGACAGACTGAAGACTACTGTGCGAGTGATTACTATATCGCAGTGCGGAGTAAACAGATATCATGATTTTCGGAACCTAATCGGCCTAGTAAATAGAATATGAAAAATACAACTCGGCACTCCTCTCAAGCCCATTCGATCTGCCTGCGATAACTTCATACATTTTTCTATTCCAGACCAGCCTGGTCGGACTGGTCGGACTGGTCGGACTGCAGTCCACGTGATAGCCCGCCGGGGCCGGTCCAGGCTGTTTCAGACCAGCACGGACCTCGGCCCTCAGTCCAGGCCCCCGGCGGCCTGAAGGCTGGCCTGGCCGGTTGGTGACACTGCTACCCAGTCTATCTCCGACTTCATTGATACCTTCGAAATCCGGTGGATGCGCCTACACATGCTTACTTCAAACGCTCGCCCAGGCAGCTTTAAGGCTGTCTATAGAACACTCTTAGAGCTAGAAGAAGCAAAAAGAGAATATCTTCTAGCGTCTCTAGTTACCATCCATCTTTGGGATGCCGATCACCAACGGGATGCGGATCACCCGGCTATTTATGCATTTTCAATGATTTCGAGCTCTATACATAATGAAATAAGCCCAGATTCTGGGATCGTATTTGAGATATATAGTACTTTGCAAAATAAAGTATCGCAGGCCCAAGGTATACTACAGCTTAAATGATGCTGAGAGAAATACCGGGGATTACCGGGTAGGTTTAGCCATAAGATATATGAATAGATGATGGCGGAGAAAGTTTCAATGATCAGAAATTACTGTTTCCACTTGGTACTTGTGGTTTGCGCTCACTATATATGCAATTTCATATAATATGCCCATACAGAAGGATCGGTCCGAAATGGTAGCTTAGCCGGGAATGCAAATGAAGCTACTTTTTGTCGTAGCTCAACCAAATTCAAAAACCAGATAGGTCAAAAGCAAGCACATGGGTAGGGAAATACTCTCAGGTAGCTTATACAGGATATCTGAGCAGAACCGGGCAACGTCATGCCCCCAAACAAAGGCCTAGGGATTGTGCATAGAATATATTCACTATCATAATTCAATCAAACTAGGTCCAAATCAAATACCTAATGGCACGAAAGTATGCCAATAGGCAGGCCTGTCAATTAGTACTCTACATATGATATCTGTTAAAAATTGAGTGAGGACATATCACTAATGAGCGGTTCAGCGGGAGGGCACATAAAATATATCTATGTTATAAGTTAATGAAACCAAGCCCAAATCAAGCAAATACTGGCTTATATGAATGCTTGTAGAGACTAGACACTTGTATACATGCTATACAGTAGCTTTGACTTGACTAAAGTGAAGTCATCTTGTAAAGGCCCTTCTCAGAAACAGGCCAACAGGTGGTAGATTTTGGGATACCACTTTCAAGCAAGTACAGGATCAGGTATTTAATATCTTAAAAGTATTAATGTATGGAGGGCAATCTTTTGAACCTATTGCACATATGATTTAGCCTAAATTGATGTAGCTTAGCATCATAGCCTTTTTGGAAAGAAATATAAAGTCTTAGTATATGTCAATCTCTATCTACCTAAAATATATATTTAGTTGCTGAGACAAGCTCATCTGTTCTATTTAGCTATGTGTATTTGTTTGAGCTATAGGGCGATTGATCTGGGTCTGGTTTGGTTGAGCTACGACAAGAAATACCTTCATTTGCATCTCCGGCGAAGCTACCATTATGGACCGACCCTTCTGCGTGGGCATATTATATGAAATTGCATATATAGTGAGTATAAACCACAAGTACCAAGTGGGAACAGTAATTTCTGATCATTGAAACCTTCTCCACTATCATCTATTCATATATCTTATAGCTAAACCTACCCGATAATCCCTGGTATTTCTCTCAGCATCATTTAAGCTGTAGTGCACCTTGGGCCTGCGATACTTTATTTTGCAAAGTACTATATATCTCAAATACGATCCCAGAATCTGGGTCTATTTCGTTATGTATAGAGCTCGAAATCGTTGAAAATGCATAAATAGCCGGGTGATCCGCATCCCGGTGGTGATCGACATCCCGAGGATGGATGGTACCCACTATCCCAATGTGGTGGATAACTTAACTACCAAAGAAAATCTTTCTTATGAAGACCTAAAGGTTGGACTAGCTATCATAGCAACAACCAGCTGTCCAACTATAACGGTGGTAACAATACTAATGCCAATGCTAAATCTGCCCTGCTTACAACTGGCCAACCAAATAATAAAGCTAGAAGAAAGAAAGCCTCGCAAGCCTCGCAAGCCACGCAATCTACTTCTGCGACCCAAGCACCTTCTGCTGATCCAGGTACTAGGAGCTGTACCTACTGCAAGAAACATGGACATCGTTTTAAGGAACACCTCCTTATTCCCACGAATCCAATGGAACCACAGAAAGGTATAACCGGACAATTCAGACAATGGTAAGAGGCATGCTCACTCATATATCCGATAAGAGACTATGGGCAGAAGCATGCGCAACTGCTGTTTATCTGAGGAACCGCCTACCTCATACCTATTTGCAGAGCAAAACACCCTATGAAGCCCTCTATAAGGCAAAGCCTTCAATAAGACACTTGCAACCCTTTGGACAGCAATGCTTTGCTCACATCTATGAGGAAAACAGACTTAGTGGCAGCAAGCTTTTCCCAAGGGCAGAAAGTGCTATATTTATTGGCTATACAGACAGTACCTCCATATATAGAATACAGCTTCAAAATAAGCGTATAAAGACTATTAGAGCTGCTCTTTGCTTCTTCCCAGCGACTTTTCCCCCGGCCTCGAGCTTACCCTCGAGCTTGCCAGCTAGGTAGCTTGCCAGCAACCTTACCTCCAGCCTCGAGCTTACAAGTGAGCTCACCAGCGAGCTTACCAGTAAGCTTACCGTCAAACTCGAGCTTACCACCGAGCGTACAAGCGAGCTCACTAGCGAGCTTACCAGCAACTTTACCCTCAAACGCAAGCTTACCAGCTCACCTACCGCCAGTCTCTAGCTATAATCTAAGACCTAGAAAGAAGACAAAACTAGCTGCAATCACTCAGGAGGATGCCGATCCCACTAATCTACCACCCACAATCAAATATGAGTTAGCTCTGCTTGCAGCTAACATTGTTAGAATGAATGCATTCCGTTCATTCCGCCCATGCCTTGCTATCTCACATGCAGCCATCTCTACGGCTCGCAGCGGCCTGCACATCATATTGTATGCTTCCTGCTTAGCCATATGGCTCGCAGCGGCCTGCACATCATATTGTATGCTTCCTGCTTAGCCATACGGCTCGCATCGGTCTGCACATCATATAGCGTGCTTCATGACATTCTTCACACATATGATGTGCTTCATGCTAGCTATACGGACATGTGCTTCTTCTTCTTCTCCTTTAGGTGTGCGTTCATTCATGTATATATATCTCGTTCGTTTCCTGTTGGATAGAGGACAACAATCACATCATAACGCATCTCTTCACTCCAAACGTTCACATCATCTCTCTCTCTCCGTGATATTGCTCATTCGTATCATCTCCTTCACTGGACACTCGGACTCTCCGCTGCCTCCTGCCCTTCTATCCTAAAAGGTTTCGAGCCCTCTGCGCTTAGATCTTCTGCACACGAACACGAGCAAAAATGTCTTCTTCAGAAGCTAGTCCTTCTCGACAACTACGAACTCGATCTCGAGCTCATCATGATGAAGAAATCCTTGACAGGGTTATTGTCACTCAGCCACAACCTCCCGAACCCCAAGCTCAACAGCTCATGCAGGATGCTCTAGCTCCTGCAGATCAAGTATCCCAAGCTCTAGGTCCCCAAAACCAAGCTCCCGCTCCCCAACCCCAAGCTCAAGCTGCATTAGCAATTGCTCCACAAGCAGCTGTACCCCTACCTGTATATCACGACTTTCGCTCAAGCATAAAAATAGAGAAGCTAGCAATCTTGGAAGGTTCTAAGAACTACGACATATGGTCACAACAAATGCTGATGATTTGGGATGCTCTTGATGCCATGCAAGTAGTTGTTAACAGTCACAAACCACCGGTCAACTCATCTGCAGCTGAATTGGTGCATCACAAGCATATAGAAAAGGAGTCCCTACTCCTTCTCATACAAGTGGTCTCTCAGCAAATTTTGCTGCAAATCAGCAGACATAGGTCGGCACACTTGATCTGGCAGTATCTACGCAAGATGTACCAAAAAGATACACCATTATCATTTGTCCACGAAATCCATGCATTTAACTCTCTCTCTTCTACACTTGATACCACTTAGCCAATTTCAGAGTTTATCAATAGCTTTGAGATTTGATGGATGCGCTTGCACACTTTAACTTCCAATGCATGTCCTAGTAGCTTTAAGGCTGCGTACCAAACTCCGCTTGAGCTGGAAGAAGCTAAGAGGGAGTATCTCCTTGCCTCTCTAGTCACACATTATCCTAATATCGTTGATAATTTGACTACAAAAGAAAATCTCTCATACGATGATTTGAAGAAAAGGCTAGTGGGTTTAGCGATCAATAACCAACTCTCTTCCTATAATGGTATGAACCAGACCAACACGGTGCTACTACTCAACGGTCGCCCGAATAAGGCTAGAAGGAAGAAATTTGTGCAATCCCAGCAACAAGCCACAAAATCTTAATCCCAGCGAGCTTCACAAGCTTCGCAAGCCTCTGCAGATCCAGGCACTAGGTCCTGCACCTACTGCAAATGACATAGACATCGATTCAAAGGTCATGTCTGGCAAGATTGTCGGAAGCTAAAACATGACCAAGCTATTAAGAAGAACATCACGCAGCTACAAGCTGCAATTGCTGAAGTTGCGCAAGCCTCCATCTCGTAAGCACTTGTCCCCCAACAGGTCAATCTCTCCCAAGATCCCTCGGGATTTGTCTCTGATGCAGTTCAGACCACCCCTCAGGTATGTCCCAAATATACCTGAAAACTTGACATATGTGCGACGGCTCACATGACTTCTGATATAGGTCACTTCCATTACATCCAACTGCATTATGGAGTTATAAGGGTAGGAGGTAACAACCTCTTACCTGTGGAGGGCAAAGGCACTGTAATCATATATGCTGCCTTACATAATAATACCACACACCATCTGCATTTAAAGGATGTCTTGTATATACCTAGTTTAAGTCACAGTCTTTTCGCTTGGGATATCATTAAGTTCAAGGTTGTTATGATTGCTCGGGATAATGTTATTTATATTTTCAATAAAAGTGATCTTCAGACTCCAATCTTAATTGCAGACATTAAGGACAAGCTTCCCTGGTTATGAGAAATTGCGAATTCATAAGTTTATGTAAGCCCTGTGAGCTCTTAAGCTCATACTGGCCTTATGAGCTCTTTATTGGCTTCGCTGTCTTATATAAGCACTGTGAGCTCTCAAGCTCATACTGGCCTTATAAGCTCTTCATTGGCTTCACTGTCTCATATAAGCCCTGTGAGCTCTCAAGCTCATACTGGCCTTATGAGCTCTTCATTGGCTTCGCCGTCTCATATAAGCCCTGTGAGCAATACTAATGCTCATATCGGCCTTATGAGCTCAGCTTCGAGCTCCAACACTAAATCGGCCTCTCTGACCAATGCTCAATTAGCTTCTCCGGCCAATGCTCAATTAGCTATTAGCCATGCAAGCTCTTCTTCCTACATTCATTGGCATACTGCATTCGGGCATGCAGCTAAGCTCAATCCATCTGCATATATGGACGGAGAGCTCATACCTAAGGCACCAGCCAACTTCACATGCAATACATGTAATATATCAAAGTCAATGAACAATACCCCATTCGCTCTTTCTCATGCTCACTCTACTAGGGCATTTGAACTCATACATAGTGATCTAAGCGGCAAGCAGCCTATCGCATCTTATGATAACTCTCTCTATTATATCACGTTTATAGATGATTTTACCCGCATGGCATGGATGCACTATCTAATAGCCAAATCTGATACAAACCAAGTGATTATTGATTTTATCACCTTTATCCAAAGGCAGTACAATACCACTATTCTGGCTATTTTAACTGATAATAGCAGAGAATATATCAAGGTTGATACTTACTTCAAACAACAAGGCATATGCTATATAAGGACACCACATTATTCTCATGAATCGAATGGTATTGCCGAATGCTTTAACCGCACAATACAGACAATGGTCAGAGGCATGCTCACCAATATCTCAGATAAGAGGTTGTGGGCGGAAGCATGCTCAACCGCTATATATTTGAAGAACCGCCTTCCACATTCACATCTGCAAGGAATAACACCCTTTAAAGCCCTTTATAAGGTAAAGCCCTCAATCAGTCACTTACACCCTTTCAGATAGCAATGCTTTGTCCACATCTACGAGGAAAACAGACCTAGTGGCAGCAAGCTTCTCCCACGGGCAGAAAGTGCGATATTTGTTGGCTATACTGAGAGTACCTCTATATATAGGATACAGCTTAATAATAAGCACATTAAGACAATCAGAGCGGCTCTTTGCTCCTTCCCTCAAGAAAGCACAAGCACATAAGCAAGCTTACCAGCAAGCGCAAGCACACAAGTAAGCTTACCAGCAAGCGCAAGCATACCAGCAAGCGCAAGCACACAAGTAAACATACTAGTAAGCGCAAGCACACAAGCAAGCTTACCAGCGAGCGCAAGCTTACCAGCAAGTGCAAGCATACCAGCAAGGGCAAGCATACAAGCAAGCTTACCAGTGAATGCAAGCCTACCAGCGAGCTCAAGATATGATCTCAGACCAAGGAAAAAGGCAAAAATAGCTATTCTTGTTGAAGCTCAATCTAGCGATTCCACCCAGCTACCCAAGGCAATGCCATACGAGCTAGCCTTGCTAGTAGCCAACATAACCAACGAACCCAAAACATACCTACAAGCTTCTAAAGGGCCTGATTCCTGCAAATAGTATACAGCAATACAAGCAGAGCTGCAAGCGTTAGCTGACCAAAATGTTTGGGACGTTGTGCCTATACCCTTTAACTCCAATATTGTTGGTTCCAAATGGGTATATAAGATAAAGCGGGATACTGCTGGCAATATCAGCTGGTATAAAGCAAGATTGGTGGCACAAGGGTATTCTCAGCAACCCGATACGGATTTTGATGAGGTTTTCGCCCCAGTCGTCAGATATGACTCACTCCGCTTGCTCATTGCTTTATCAATTTGCTCAAACTGGCCAATTCTAGATCAGCTCAATATCAAGAGCACATTCCTATATAGCTATCTTAATGAAGAAGTCTATATACGACTTTCTCCAGGTTTGTTTGAAGATCAACCGGACTCATGCACTCTATTAAAACGATCTATATATGGACTAAAACAAAGTCCAAGGCAGTGGTATGCTAGGTTGACTGGCTTCCTCATACCGCTGGGCTACAAAGCAACCAACTTTGACCCTTGCATCTTAGTACATACCAGTCATAATATCATTATCGCAATCTATGTTGATGATATTACTATATTTGGATCCAGCCCACTTAGACAGGAGCTAAAGGCATTGCTAAAGAGAGAATTCGATCTCAGCGATATGGGCCCTCTAAACTGGCTGCTTGGGATTCAAATAGAATAGCAGCATCAAGATTCGGTGACCTTGTCGCAACACACATATATCGACCAATTACTGGTGAAATTTGGGATGGACTCTTGCAACCCAGTCGTTCTCCCTCTCAATCCTTACCACAAGCTGGTAAAGGCTGATGAAGGAGACAATGACCTTACTGATGTTTCCCTATACCAGCAAATTATAGGCTCTCTAATTTACCTTGTGATTGGCACACGACCTGATCTGGCATATACGGTCTCGGCACTCTCTCAATTCTCTTCGAAGCCGACAACAACCAATATAGGGGCACTCAAGCAAGTCTTGCGATACCTCAAAGGCACTCGCAACCTTAAGCTTTCATATACCCCAAACCCTATTCATTTAGCTGGCTTCTCAGATGCAGATTATGCAGGTAATCGATCCGACCGAAAATCCACCACGGGCTACATCTTCAAGATAGCAACTAATACCATTTGCTGGCGGGCTATCAAACAACGATGTGTCGCCACTTCTACAGTTGAAGCTGAATATATCGCTCTGTCAATAGCCGCTAAGTACCATGTGTGGCTTCAGTCTGCTCTGAATGAGCTCAGAATTACTGCATCAGCCGCTTTAAGCGCTGATAACGATGGCTCTATTGATCTGACCTCTAATCCTCGAATCAGCGATAAGAGCAAACTCATCGATGTGGCTTATCACCATGTGCGAGACCTTGTTGAGTCTGGGAAACTCACGGTCCTATACGTTCCAAGCCATAACAATCTAGCTGATTTATGCACTAAACCATTCCCCCAGCCACGACTCTCTATGCTAAGAGATCTTGTTCTAGGAAAGCCATAAATCATGCACACCGCAATCATTACCAATGACTCTCTATCTCGTACCAATCAATTTCAATACTCTTTTACCTATGCATCTTTTTTTTTTCCATATCCATGGTTTTTTATAGGTTTTTTAATGAGGTTGACTTGATAACGTACATCTATGGAAATAGGAGGGGTTCGCGTCTAGCAAGTATGTGCTGAGGAGGGGTGTTAGAATGAATGCATTCCGTTCATTCTGCCCATGCCTTGCTATCTCACATGCAGCCATCTCTACGGCTCGCAGCGGCCTGCACATCATATTGTATGCTTCCTGCTTAGCTATACGGCTCGCAGCGGCCTGCACATCATATTGTATGCTTCCTGCTTAGCCATACGGCTCGCATCGGTCTGCACATCATATGGCGTGCTTCATGACATTCTTCACACATATGATGTGCTTCATGCTAGCTATACGGACATGTGCTTCTTCTTCTTCTCCTTTAGGTGTGCGTTCATTCATGTATATATATCTCGTTCGTTTCCTGTTGGATAGAGGACAACAATCACATCATAACGCATCTCTTCACTCCAAATGTTCACATCATCTCTCTCTCCCCGTGATATTGCTCATTCGTATCATCTCCTTCACTGGACACTCGGACTCTCCGCTGCCTCCTGCCCTTCTATCCTAAAAAACATTACCAACGAGCCCAAAACATACCTCCAAGGAACAACAGGGCCTGAAGCCCCCAAATGGTTTGCAGCAATGTAAGCAGAACTTCAAGCACTGGCAGACCAAAACGTCTGGGATGTAGTACCTACTCCTCCAAATCGCAACATCGTCGGCTCTAGTTGGGTGTACAAAATAAAAAGAGATGCAGCTGACAATATCAGCCGCTATAAGGCAAGGCTAGTTGCCCAAGGTTTTTCCAACAACCTAGTACGGATTTCGATGAGGTTTTCGCTCCTGTGGTTAGATACGATTCGCTTCGCTTGCTCATTGCTCTCTCCATTTGCTCAAACTGGCCAGCCCCAGATCAGCTCGATATTAAGGGTGTATTCCTATATGGCTATCTTGACGAAGAAGTATACATGCGTCTTCCTCCTGGTTTCTATGAGGATCAACCTGACTCCTGCGCTCTTCTAAAAAGTGTTGGAACAAGGATAATAGGACGACGTAGGATAAGCTGACGGCATAGGATAAGCTGACGGCATAGGATAAGCTGACGGCATAGGGTAAGCTGACGTGAGATATGGACGGCTGAAGGGCTTCTATGTTTAGATATCAAGCAGGGTCAGCGGGATACTTAAGGTGGATGGATTTCCTTATTTCTATGTTAATCAATAAAGCAAGCGGCTTCTCTCATAGGATACACGAATATATATATATATCTCTCTCTCTCATATAGTATACGAATATACTATATTATCCTCACGAACGAGTGAACGGCGTAGAACGATTTCTACATGGTAGCAACACATCGGTTTATATAAGCAACATAGACCCCGCCACACAATTTTTTTTTTTTTTTTTTAAAACTAGTTACTACCTATGCGGCCCCGTTAGGGGGGCCATGAGGAGCCACCCGGAAGCCCGGGTGGATTGAAGGGAGAGGCAAGTTAATCTGCCAACCCCGCGCAAACTAAATACACGGACGGAGAGGAGGCCCCATGCTGTCATTGACGGACTGGCACCCCGCCACACAAACATCGCCCAACTCACCGCCCTTACCACCATCTCGTCCCTCAACACCCGCAACACCTCAACCCATGGCGGACTCTATGTTCAAACCACCCAAGGTGGCACGAGCCCTAAAAAACCAAGACAACTATCACCCATGGACAACCAGTATGACGCGAGTACTGCTGGTAGCAGGAATGTTGCCACTGGTCAAAGGTAATAAAACAACCCGACCAACCATTGCGGCAGATGCATGGGATATCAAGGCTGCTAAAGCTCTCATTACTATCATCGCCAACTGTGAGGAAGAAGCCCAGTCCCTTATCGAAGCATGCACGACCCCAGCCGAAGCATGGGAAATCCTCAAAACTCACTACGAAGGAAGAACTCGGACACACCTGTCTGCCCTTCTACTCAATATCACAGCTCTACGGTTTGACGATAGAAAAACCACCATCGCTGATCATATTACTACCTTCGAAGGCAAGTGGAACTTGCTTCGACTTAACACAGCTACCGCAGAAGCAGGGACGAACTCGCTGGCTGCAGGAATCAAAAACTTTGTTAACACAGATGCCTGGAAAGCAACCATGTTGCTCGCTACATTGCCAAAATTCCAGAACTACCAGAACATCATCAATAATATTACATCCACAAGTGAAGATCCATCATATGGCACCATCATCCTCTGTCTCAAGGAGTTGTCTGAGCGAGCCAAAACCTCCCAGCAACATGAGAAACCAGCTGAACCACCATCAGCTTTTGCCATAATCACCAAAAACTGTGGATACTGCAAATCTGTAATAAGGGCTTCGGGGGACAAGGCGACCCAGGGGTACACCTGGACAGTGGGCAAGGAGATCGCACACGTAAGAACGCTACGTGTGTGATAGGGGGGAAGCTGGGACGGGGCAAGGGCAAGAGGCAAGAGGCAAGAGGCAAGAGTCAATGGGCAAGAGACACACGGAAGCGGTTGCCGCGTGTGTCGGAGGGAGGCAGCTATGCTGCAGAGTTGTTCAGAGGGGTGAGACACGGAGAGGCAAGGCAAGACGATGGCAAGGGGTGTACAAGGAGGGTACTCCTTCGTGGAGAGAAGCAAGGTCCTGTATAGGATATACAAGACGTTGGATAGGGATCCAACGACAGTACGAGGGCAAGGGACTTTATATACATGAGCCGCCAGGGCAACGGAAGGAATAATTAAAAAAAAAAAAAAAAAAAAAAAAACGGAAGGAATAAGCTTCCCGAGATCCCTATCTCAGAAGCCAAGGCGACAACCCATCACCTGCGTCGCAGGTGATGTCTAATACCACGATAAGGAGATAACGACAATATGACACTCGGGCAGGATTCTGTCCGAGTGTCAAACAGGACTAAGGCAACACCTATCACCTGCAGTCGCAGGTGATGACAAAGACAACAAAAACCTATCACCTGCGTCGCAGGTGATGACAAAGACAATGAAGACCAAGAGGAGGCGGTTGTGACAAAATCAAAGGGATGGCCGGGTACATCTCACAATGAACCAGAGTGTCGGACCAAAAAACGGGACCAGAACCAAGCACGTACTTACATCACGACCACCACTGTAGCTGCAGTACTACAGCCAACAGTACCCATAGGAGATGAGTGGTCAGCATTGAACCTTGCAATAGACATACATGCAGATACAGACAAAGAAGGCTGGTGGGTCGACTCATGCTCATCCGTCCATATAACCAACGATATTAACGACCTCATTAAACTCGAGCCATGGAGACAGCCTGTCAGGACTGGAGCAGGCTCTATCCACTTAACACACAAAGGAACAGTCACAACTCATGATTTAACCCTCCAATCTGTTCTCTATATCCCTGAGTTCCCCAAAAAGATTATCAGCTTCTCAGCTCTTGCAAGAGATGGCTAGTCTCTGCTGTTACATAAAGGAAAGGGTGAGCTCAAGAAAGGGGATATTTCGATTCATGTTAAACAGGAATTTTTTTTTTTTTTTTAAAAAAACTAGTTACTACCTATGCGGCCCCGTTAGGGGGGCCATGAGGAGCCACCCGGAAGCCCAGGTGGATTGAAGGGAGAGGCAAGTTAATCTGCCAACCCCACGCAAACTAAATACACGGACGGAGAGGAGGCCCCATGCTGTCATTAACGGACTGGCCGAGGACCCGTGGGCCTGACCGAGCCTCCTAACTTTGAAGAACTGAAAGGGACTAAATTATGGAAAATTGTAAATGATATGAGATAACAAACGGAACTCGTAAAGAAGAAGACATCAACTGATGTCGAGACTGGATGACTGGACTAACTGGAAGAACGTCACGTGCCCAAGTGAAATGATACCCCACTAGCGTGGTATAGTTTGGACACGTGACGTGGACAAAGGAATTCGTGGATGATTGAACTAATTGAGCTCATGGTATAATAGCTTGAAAAAGGCCTCGGTCGCCTCATAAGTCTCTTCCCCCTCTTTTTTCCATACCGGCTTGTCAAGCTCTTCCCAGCTGCTCCTGCCGTCTAGGATCGTTCTAATGCGTCTGAACCGTGGACAGACGAAAGTGATGTGGTCTCCTGTTTCCGAAGGGTGACCGCATGGGCATTCTGGCGAATCCGCTTTCTTGACGTGGTGGAGCCAGCTTTTCTGTGGACCTCGGTTTGTGCGTAACCATGTATATGCTGATAGGGCCTGACGGTCCTACTCTGTTCTTCTTATGCCATAGCTTGCGCTTGTGCGTTTCGCGATGCAACTAGCACTACGGAAAGAAGACTCGGTTATGCTAGCAATCATGTCAGACTCACAATCGGCAATCCAGTCAGTCCGCAACATGAGCTCAGGCTTCCCACCTAGGTCCGGCATCGAGAAGGGAATCAAGACCTTGGTGATCAATAATCCACACAGGGACCTCCAAATCTCATGGGTCAGGGGCCACCTCGGCATACCAGGCAATGAAAAGGCAGACCAGATCGCTAACTTCCAATCTCATTTGGGGGAGGTCACAGGCCAGGAGCCGACAATTACAGAAGGCGGACTCCGCGCTTCCTCTAAAGCCTCACGGAAGGAAGGAAGAACAAAGACGGGTTACGGGGCCAGGAGAGTGGAATGGAACCGCCACGCCCTATCCGCCTACACGTGGCTACGGACGAATAGAGGTCCACAAAAGAGCTGGCTCCACCACATTGGCAAAGCAGAGTCGGCAGAGTGCACATGTGGACATCCCTCGGAGACCGGTGATCATATAGTCTTCGATTGTCCATGTTTTGACCGGTTCCGGAGGACCCTTTTGGGGGGGAGAGGCAGCTGGGAGGAACTCGATAAGGTAGAATGGAGGAAGGAGGAGGAAGAGACATACGAGGCCACGGAGGCGTTTTTCGGGCTGCTTTTCCGTGAGCTAACGTAAGGTTCAAGGGCGTAGTTGCCAGCGACGAGTTACGATTTTTCACGAGTCCCTTTTGTCCATTCAGTTCTGTCAGTTCTTTAGTCTATAAGTTCTCAGGTCCCAGTTTTCATAGTTAGCTCACAGCGATTTGTTTCACGAGGCGAGCTCAGTCAGGCTTCCGAGTCATCGGCCAGTCCGTTAGTGACAGCATGGGGCTACGTCTCTCCTTTGTCCTTCAGTGTATTCGCATGGGTCTGACAGACTAACTTGTCTTACCCTTGAATCCACCGGGCTTCCGCGTGGCTCCTCATAGTCCCCCTT
This sequence comes from Terfezia claveryi, assembly GCA_015179025.1. Classification (NCBI taxonomy): domain Eukaryota; kingdom Fungi; phylum Ascomycota; class Pezizomycetes; order Pezizales; family Pezizaceae; genus Terfezia; species Terfezia claveryi. The sequence continues at coordinate 476,003 of WHUX01000023.1, read as the reverse complement.
ACGGGGCTGCATAGGAGTACTGAGTTTTTAAAAAAAAAAAAAAAAAATTGCGCTTGTGCGTGCTTTCTCACAAACGGGAGGGGTCTTCCAGCAGGACATGTCCGTTGAGTAGTGCGGTGAGGGCCTTTACCGCGCCCCAACGGGTGCATGTTCTTGTTGGTGTGTTAAGTCCAGCGTGCATTGCTGCATGTGGTCAACATCGTATTTGCGGCCTAAGGCACGATTTGCCTTTACCATTTTCATGGTCCCCTCGGAGGTATTAGCAGCGGATGACAAGGGCTCAGCTGATGCTTCACTGCCCCATGGAGCTGTAAGAGCCTGCCCGTTACGGGTGAGTGGTACGCCATTGATGAAGTCAGCCAACCCACGTCGGGGTTACTATCTGCTTATCCGCCGGACTGTGTACTTTGCACCTTGAGCAGGAGGAATACCGAAGCCCCAACTTCACCATGGCCTCCCTCATCAGCTCTCAATTTCGCTATGGGACATACTCACAGCGTTACCCGTTTTCCATAACTTATACTGGACCCGACCCAGTTACTGCCAATCTTGTTGCCAACAGTAGAGAACTATGCGGTCACAACTCCGCTATAGTATTTGCCTTTGCTCCTTAAGCCTCCGCAGGTAAACATGTTAAACAGGAAGGCAATCTATATAGACTAAGGTAGGTGGAAGTGAATCTAACTGAGATAGAATGGCATGAAAGGTATGGGCATCTTCCTTTCAGAGCTTTTTTTTATATCCCTAAAGCCCCCTATTCTCTGCGCAACTCTACAATACAATGCGAACAATGCATCAAAGGAAAAATGACCAAGCGCATGTCTCACTCACATGGAATTTGATCAACTCAGGTTGGGGAACTACTACATGCCGACATATGTGGGCCTCTACCAGTATCCGATACTGTATATGACGGGGAAGCGAGACACGACAGGGATGCGGGACACAATGTCTCATATTGCTTTTTCTGCATTGCCCCGCCTTTTAAGCCCCACCCCGCGACAAGTAATACTCTGGACAACTTGCCAATGACCAAAGTAGCAATATGGGACGAGTTAAACCACGTCAACTTAAAGAAGCGGCAATCGAGGCTGATATTGCTAAGGCAATTCAGGGATATAAGACAGGTAAGTACCCAAGCATACGTCAGGCGGCTGAGAGCCAAGGATTGCCCAAAAGTACGGTGCATGCCCGTTTAAAAGGTCGCAAGTCAAGGCGAAAGGCACACGAGTTGGATCAGATGCTGGGGGCAGCTGAGGAGCGGTCTGTAGTCAGGCAAATTGAAGATATGGATCGTCGTGGTTTTCCGATGCGAGTGGATAGTGTGCGAGAAACTGCTTTGAGGATATTAGCGGAGCGGGAAGGCCAAATAGAACAAACAGCACGCTTGGGGAAGCACTGGATTAGTCGGTTTTTAGATCGTCATCCACACCTTGCATCTAAGTTCAGTACACAAGTTAAAAAGCAGCGAATCGTGAGCTCAGATCCGAAGCTGCTTAAGCAGTCATTCGATATTCTTGGTCCTCTAATAAAGCAAAATGCCATCAAACCATACAATCTATACAATATGGATGAAAAGGGCCTGCAAATGGGAAAGTCTGCTCGTGTCAAGGTGATTTGTGTGCGAGGCAGAAAGAGTCCACCTTTAATGAAAGATGGCAACCGGGAATTAATTACTGCGATAGAGACAGTTGCAGCTGATGGAACCTTTCTACCTCCCATGATTATCTATAAGGGTAAATCACAGCTCGCACAATGGCATAATTATCTTGATGAAAAAGATAAAGATACAGTGTTCTCTGTTTCACCTAAAGGTTGGACAAATCAAGTTCTTGGTTTGGAATATTTACGTTTATTATTTGATCCTCTTACTCGGAAGCGGTACTTATAATCTACCTATCCTTTTAATTTTTATTATTAACTAATGGACTTTAGTATGAGGAATCCAAATGAAAAGCGTTTACTAGTTGTTGATGGACACAACTCACATTTCAGTATGGACTTTCTTCGGTTTTGTAGTAAAAACCAAATTGAGCTCTTTTGCCTACCACCACATACCACACATATTCTCCAGCCTCTAGATGTCGGACTATTTGGACCTTTGCAAAAATATTATGGACATCGAGTAGAGGATCATTTACGCTTAACTGGAGAAGCAATTAGTAAGAGAAATTTCCTCCCGTAAGTATCTAGTTGAATACCAAGACCCCAAAGTGTATAAGCGTCTATCAATATTGAGCTACTACTAATACTAATTAGACACTTCCGTAAGGCTCGAATATCAGCATATACACTCAAAAATATTCTGTCTGCATTCGAAACTACAGGGATTCATCCATTCAATCCACGTCGAGTTTTAGGTTAATATACTGGTACTGCAGCAGCTGATCTAAAAGCTCCATTAATATCTATTACAACTGAAGGAGTTCCAGCCACTCCTGCTAATAACCGAGGAGTCCGTCACCTTCACCAGCAAATACAACAGCATCTGAAAGCTATAGATGACCCTGAACTTCAAGTATTAGTTGACAAACTAGCTAATGCAGCTATTGGTGGTTTGACACGGGGGTATCTTGGAGAAGACCGAGCAAAGCAGATTGAGGCGGCATTGGCAATTAAGGTAGAGGAAGCAAAGGAGGCAAGAAAGCGTACAAAGCTCACACAAGCTAAGGCTATCACTGGGGAGGATTTGTTGAAGCTACGTCGCGCACAACAGGCCCAGCAGTCCACACCGAAGACGCCAAGGAAACGACGCACAGGCCCCTCCAAAACGGTCACATTCAACCGCCCACCAAGGTCCAACCGTCCAACCACTACTACCTGCATTTCTATCAGCTCATCATCATCATCGTGCGCATCAGGTCCGAGTTTTCGGGCCGATGATACCGAATATGAGAGCATTGAAAGTGGCTCTGAAGGCAGTACTATCTATGTTCGGACTTCGGGGACTATACCAGGCCATAGAACCACAAGCTCCCGCTCCTAGGCTCCGCAGGGTACCCTCAAACCCACCCCAGCAGCAGCGAGTATTGAGGCCGCGCCGGAATTGAATTTTGTATCTTTTTTTCTACTTGCATGTATCTAGCCGAAATTGTCCCGCTTCCCTGTCGTGTCCCGCTTCCCCGTCATATACAGTACCCAGCAAAAACAGTATATGCTCATCATAGTAGATGATTTCTCTCACTTTTTCATAACTAGAGCAATCAAAACAAAAGCAGATGCAGCAAATGCATTATAGGAAATGATACCAGCTCTTAAAGCACTAGCCAGCTGCAGAATAAGTACCCTTAGAACTGATTGGGGAGGAGAGTTCAACTCAAAAGAATTCCTTCATTGGCTGAAAATGCGAAGAATTAACCTCAAACCAACCATCCCCCACTATAGTGAGATAAATGCAGTAGCTAAAAGAGCCAACCGAACCATCATGACTATGATAAGAGCAAACCTTGGAAACCTTCCCAAAAGCCTTTGGTCCTTAGCTATATACTACAGTACATTCATCAAAAACCGCCTGCCAACATTGATACTAAATGGCAAAGCACCACTAGAGATCATTTTCCCTACTAGGAATATTAAGCAAAAAAGACTAAGGTTCCGACCCTTTGGGCAACCAGTCTATATTCACACTTATCATGATGGGAAGCTAGAAAATAGGGCCACTAAAGTACGAATAGTCGGATTCACCCTATCTTATGGTATCTTTAAAGTTATGATCATTGCTACTAGAAAGATCACCACTGCAAAAAACCCTATACCAGTCCGAGAAAGCATCTCACTAACACTCATACAAGCATCAGACCAAGCATCTAGCAACCCAGCTACTCAAAAAAGCCCAATATCTCAACTACAAACACCTGAGTAGCAGATTTTGCCAGGAAGCTTCCCAGAAAGCACTCAAAAAACTGCTCTATCTAGCCTTCCGCAAACACCCACACCACCAAGACATACCTCACCGGAACTCCCTGAGACTCAGGAGGTGCCCTCATCCCCATGGCATAAGTATGCAGATAAGTAGCCAGAAGCTCTCCGTGAGATGTGAGCTAAGCGAGAAGCAAGCGAGCAGCTAATAGGAGAATGGCAGGCTCCAACAATATCTATACCAGAACCGCCAATTACCTAGCAACCAAGAAGCCAAAGATCGACTCTTGGGAAGGCAGCACTAAGACTTACAGAGGATCTAGTGTGGCTTGGAACACAAGTACCCAGCTCCATACTAGAAGAGGCCTACCTAAGCATGACCGAAGCTCTCTCTACACCCCAAGCCGTAAAATGGAAGGCAGCAAAAGCTCGAAAATTAGAGCAATTGGAGCGGTATGGAGTATATGAGTTGGTAGACCATATCTCAGAAGGAAAAAAAGTTGTGGACACTAAATGGGTATTAAAGGAAAAGGAGGAAAAAGACAAGAATGATCTCAAGCGGTTTAAGGCAAGGCTTACAGCAAGAGGGTTTATGCAGCAACCAGGGATTGAGTTCCACTAAACCTATGCTCCAGTCTGTAGAGAAGAAAGCTGGCACATCCTCATTGTACTTGCATTAACCAGGAACCTCATCATGCGCCAATACGATATTGAAGGTACTTTTCTTGATGGACCCATAGAAGAAGAGCTATATGTATGGAACATTCATGCTACAGGCACTCGGGCCTGGCGTCTTCAAAAATCACTTTATGGGACCAAGCAAGCAGCCTATAACTGGAATTGGGTGTTAGATGACCTACTAAAAGGCCTTGGATTCCAGCAGTGCTCTAATGATCCTGGGCTATACTATAGGATTAATGATGGCAGTATTATTGTTGTCCATGTAGACGACCTTCTATGTGCATTCAGAACTATAGAAATCGAAGAAGTTTGGAGGAAGAGTATAAGCGAGTATATCATACTGGAGAAACGCGGGAGACCAGAAAGGTTCCTAGGGATGAACGTTAGCCGGAATGATAAGGGGGCTACTGTCTCAGAAGCATCTGTAATAGAGAAACTGGCTCAGGATCTCAAAGTTACTAAACCAGCCAGCAGCCCATTCACACTTGACTCCGAACCCCTCAATACAGTTGCCAGCGATCTTAAAGCTTTTCAAGCAGTTACCGGACGACTGCTCTTCATTACCCATATGTGGCGACTAGACATTAGATATGCTGTACAATGGCTATATGTCAGAACCAGATATGCCACACAGTAGGATATGAGACGAGCACTTAGGATAGTTGCCTATCTGCTGCACACTAAGGATGAGGGAATCAGGCTCGGTCCTACTACAAGAGCTCCGATAGACATATTCTGTGATGTGGGGGAAGAAAAGCTGGAAGAGAAAGCCACCTCCGGTATCCTGACAATACTCGGAAATTCACCAATATCCTGGGCCTCCAGAAAGCAGGATGTCACCACCCTATCTTCAATGAAGTGGAGTATATTGCTCTAAGCATGGGGGTGCAGGATGGAATACAGTTGCGTAAAATCATGCAATTTTTGGAAGAAGACCGGACCCCATGGATATGGACGGATAATAAGGGAGCAGCAACCTTGACGGAGAATCCGGACTTCCACCGCAGAACGAAGACATACGGAGACGCCACCACTTCATCCGAGAATGCACAGAGGAGGGAAGCGTGACAGTGCACTGGGTGCCAGGCGAAGAGAATCCTGCGTACATGCTAACGAAAGTAGTGACAGGACCTAGCTAAACGAGCTCAAAGAGCAAGCGGGAATGGCAAATGAGGGCATAACGGATCAGGAGGGCGTCGTCCCATTAGGAGGGTGTGTTGGAACAAGGATAATAGGAGACCTAGGATAAGCTGACGGCATAGGATAAGCTGAGGTATAGGGTAAGCTGACGTGAGATATGGACGGCTGAAGGGCTTCTATGTTTAGATATCAAGCAGGGTCAGTGGGATACTTAAGGTAGATGGATTTCCTTATTTCTATATTAATCAATAAAGCAAGCGGCTTCTCTCATATAGTATACGAATATACTATATTATCTTCACGAACGAGTGAACGGTGTAGAACGATTTCTACAAAAAGATCTATATATGGACTAATGTAGAGTCCAAGGCAGTGGTATGCGAGATTGACTGGCTTCCTCATACCACTGGGCTACAAAGCAACCAACTTTGACCCTTGTGTCTTAGTACACTCCAGTCTCAATATCATCATTGCGATATATGTTGATGATATCTCTATATTTGGAGCCAGTCCACTTAGACAGCAGCTAAAAGCATCGCTAAAGAAAGAATTCGATCTCAGCGATATGGGCTCTCTAAACTGGCTACTTGGCATTCATAGAGAATGGCAGCATCAAAATTCCGTGACTCTATCACAACGGGCATATATAGACCAATTACTGGTAAGATTTGGATGGATAAATGCAACCCGGTCCTTCTCCCTCTTAATCCTCATCATAAAATGGTAAGGCTATAGAGGGAGATGATCTTGCAGATATTTCCTTTACCAGCAAATCATAGGCTCTCTGATGTACCTTGTAATAGGCACGTGACCTCATTTGAGCATTTACGTCTCGGCTCTATCCCAGTTCGCATCCAAGCCAACAACAACTCATATGGGGGCACTCAACAAGTGCTGCGATACCTTAAAGGCACACGTAACCTCAGCTTGCTTATAATAACTGCACTGCTACTGCTATTAATTTAGCTGGCTATTCGGATGCTGATTATGCAGGTGACCGATCCGACCGAAAATCTACCACGGGCTACATATTCCAACTAGCAACGAACACCATTTGCTGGCGAGCTATCAAACAACGATGCGTAGCAACTTCCACAGTTGAAGCAGAATACATTGCTTTATCTACAACCGCCAAGCACCATGTGTGGCTACAGCTTGCCTTGGACGAGCTCAGAATACCAATATCAGCTGCCTTTTTTTTTTTTTTTTAACAACAACTCTATTGATCTGACCTCCAATCCTCGAATCAGTGATAAGAGCAAGCATATTGATGTGGCATATCATCATGTACGAGATCTAGCGGAAACTGGGAAAATTACTGTTCTCTACATTCCGAGCCACGATAACTTAGCGGACTTATGCACAAAGCCTTTGCCACACCCACGACTCTCTATATTAAGGGATATCGTGCTAGGTAACACATAACTATCGATTTCAGTACTCTTTTACCTATACATATTTTTTTCCATTTTCATGGTTTTTTATAGGTTTTTTAATGAGGCTGACTCGATAACGTACATCTTGAGAAAGGAGGAGGGGTCTCGTTCTAGCGAGTATGTGCTGAGGAGGGGTGTTAGAATGTCGCACATGTCATTCCACCCATACTCAGCCATAACCTTAAAGGCTCAACATATATATTCTTCATATGATATTCCATGTGAACTCATGTGTCTCTAGATGTTCGTCCATGTATATATAGCTTGTGTATTTCCCACTTCACTGTGAAGATCAAGTCACATCTCAGCGGCTCCATACAAAGCTATCTATTGCTTCGCTCCGTGCACTCAGCTATTCCTTCGTATTCTCCTTCATTAGGAATCACGGCTCTCGCTGCTCACCTATTCTCTCATCTTCACGTGTGTTCATACTTGCTGTTCACATGTATTCACTGTCTTCGTTTACTAGTCTCTGTATCAATATCCGCATGTGCTTTCGCATGTACTTACGCATCTGGCATAACGGCTTGTGCGTACTCATGGTATTACTGCTCTTAGGATAGCTAGCTTAGACTGCTTCGTTGAACGTTTTACCCTGATCTCGTCTCTATATATACGAGCTCTCAGGACACTCATGTATTGATATGCTTCTCTAGATAGACTCAATAAGACTGTCTAAGTACTCTTGACCGAACATCCCACACTCGCACGTTCTCACACACTCGCATCACGAGGGATAGAGGCTCAGTCAGGCCTCCGGGTCATCGGCTAGTCCGTTAGTGACAGCATTGGGTCTCGTCTTGGGTGTGTTTTTGTACTTATCTTGCGTGGGTCTGGCAGATTAACTTGCCTCGCCCTTGAATCCACCGGGTTTCCGTGTGGCTCCTCATAGCCCCCCTAACGGGGCTGCATAGGAGTATCAAGTATTTTAAAAAAAAAAAAAATCACCCTGCTTCACTGCACTAAGAGTCCACCGCTGCATCCTCCAATACCCAGCGATACCACTCGCTCACTAACCTTTCAATAATCCCCAGCACAGACGGCGATGACTATTGTCGACATATTTCTCGGTCAGTATGTGAATTATGCAGTATACGTTAGCGTCTTACTGCCACGTACAACTGCCAGGCGTCTACACTCACAGGTTTGTTCCAGTTGAAAGCTGTCCTCTAGAGCACGTCTGGCGCTGTTGAGGGCGCCCTCGAGGACTGCGTAGTTAGTCTACACCGGGTATATTTCCCTGATGGTCACGATACATATACATTCGGAAGCGTTGCCCATTCCCGTAGTAGCCGCTGTTGATAGCCTTTTCACTCCAATTTTCGGCGTCTACGGTACTAACCAGCCTGCAGCCTGAATTTCCGCTTCTGTGGGAGCTACTTGCACATAAAAGACAGGAATTGTCTGGGGCATTATTACATTTTGGGTAGAGTTCCGCTCCACCAGGGAAACGTGAGCACGGGCGAGAAGATCATGGACGAAGTTCTGCGCCGACTCTCGACGTTGAGGCAATTGAGCTAGGTTGAATAGGTTTTCTTTTCGCGCGGTGGGAAGACACAGGCACCAGTACCAGTGAGCAAGTTTTTCACTGCAGTATTGACATATTGTAAAGCCAAGCTTATATACATACCTGGTTCAACCAAAGAAAAGAACGGATGGTCCTCCATAGACGCAGCAGTTCCTTCCGCGTTGTTTTACTAGGCTGTTCAGCTTGGATTGTTCTTACCCTGATCTCGTATCTAGATACATATACGACCTCTCAGGGCACTCATGTATGAGATATGCTTCTCTAGATAGACTCAATAAGACTGTCTACTCTTGACCGAACATCCCACTCACACACTCACCATGCTTCACTGCACTAAGAGTCCACCGCTGCATCCTCCATTCAATACCCAGCGATACCACTCGCTCAGTAACCTTTCAATAAATCTTGGTGGCTTAGAACCTAGATAAGGCACAGTGTATTACGGTAGGCATGGGCACGAGACGTCTCAAGCCAAGACGAGGCCTGGTCTCGAGACGTCCCGAAGACCGGAAAAGTCTCAAGAGAGTCTCGTAAGTCTCGAGACTTTTGGGTATCGAGCACCCAACACAATTAGCTAGCTAGCTAGCTACCTAGTAATTATTAATCATCATCATCTTCGCCTTCAATGTCAATATCCCCTTCTATACCCTCTTCCGCTAACCCTCGCTGTAAAATCGTCTAGAGTACGAGCAGCCCACTCGGAAATTTGGCACATTGAACTGATTGTAATGTGCAAATAATGAGCGGAGAAAGAGGAGAAAGGATCTCGACCTTTAAGTACTGAATAACACATATTTACAAGTGAAGGCTGTCATAGTGTACGTCTCAATGGCTGCTAAACAGTCTCACACAGATATCTGCATGTCGTAGCCACTGAAAAATTTTCACAAAAAGTCTCGAGACGTCTCGTCTCGTGCCTAGGCCTACAGTGTACGACACGACGGCTATATTAAAGACCGTCCTCAAGCTGATCATGAAAGACATACAAATGTGGTATAGTTGCTGTCATTAGATCTGACCATGAACATAATGACATTAAGTCTACAGTAAGCCATTCAGAAAGTATCCGGGATGCATAAAAGAGGCCGCGATTAGATGCAGGCTCGGCGCGGCACTTCTGCATAACGGCTACATATGGGCAATATAGCCGAAGCCTTAACATGATAACCAATGGAGGGTATTATCTGCAAAAGTATTGTTCGAACCGGTCTTAGTAAGCAGAACGTTTACAACACCAAGTCAGATACGGTAATATCGCTCCAGATGTCCAGCAGAATGGTCGTGAAATGTCGGACTTGGAAAAAGGAAGAATTCTCGCATATCACGATTACCAAATGACAGTTGCTTGAAATTTCAAGAGCAGTTGTCAATGGCAAACTTTCTTATGAGGTATGAAACTCGAGGGACCCATGAAGATATATGTAACTAGATCCGGACATCCTAAATCTATGTCTCTAGAATAGAGGATGCGGTAGTTAAATTTGTGGAAACCTCACCTACACTATTATAGTAGCTAATATGGATTAGGAGCTTGTTTGGAGGATATTTAGAATGAGATTCCGGCATTGGTTTTTAAGTCTCTATACCAATCTATACCGCGTAGAGTTGCAGCTGTTATTAAGGCAAATGGATGGTATACCGTATTAATTGGCAAGTAAGATAGTACCTCTCGGCACGACAGTATTAGTGTATAAGACAGGGGTATGTATAACAATGGTCACCTTACTGGGACCGCACATGCGTAATGGGTATTTAAAAAAATTAAAAAAAAAATGACCCTGCCCCCACCGCAACGTCTATCGCCATCCCGACCCAAACCAGCACTACCACCACCTCCACTCGGTATTGGCCCACGGATGGATTATGTGGGATTTGGACGATGCTAATACAGTCTGGACCCGCATCGTTGAAACCTTCTTGGGGTGGTGTTGGAACAGGATTCCCGCTCAGGAAGCATTGGCGGAGGTGGAGGTGGGGTGGGCATTGTGGAACAAGAAATATGCAAGGAGGTTGAGACAAGAGAGAGGGTGGGGAGTACGAGGGATGTCGTTGAGGGGTTACTGGGCGTGGAGCACGCAAAAAGGGAGGAGGCTGAGAAAGCACTGGCGGTGGAGTGGGCATTGTGGTAGGAGTGGTATAAGCGTGAGGCCGAGAGAAGGGACCAGGTGAATGCTACAACTGATGCACTGCTGGAGGTAGAGAGAAAGAGAGCGATGGAGGCAGAGCAGTCCCAGGTTCGCTGGATGGGACTGTGCCAACGGGAGTGTGAGCGGGTGCAACTTGCAAGATTGGGGAAGGTAGGCTTGTTTAAGAGGATTCAAAACTTCTAGGTCGGGGGTGTGGGAAATACTCTCGCCTGTCGCCCTGGAATTCAAGTGATGGTGAACAAGGATTAGTAGGGATTCCCGTACAGGAAGGTGATGGATAGGGATGATCTATATCGCAGCTAAAAGTCTGCGCTCATATCTTTCTTTTAAGTCTTTAGTACACTTACACCAGCCCCAAAGCCTATAGCGATAGCTACGATACTACTGCCAATACCAATAAACAAAGTCTTTGTTTACCTGCAAAATTCCTATGCCTCATAACCTCGTAATCTTACAGACAGGTGTGGCAGAAGGTATGGAGAGGATTCGGGAGTAAGGATAGAGCCGTCAAGTTTAAAATCAGAGAGAGCCATCCCTATTTCACAAAAGATTGGACCTGATGGGATTACTGCGGAAACATACCGGTTCAATACAGTTGTGTCTTTGAGATTGAGTTCTTTTGCTGCCATTTACTTACCTTTTGTTCCCTATGTTAAAACTAGGCTGGGTGAGAATCGTGATGTGGATCTATAGAAATTCTATTGTATTATATAAGTACTGGTTCCCTCGTAATAGAGAATAGAGAAAGGCCACCAAAGAAATGAAACATCTAGCTCGAATTGAGGGTAATTGTCAATAAGTATTTGTGGTCAGGGCTCCACCAATTTGTCCTGGGCGCCCTACGAATTAAAAACAGTAGAGTTTATGCAAAACTCAAATAAACACTTGGGAAGATTCTTGCATTTGAATTTTCTAACCCGTAATCTCTGCAACTGCATATTCTTTTCTTTCTAGATATTGTCTAGTCGCATAATGCATTACTGGTTGTAACCATGCTACAGTAATTCCCAACTCATCTATAAAAGAGAACAGCAGGTCTTTAAGGCTCCAGCTCCTCGGTAATCACCTAGCTTGTCTCAGAGACGCCCGAACCTCGGTTTGCCTAGGGAATTTATATCTACTAAGTACGCTACTGGGCTTGTATGCCACCAATTAAGGCGACATATATAGTGGGACTGGTAGTTACTTGAAAAATGACAAGGGGGGGGTTGTTCCTCGGTGCTACCACACTATAGTAATTTGCCTAATGAGCCTCGTGCCCACTTACATATATCGACGATTAGGTAGAAAGTATCCATAGTACGTGCCCTGAACCTAGGTATACAAGTAATTTGTACACTCGCGTTGCCCAGCTAGGCGGGAATGTCCGTTATTATGTATTCATGGATGTCTTGTCCACTTTAGTACAGAGTAAAGGCTCCGCAGAACAATAATCGGCAGGGGTAACTAGCCTCCCATGCACAAATTTTTGATACTCTACTTGGAGACCCGAACAAATAGCGAGCGTGAGGACTCCGCCCACTTTGCCCTGGAGACTCAACACCCGTGCTGAATCATTATCCGCGACAAGTCACCCCACCTCGTGAGCAGGAAATATGATCTCCGACATAGAGGTCTAGCATGCGCCAGAAAATTGAATTGAGATTAAGTTTTAGTATCATATAATGCCAGTTGTGAAATCAAGAATGCCTCCAAGTATATAATTTCTAGAGCTCATTTCTAGTGTACCTCTATTAAAAAAAAAGGGATATCGACCGCCCTACCAACCCAGCCTGTCTATGACATATGATAAACAATATAAAACACCCGTTGTACACTGAGGAAAGTGACTAGGAAAGGGGGAAAACTTGCATAATCAAGACATTGACTTTTGACAAAATGGTCGGAATTCTGTATGCCTGAAATGCAACGGTTTCTGGTGGGATTAACAGCGCTCAAGGGATAAATGATATTAATAATAGATATAATGGTCGTGGGGGGTATTATGCATATGATATTGCCTGAATCTGTAGAATCGAGTGGGGTATATTCGATTTTCGGGGTGGCCTTGTAGGTGGGAATGGTTGCGAGTTCGGTTTGTCACCCCTTTTTTGCATTGGCAGCACTTCTAAATATGACACTACTGCCAGCTTATCTATGGTGATGGAGGTAGTATGACTGGTGGTGGTGGCCTAGGTGTTAAACCTGTCAAGGGGGTATCGTCATGATCTTGCAAGGACTCGGTCCGTCTAGTCATAATTTCGGAATCTCCGTCCTGATTCATGGAAAATTGAGAATTGGACGTTGATGATATCCTTCTCTGAACCTCGGATGAAGGCCCAAACTCCGGAGTTGAGGGTAACAATTCCGGGGGGAGGGGAGGAAAATCTTGTGGTACTACAGTAATTAAATAATGGTTTGTATCCAGAATTGGGTCTCTCACGTAAGGGGGCAGAGGTTCCACGGTAGTTGCTGAAAATGGCCGTGATGTACTCTGTCGGTGTTGTCGCGTCCGAGGTGGAAGTTCGATATTGGCGTTACCAGTAAAGAAATTAGAGCGCCCTATTCTACCACCACGGGTTCTGGTGGTTGCCGCATGCCTGTACCCCCACCGCCGCCGTCTCTGGAGGGATTCCACCCCGCCAGGGGGGGGCCAGGGCGCGTTGACTCCATGTACTACCCAATTGATCACATGTAGGGGAGCTCCATGGGCATCGATCATGCCCGTCCTTATCAGTGCTACCAACTGTACAATTTCGTCTCGGGGGGCATCGGATGGTGGCCAGAGAGGCTCGACGTCGGTTTTCAGAATTGACCATTCCGAAAAAAGCCTATAGATTAAATATCCGAGTAAGAGGACTCCGATTTCAGCACCGATTGTTGCAAGTGGGATATTGACAGTCTCGTCCAAATCAGGCCAGTTCAAATTTAGTGGTGGTGGAGGGGGATGTGGTGGTTTAGGTGGAGGTGGTGATGGAGGCGGAGGTAGTGGTGGCGGTGGTGCTAGTGGTGCTGGTGGTGGTGGGCTGCTGGGACCTAATGTCCGCTTACACATGGTTAGTTAGCACACAAACTGTAGCACATTGGTTACTTTTAACCTAAAAGTTACAAACCTGGAGGACTTCCACCATAACGTTGCTAGGTATTTTTGCGTGATACCGCTGTCGTATACATATGGCCAAATTCCCTTGTTGGTACCGTTGTTGGCTATCCCTCCAACTAACCCGACACCACTCATACACCACACAAGCACAATCTGCAGTACTCCAAAGCTATAACCTACCGTGCCTGAAATGGCGAGCAAATGAATGTGCCACTTCAAACCCAATTTGCGGCTCAGCCTCATACGGCCCAGCGTTCTTCGCAGCCAATGTTCCAAAGACGTCGACTGCAAGAGATCAAACACTCAGCGCTCAGCAGCCGTGGAACTGGTATATGGCTATCCAAATGTGGGCTACCGGTGCGCCGGCCGTTGATAGCAGCACCCGTCTTTATTATTGAGTTGGTGCTGAAAAGTATTGAGTGTCATATAGAGATATGCACGTCGTCGCGAATTTCCCAACGTATCAGGATTGATGTCAAGGACGACCGGCCAGGTGTAGACAGTTTATATATTTTGTTTTGTGCACTCTGTGGTAGGCGACAGTAACTAGGCGACAGAAGAAAGGTATGCTGTCTATGTTGGGTGCCTGTCTTGCCTATGGATCGAAATTCAAGGTGGACGTCCGTGGGGCTAAAATAATAATTGACTGTGAGCATTGAAAGGGAGTAACAATGATACAATATAGTGCCCGTTCCTCTAGCCGATATGCGCCTGGAGAATAACTCGCCCTTGTGTCCTAGATATACCGTGAAGACAGATCCAAGCCAGGGGCCGTGTGCGCTAAGGCAAAACAAGGAGTAGTTTGGGATTAAGAAGTTTCGATGTAAAAGAGAAGACCAGGGACTATATGATAGAACCATTGAACGGGCCATCATCCACCTACGCTCCACGAGGGTAGTAGGTACTTTGTCCCCAGGCCCATTGTCCTACTCTTTTGGGATCAACGTCAAGCTCTTGTGTGACTTGACCCTCACCTTTTCATTGCGGTATACATGGGTGTTCAGAGATGGAAGCACTTGATCGCTATGTCGAATGCCTACCAGAAGTATGCCACGAAATTACATCCTCTAAGCACTCATGAACTGTGTCCCGTACCATGGCTCTGGCGAGGTCCAAAACTACCTACAGAGTAGGTTTACAAATAATCCCAGTCGGGAGTTGTGTTCGCAAATACATATGCATGTGCATATTGTACCGATCCCAAGTTTAGAAGTTTGCAAATTGCCCAGGAACTGCCGAATTGCATGGGTCCTAGTGACTTTCTCAACGATACAAGGTAACATACGACATTGGTAGGCAACCAATAGGCTTTACAGTGTTGTAACTAATAGTTTTATGGGAGGCATGAGCCAATCATCCAACTGCAGTACGCTAAGCCGGTACGGCTTTAAATTTTACTGGTACATAGAAATTGTTGTAAATCTACACCATGCCACATGCGAGATCTATTGAAATAAAGCCAGAGACAACCTTCCAAAGTGAACGATATTCTGTTCCTGACTTTGTAGCAGTGGGACCAGTGCTTGACGAAAAAAAAAAAATACATATCTTGCTCACTCATGGTCGGGGTAGTAACTCCCTCATCGAATAGCTGATTCTCTGTTGGGGTGATACATAAGTACTTACATATGAGTCTAGGGATTCACGGCCAGATGAGCAAATATAGAATAGATATCCATATGTATACAATGGCGCCACTTATCCCACATCCAATGAAACCCCTACCTTCTCTCCACGCATAATCTTCGAGGTGAAGTATACGGAACATCAATTGGGAACACGCCGGTGACATTACTACTCGTCTCTCACTTCTACAATTTTTTTTGTTTCTCCATTCATTAACAAGTCTAACCTGTCCATAAGGAAAAAAGAATACCTTTGTAGTACAATACTTGCAATATTCGGGTCTGCAGGTGATCGAGAATGAGATGATCTTGCTGCCCCCACACTGTGTCGGCGGCCCGACATTCCGGCTAAATTTTTATACGAGTGCAACTGTTACACAGTCGCAATTTTGGATGAAGGTATTTCCATTCACAGACAATTCCCAGTATACAGCTTGAAATTATTGCTGCCGAGGTCCCTGTTCTTGCAGATTGACCCACGTGGTGTGTAGAATAAGGGTCTGTTGACTTCCATAGGATAATATAGATCAACTACCGGTACCGCATTACCTATCTCGCAAGTAAGACCTCCGGCCACGCTAAAGGAACCAGGTACCTATACAAGTATCAGTTGCTATGTAAATAGAGAACTAATACTAATATCTAGATTGCTACCAGTAGGAACAGGGTCGCCCGCTACAAATTCAAGTGTGCCTTTCGCTTGAAGCCCATGAATATGTAGTTTATTGTCCTGAGTTCCATCAGGGGGTAAAGAAATATGTAGGTACCAGATACTAGTTGGACTTGCAGCATGCAGTTGCTCACTTTAGTGTGGGTCGCGGTTCTTATTTGCCAAATAATTCTGTACTGATTCCGTTTTTTTTAAACAGAAGCCTGTACCTAAGGTCATAGCGATGTTTCCCCTTCAAAGGTTCCGCTATGCCTTCGGGACAACAGGTGCACACAAATCCAGCCTCCCGATCCTAAGAAAGACAACGAACGACAAAATAACAAATGCTTCAGCTGCAAACTACCCAGAACATAAAAGAAAGACATTATCGGAGATCTAACTTAGTGAAAATTTCCTCCTCCACATCCACTGTAACCTCCCTTTCTTCGTCCTTCCCCTTCCTCATCCGGACCGTCCATTTGTTCCCATGAATTCCACCTCCTCCCGGCGTACTGTAAGGCTACATGTTTCCACGTTTCCGGGTGTAAGACGCATCCCCAACAAGTGGGTTTTATTTCCCAGCTTCTCACAGGTCTGATTAATTACTGTTAATCACTCTGCTAAGGGGTATATATAAAAATAGAAATTTTGAATGGCGAATCTGTAACTCAGTATCAACTTGCTGTAATTTGTATTACGATATCCTTGGTGCATATGAGACATACTGCATCTATTTATATATGTATGTCCATCCATAACATCAAGCCCATTGTTTATTACTTTCCCCATATCATATATCTAAAGTTTGAACCATTAGGTTCGAATTCTTCACTCTCATTCTATGCACTTTGAAAGTTGGGGAAAGAAAAGCTGAGTTCCAGTGCTTGTAGGGCCCGCAGGTTCTCTCCAGGCACTCCAACGACTCCTCTTCGCTGGTATGCCAAGCTCGAGGGTCGGGTGCCGAGACTATACTTAGATAGGAAGCTTAGCTAGATATGTCGGGCTTGGCTTGAGCCTTGGCATGACCCATAGGTCATATGCCGGCTTCATAGACTTGAGGAATACTACACACATCACATCATCCCACAGTTGGATTGTGATGGTATTTGGGATTGTGAGCCTTCTCAAAGTGTTATCGAATTTGTTCGACGAGGTATTGCGGTACACCAACCGCTCGACAAGATCTGGAAGAATATGATGAACAAATGTATCTCGAATGGTTCCGATACTGGAGGTGTCGGCTGCAACAACATGACTATGATCGTTGTTGGTCTACTTCAGGGCAAGACTCAGGAAGAGTGGTATAATATGATTTCGAAACGAGTTGCAGATGGCGATGGACCATGCGCTCCACCGGAGTACGCCGAAATGAGAAACCTGGGATGGCCGGTCCGATCCCCATTCTTCCTCTGAGAAACCTTTAGAGATCTGCCTTCTCCTTCGTCCGTCACCTCTCACAGTCCAGGCAGGACCGTCCAAAGACGACTTCAGGTCCTTGATGGGGTTCGAGGAATCCAGGATGATAGGCACCAACGGAACAGAGAAGATACCTTAAGATCAGGCCGAGACTGCCAGTGGCAAAGACTCCTAAAGACCTGTCTTTTGAACAACACACTTCCTCAGCTTCGGATCTTGATCGATGCACTAACTGTGGGATGATGTGATGTGTCTAATGAAGCATGTATTCCTCAAGTCTATGAAGGCATATGACCTTATAGGTCATGCCAAGGCTCAAGCCAGGCCCGACATATCTAGCTAAGCTTCCTATCTAAGTAATGCATGTATCGTGCCATGTGGTAACTAGTACCTCAACAAGTTTTGTAGAATTGACTTCGGTATGCATAAGGCGAATATGCATACGCGAAAACGTGTTTCCGATTATGATCATGATCAGGGCGAGGCAGGCTTTTGCGATAGAGCTCCTTGAATATGACTTACGTGGAGACAATTCGGATTCAGAAATCCGTAGTGAAATTTTCTATATACGCGGCACCCCCCCCTTGTTCGGCAAGTGCATAAGTACGTGAATCCTCCTGGGAATGGAAGGGTTTAGTCGTGAATTTGAAGATCTGTATAGATTCGTTTTGGGGCCACGGAAGATATTCTCTCCTGGGGCTGTAGGTTACTCCTCAGGAAGATGCTCCTGATCAGGGTTCATATAGCGGCTTACGGTCAGAAAACAGCGGCTTACGGTCAGAATCTTTTGGGCCGTATTTAACTAGTCACAGCTATAAATGGATATCAATTCTCAAGATATTTGTGTATACGGGGGGAATGTATGGCATCCTATTGGGTTATCGAACTTACACTAGCTGGAGTTGTTATTTCACAAGACCGTGTATATGTTCTGGGCCGCTCGCGGGCGGCATACCCACTGTGCCGCTCATGGGCAATTTAAATAATTACTCAATTTGGTGTATAATGCACTTGTATTGATAAAGGTTTACGTGTACTGATTTACCCCCCCAAAAAAAGAATTGATAACGGTATACCTCGCCGGAGCTATCCCAGCGACTGCAATAGATTCATTTCCTCCATCTAATATTCCAATTTGCTTCAGCTAGTGTTGAGAGATTAATACAGTCATGATCTGTTAACACTTTCGTATGTCACTAAATTGAGAATTTCAGATTATTCTTAAAGTATTGGCAATAACAATTAGAGTAGAAGTTTTTGCAAACACCTGAAACGAAAAAACCAGTAGTTATACTTAGCAATCTGCGTATAAATAAGTACCTGTGATTAAGAAAGTACAGTTTTGCACCTTACCTGGATCCTATAAGTAAGAAACAGCTTGGATCTTTCTTACTTATAGGATAAATCGTGCAACAAGATGTAGACAAAAAAGATTATAATGATGATTATTCCGAACTTGATTGAATTCCACATAGCGCATCAATATTCAGTACAAGATGGTCTATATAGCCTGAACCATAAAGCCCCATATATTAAAAACCCCATAGATAAGAACCCGAAGATAAGAAACTAATTTTCAAATACCTATTGCATAGGAAACATTGCAGATTTCTATGGTAGCAATGAACTCAGTATCCTCCTCTCCATTCCATTCATCATCAGAGAAGAAGGTGATGAGTTGTTAACTACACAAGCATGTACTTCATCAACTGAAGGGCTGGAGGTAATTTTTCCGGAATTCTTCCCTTGTTCAATGCCTGCCGTCTCCCTGTGATGTGGAAGGGGTGGTCAAAACTGACTTCACAGGGTTTTTTTGAGTGTAGCAGAATGTTTTGTTCGATTCAGAGTTACTAAATTGAGGAATAATATTAATTGCCCGCGACCGGCACAGGCCCGCGGGCGGCCCAGAACATATACGTATCGGGCATGCAATGCTATCATCAATACCCTAAGGTAAAACGGTTCTAGATCTTGTACGTAATGAGGAGTGCAAAATTTCTGAATTAAGAACGGGAACAACTCGCTGCAGAGCATAGCGAATTTTAGGGATTCTTCCAGATAGTCGAGTGGAACGGCATATTTTTAGTTTCCACATTAAGTATATATACATACTCGTAACTTAATTACCCCCCAGCCACCTTTGGCACTTATAATGTCAGCTATGATTACTGACGTCCCTAGTTTCCCCAAGTTGATCTCAATGGACCTTTTGTTTTTTTTTGTTTCTGCCCCAGCGTAGCAGGGTAGAAGTAAAAAGGTGCGAACATTGTAATATTTCCAGCGGAAAAGACTCCGCCACTAGCAAGGAATAGATTCCAACGATCAGATTGGTCTTGAGATGTCTAATTAATCTCGTAGGGCTCTTTTAATCTCGTGGGGCCTGTAGTGTGCCATTCATCCTATACGCGATCCATATTGCTGTGTTTTCGTCAATCTAGCATTTCAGGGTTTGGTTCTTACTAGTATTACATACTCATAATCCGCTGAACCCCTACGGCGAAATGTCCATCACCATGGAACCCGCTATCTCCAAACGGGAAGTATCCCATGCTAAGGTTTTATCGTACTTTGCAATAACTATTGTATTCTCCAATGAGGAGATTTGGATCTTGTAATGTATAAGGAATAAGTACCTAATACGTAAGTGGTTTTCCGGCTAGCTCCTCAGTAAAACCACATTGGCCGAAAAAGCACAAGGGTTTGAGACCTTACCCTCGGCACCGAATACTTAATTGGGTAATTATATTGAAAGATTTAGTAGAAGTACATGCTGCACAGTTATGGTGAGTCAAAGTACGTTAACTGAGAATCAGACGAACAATAGATATATAATATACGAGCCTCACTGTTAGACGCAAGGTTGCACTCTACAACTGAAAATAGGGAATTAGGTAAGTACTATCTACCTTGCTGAATCCTGCCTCTCTAGAATCCAAGGGTCTACAAGGGGTATTATGAGAATTTAGCATTTCAGTCAAGCCTAAGTTAAGTACTGCCTGGAAGCTGAATTATTTCGATGTTCGTACTTCCAGTAAGTGCTAAGGTATATTTGCCTGGCGGCTCCTCCAGATCACGGAATTCAAAGGTATTAGATTGCCATCTATATTACAAATTTGATCGCGAAACCAATTATGTTCATATAGCCTCGCAATGTTATATTTGCCGGGGATTAATACAGTATAAAGCTTGATGTAGCCGCAGAAACGCAACCAGAACTTCACATTCCAAGAGATTGGTATGAAGGTAGTTCGACTTGAACATTGTAATAATATGCAATACTAGCTGCGGAGAAAATATACGGAGTATGAGATAAAATTCATAAAAGGTATTCATCAGGAACATGGCTTTGTTGGTCACATCTCATATCAACTCCGTGAAGTAGATCTGGAGAGCCCCATGTAGGTTCAGCATCAACCATGAAAAACTAGGTACAAAGTATTATTGAGCTTTATTGCAAGTAATCCCAAAGCCTCAAATTCAAGGTGAGCGGCTGTAGATAACAATGGACGATTATAATTGATTCCCTTGACCGTTTACCCTGAATGGGTTTGAGGTAATAGTAACGTATCACATTGTGGGATGAAGTAATTCAGACGGAACTACAATTTCAGGCTACGTAGGCTATGTTGAATATCCCTTATAGGTGTTTCCTAGAGGTGTTTCCCTAGTTCTCCTGCATATATAGGCCCGCTCCCTTCCCTCAATGGTATACCCTCGACTAAGCATATGTGCTCTGGAGCCTATCGACCATATAATCCTCACACTTTACCCCCGGATATTTTCGCTCGCCCTTATCCCCCCCATACGTGCCTGGAATGGCTTCAATGAAGCTGGTAAAGTCGGGGTTGCAAAAGTACACACAGCTATATCTTGCTGGATACCATTCCTCCGTCTGGCCGTCTTCCCCGTGCACAACCACCGGATGGCTAGGTGGCTTAACTACCCGGTGTTCGGTGGACTTGATTTGATCATTTGACCACCTGGCTAGGAGGTCTCCAGCGTTGACGACGATCGTACCAGGGATCGGAGTTGCATCAACATATACCCCGCTGGGAGACCGAACCTGCAGGCCCCCGGCATTGTCTTGGAAAAGCAGGGTGATGGTACCGTAATCGGTGTGGGCACCTGCACGGACTGCCTTTGATTTTTTGCGGTTTCCACCTTGTGCCGCTTCATCATCGTCACCTGTCCCAAGAACCTCCTTCCTCGCCCCCGGATAGTGCAGGAGCCGCAAAGTATTGTCCGCTGACTTGCAATATTTATCGAACCAGTCCTCTTGTATTTCCAGACCCATCGCAATTGCCTGCATGAGCTGGATGTGTATTTTGTTTCCTGTCTGAAAGAAGGCTTCCATGTTCGACTTGAAATTGGCACCGGCGTCGTCAAACTTGTCTGGCCATAGATTGGGGTATTCTGGTTGATCGGAGCGTCCAACCTCGAAGGATTCCTTGAGGTCGGGGGATTTTTCCCGCAGGGTATCAACATCCAGCTTGGAAGTAAAGCGAGTGGTTTTCTCACGACCAAAAGTGCTGTAGCCCCGATTGGCTCTTGCGCTGTACCATGCTAGGGATTCTTTCTGGGACTGTGGGCGCTTGAAGAACTCTGCGGACTATATGCGGCAGTACAATTAATTAACCAGACCATAATTAATAGCGGGAGACCTCTACATATAGGGCTTGAGGTTTAGAGTAAACAACAAAGGGTACCTTCTGAAAGAGATCCTTCACAGTCTCCTCGGGAATGCCATGGTTCTTGAGGTAGATAAACCCAGCATCCCTGAAGCCTGAAACTATTGCCTTCGCACATGCTTGTTTCTCTTCCACGGTGCCATGAAGAAAGTGGGAGAAGTCAATGAGCTGGAAGAAGAACCGAATAGCGACTTAGCAGAGTCTATTTGATATGGTATGGGGTTTAGGTGGATGGATATGACCCACGGGAATAAACAACCCTTCATCGGATACAGCTGTTTCAACTCCCGTTCTAGTTGTCATTTGGATTAATTTCGTTGAATAGATATATTTCTCTCAAAAAGAACGAAACGATGTGGACTTTGATTAGGTCACTAACGACGATATGCTACGTCAGACTTCAAATGGTGGCTAAAATAAGACTTGCTAAAAGGGGACAAGTCCTTTTTATCAGTGTCGTGATCGATGACGTACTTCCCGCTCCCATCAATGCCGAGATGCATGACAAGACATTGATTTGTGTATGAGCAGATGATAAAACAATCACCAGCCTTTGGAATACAGCTCAATAGAGTTATGGAATGCTTTCGGAATGCTTTCCAGTGGAAAGTTATACATAATTCAGTCTGGAGTAATCACATGTACCCCTAATAAAATACTAGTAGTTTGCATCCACAGTGCAGATAGAGGTCATCACTAGTTTAATTATTTCGTACTGTATCGGTACTTGTACTGTAATGCAATGCTGGGTCTTGAAACTCGCCCTCTATTCACATTTTTTATTTTCTAGAGTTATAGGTTCGCTTCGCGTTTAGTCCAAATAATGTTAACACTCTGGTGCAGAATTTCTTCTACCCTTGGCGCACTAGAAGCGACCAATCACTGAGAAGCGACCACCTCTGAAATGATAGAACGTATGTTCCTTCTCCTCGTCATGACCATGAACATGTCCCCTCAAGGGATCATGTTCCCGCTATATACATCATGCCCAGCCCGCTAGCCTAGTCGGATGTAGTGCATGTAGTACTAACACCTCCCCTCGGGCGCATGATGAAAGAAAACAATAATAAAATGAAAGAAAAATCAAATAACCGTAGAAGAAACATTTTGAAGAAAGAAGCAATGCAACTCACGTTCCTCCCCTCTTTTTCATGAGCCTTCTTCCATTTTCAAGCCCAGTTTCTCCCCACACCTTTAGGTCATTCGGGACCAGGGAGCGCATAACATACCCCACACCATCCAATTGATAAATTGGTTCTTTTTAGGTCATTTTCAGGGACCAGGGAGCGCATAACATACCCCACACCATCCAATTAATAAATTGGTTCTTTTTAGGTCATTTTCAGGGACCAGGGAGCACATAATATACCCCACACCATCCAATTGATAAATTGGTTCTTTTTAGGTCATTTTCAGGGACCAGGGAGCGCATAACATACCCCACACCATCCAATTGATAAATTGGTTCTTTTTAGGTCATTTTCAGGGACCAGGGAGCACATAATATACCCCACACCCTCCAATCTGCATATTGTCAGATTAGGATTATTTTAGGTCATTAGGGACCACGGAGCGAATAACATACCCCACACCCTCCAATCTGCATTTTATATTGTCAGATTAGGATTATTTTAGGTCATTAGGGACCACGGAGTGAATAACATACCCCACACCCTCCAATCTGCATTTTATATTGTCAGATTAGGATTATTTTAGGTCATTAGGGACCACGGAGCGAATAACATACCCCACACCCTCCAATCTGCATTTTATATTGTCAGATTAGGATTATTTTAGGTCATTAGGGACCACGGAGCAAATAACATACCCCACACCCTCCAATCCCACACTGATTTGTTCATGTACAGAATGTTTTTGGGAGAGGAATACCTTCATCCACATAGTGAGATTCCCTCTTCATATGTAGGTATAGTTGATTGCGAGAGGGGAAAACTCCATAACATAGTCCACATTGATGATGTTGTGATGCTTTAAACCATAAGCCCATTGATTTTGCGTGACGCTCATGTGGTTCTCGAGGTAGAGCTTTTGTAAGAGCATCTGCTATCATGTCTTTTGTAGCAATGTATTCGATTAAGCATTGTCCGGATTCGACCATATGAGTGATAAATCGTTCTCTCGCATGTATATGTTTTGTACGAGGCCGGTATTCGCTATGTTTTGCTAGTGCAAGGGCTCCCTTGTTGTCACCGTATAGAATAGGAGTTTTTTCCGGAAGTTTTAGGTTTTCCAAGAATCCCATAATCCATATTAGCTCTCTCGCAGCTTCTGTACCGGCAATGAATTCTGCTTCTGTTAAGCTTAGAGCTACCAGGCCTTGTCGTTTAGAACACCAAGAAATTAGAGTCCCGTGTAAGAAGAATACATATGGTGTACCTGAGTATTCTTTTTCTGTTGTTTGTGGCCTTTCCTGGAATCTCTTTCCTGTCTATTGTCCTGAGTATCCTTTACTGTATGAAAGTAGGAGTAGTGGATTCCGTTGGTTTTTTGCATCTGACATAGATTTCTGAGAAAGCCCACTTGTCAGCCTTTGCCTAGCTAATGTTTGTGTCTGGTAGTTGCTCATAGTTAATCAAGTCAAAGAGATAGGAGGATCCTCATATTTTTCCTCCATACTCCGTAGTTGGTGTTGTCGAGACGGTCAAAGACCAGAGTCTCTCGATGAAGGGCTTTTGGGATTTCTAGGTCTTCCATGATGACTTTCGGAGGGGTTTGGTTGATCGGAGGAAGAGGTTTCTTGGGTGTATCTGCGATTTGGTAGATACAGAGGGCTTCATAACCTGATAGAACGTATGTTCCTTCTCCTCGTCATGACCATGAACATGTCCCCTCAAGGGATCATGTTCCCGCTATATACATCATGCCCAGCCCGCTAGCCTAGTCGGATGTAGTGCATGTAGTACTAACATGAAACCCTCCTGCAGGCTCTCCTGCAATAGACAATCAAACGACAGCTAGAGAGGACTATAACTAAGTAAATATATATCTATAGAAATAACTATGCTCTACAACATGGTTACCTTCATACTCCATCAAAACCAGCCTAGAACTCGAGATCCTCCTTGCTAGTAAGCCTTCCTCGATAACCCTCCCTACCCCCCTTTGCCCTCTCCTGTATATCGAATATCACACCAATACGCTCACAACTGCTAGAAAGCCTCATCCATACATCTATATCTATGTTAGATAAATATAACTAGTAAAGATTGCTAAATAGTAAAACGGCAAGCCAATAAATAAGAGCACTAACCTCCGCAAAATAAGCAATATCAAGAGTTCGCAT
The DNA here is from genome assembly GCA_015179025.1 of Terfezia claveryi. Lineage (NCBI taxonomy): Eukaryota > Fungi > Ascomycota > Pezizomycetes > Pezizales > Pezizaceae > Terfezia > Terfezia claveryi. The sequence goes on along the minus strand of WHUX01000023.1, from coordinate 450,449 downwards.
TGAATCCACTAAATCTTCTTCATCTTCACCTTCCTCAGCTCCTCCTTCAATCCCACTATTAGCCCCCTCCTCTAATATATCCTCCGCTATTATAGTGAGATCACTACTTGTAATAGCCCCTCCCCCTTTAGGTTTTAGAGGTCGTTTTGGCCGAGTAGGGTAGGAAGGTTTCTTGCCGATACGCTTAGATCCCCCATTTGCCACGGCAATGGCCTTTGAGGCAGCCCAAGCCTGGTCAATCTCTGCGCACTCCGCCTGCCATGCTGGTATTTCAACTGCTTGATATTGCTGTAGATCATACCTCCACTGCTTATCAAGCGCTTCTTTAGTAACCCTTTTTTCCTCTGCAACCTTCTTCTTCTCTTCTGCAATCCGCCGCCTCTCAGCCTTTGCTGCCTCTGTATCTGCAAGCTTCTTAATCCCTTCATTAACATATTGGTAGGTTAGTACACGAGCTTCTCCAACATGTCTAGATCTCTTTCTTGTTTTGCGTATCTTTCCATCTCGAAGCTTATTTAGAGTTTCTGCATGAGGCGCAATATCCCTATACTTAGTCACCTTCTCTTCTGCAAAGTCAATAAGCTCATATACCATGCCCTTAAGTTCATCATCCTTATTGAGCTTCTGCCGTGCCTGCTCTATAACTATTCGAGAAAGCTGACAGAGACGAGCAGGGGTATCTAAGCCTGCAGCTGACACCCCTGCACTTGCAGCTATAGCGCTTGTAACCGAAAAACTAGCAGCTGGCGGCTGAGGAGGTAGGATAGTGCGATCAATAGGCCAGCAACGGGATGCTCTCCATGCGCTCCGGATAATCTCATTAGTAAAGACCTCCCTACGAGTTTGCTGAAGGATATCGAGGAACTCGAGCTTCGATATTCCTAATAGAGGATTGCGACGGAGCCATGTGCTGAGGTTGCGCTCATATGTACGCTGCAGTAAGGAGAAGCAGCCAACATCAAGAGGTTGAAGAAGGTGAGTAGATTTGGACGGAAGACAGATCATATGAATATTGTGATCAAGAGCGTATTTAACTACTCTCCATGCCACATGAGAGGAATGACCATCCACAATTAAACATCGTGGTGGTGGATCACCATCATACTCACATGCGCCCCCCCTACACCCCAGCGAGTATAAGGCTCAAAATGTTGGCGTATATATTCAAACCCAAGCTCATCATCCATATATCCACTAGGAGATACAGCAAATGTTGCTTCGTGTTCCACCCCTCCTTCCCGATAATAAGATTCCCGATGAGTTTTCCCCTGCCATACAATAAATGGGGGGATGATATCTCCCCCAGCATTTACAGTCTCCAACACACTGCAAAACTCTCGAGACCCCTCAGTCATGGCTGTACTTCTACCTCCAACACGTACAATAGCCATAGTACGCCTACTATTTCTTCCCATTGTGATTCCTTTCTCATCACAATTCCAGATATCGTCCTGAGCTATTTTTTTCCGTCGTATAAGATTTGCTAGCTTTCGTAGGAAATCAGCTTGTAGTTCTATATCATTCGTTGCTGCTGCCCTTGCCCTTTCCTGGTAGCAAATATAGATCTTTTTGAAGCCTGGATTGCGATTAAGAAATCTATCTACCCAACTGACACCAACGATATGGATAGGGGTATTCATAGAGCTGGAAGGGTTACCAAAGGTGGCGGAAGAGCCACTAGAGGTAGAAGGGTTGCTAGTAGAAGGGCTGCTGGCAGAGGGTGCACGTGAGGGGCCATGCTGGGTTATTTGCCTCTCATTAACAATTCCTTGGGCAATTTGCCGCAAAAGCTCAGGCCCAAGTGGAAATCCCGCATCTGCCATGATACCGGCATAGCCTGCGATTGCTTTTTCATCACCTGTAGAGAACAGTTGCTGGTCCTGATGTGCTATAGACCGCTCCTGCTGTGTCCCTAGCACCCTCCGGCGTAATGTCTGGTGGTCTACCCCATATAAATCTGCAATCCGTAGCATAAGTGCATCTGGCTCTCGTTTTGCATGCTTAATTGCTTCCTGCAGCTGCTGCTTCGTATATTTTGGCATGCTTGTAATCGCGGAGTATTGTTAATGTTGCCGGAGACTTGGTGATTCGATTGATACTAGGTAAGACCATTATACTGATAAGGCGGGGGTATTGGGCCTGCGGAGAGGCTGACGAGGTCAGTCAAGCTGTATGTCTTAGACAGTGGTCGCTGCTCGGTGATTGGTCGCTTCTAGTGTGCCAAGGGTATGACAATATGACTTTGAGCTGAACATAGTTAGCTCCGTTGGTCTAGTGGTATGATTCTCGCTTAGGGTTACCCTGAGTATGATTGCGAGAGGTCCCGTGTTCGAACCACGGATGGAGCCTAATTGATTTTTTTTATTTCAGTGATGGCCTGGTATCTAGCTAGCTCCTTAATCTTAGTCACAGAGCCATGACCTTAACATAAGAGTCTCAGATAGACACAGGGATGGTGCCTATATACTGTTATGTCTCTCGAGCTGCTAATATACGAGCATGAGAGCCCGCCTAAGTTGAAGAAATCTGGGCTCAAGTCAGTAATGGTTTGAATTTCCGGACGTAGAGAGCGAAAGCCCTACAGGTATAACAAGCCCTGCTGTATTGCAGTTGCAGTTATTCCTGGAATTATTCCTAGAACTCAGGAGATAACTACCAAGGACCTTTGGGTTGCCATCTGTGCCAGCCAATTGTAATTTGGGTCGTAGGCAAATGCAAATTACATGAATGGGCTTAATGATTTCCAGTACCGGCGATAGCTATCCTAGGGACAAAATTTAAACTATACGAACAGACTGACCGGCAGGCGGCAGAAACCGCAAGTGAGGCGTATTAGTTTTAAATATTTCTACCTGCAAATACGCTATTCAAGAGTGCTTTGCATATCGCTGGAATGTACACAGGATCCAGCTTATAAATTTGTAATTTGAGAATTTTGGTCCATTAGATCAATACCGACTGATTGACACTCTATCTAAACCGCCGTCGGCCATCCGCCACTCCAATTTAGTACGTTCCAGCCAAATCGCTTTTGCCCATCAGCATATCCGATGCGTGTGTCCACGTAGTGGTAATATAAGATAGTTCTACCCGATTTGGAGTCGGCAAAGACACCTTGGCCTCCGGGGCCATATAACCAGTCCTGGCTGCCCAGAACCGTAGTTCCTCCGCCCGACTTGCATGAATTCCCGGCGAAATCAACCTGTGAATTATAAATCTTAGTTAATTTCCACAGAAGAATAAAAGCGAGAGGGGAGGAGACAAACATAAGGTCCGGCTACGGATGTCGATCTACAGACGTTGATGCGGTACTCAGTACCCTTGGATGGGCGTCTGGAGTCATAACCTAGATACAATATAATTATCAGCGTGGGGCTTGTGTGAGCTGCTGGCTAGGTTAGAACTTACCACAGCAAGTTCCACTCGAAAAGAATAAATAGTAGTAACGGGAGTGCTTAAAGATGGTTGAACCCTCGATGGCGTGTGCTCCAGTGGAGTTGAATGCTACCTGGTATGATGAGGACCCAGCAATTTTTACTGGTGGATTGGCCATCTGAATTTGATACAAATCGTTCCAAAAGCTTCCAAATGTCATATAGTAGTTGCCTCCCGTCGCAATTAGGTTTGCATCAATGGAATTATAGGCTGATCCAGTGGAACTGCTGATCCCAGTAGAGCCTAGATCGGTCCATGTGCCCACATCCATGGTACGCGACCTCGCAACTCCAATGGCAGAGTTTTGGGAACCAAACGAGGACACAGAATAGTACAGGTAGTAGTAATCCCCAACCTTTGAGACATCAGGTGCCCAGAGGTTATCTTGGCCTTCAAGATCAATGATTGATCCTGCTGGGATGGCTGAACCTCGGATGGTCCAAGGTCCAGCCAAAGAGGACGCAGTGGCGATTTGAATACGGTTACCTGTCGAGAACCGAAAATATGTACCATCAGAGATGCGACGAATCACGGCAGGATCGTGCACATTGCAAGCACCGCTGCAGGAAGCTGGGGTGGCTGCTAAGGCGAAAGAAATAAAAGTGAGGAAAGCCGTAAAAAGACCGAGTATATGCATCGTAATAGGGAACGTTGGACGTTGGTAGGAAAACGGGTTCGGGAGAGGATATCTTCACAGCTTTAAATGTATGCTCTCACCACCCCTCTTTCCCCACCGCAGGATATGTCTTCAGATTCTGCCCAGAACAACATAGTAATATTTTTTATGTTCGGAATTTGTTAGAATGAAGGTAGACATGCCAAATTTTAGTGGGGAATACGGAGTGGGGGCCTACTATATTTACTTATCACGAGTGAACTATCTAATTGGGTTCTCAGTCTTCAGGGACACCTTCTCTTACAAGACAGATCTAATAATGACTTTACCAATTGTTGGTTTCACCCACGTAACACAGCCAATTAACCGTTCGCGTTTCAGTCATGTACTAAGTCACGCTTGGAGATTGCAAGGTATCGATGAATTCGTGTCGTTGACGTTAATGCGAATGCATTTGGTGGATAAAGGCTCGCGGCGCCAACGCGTGTCCGACGTCCTGTAGGTTTTCGAACTGGGGCTGCAGTTTCCGTGAGATTAAGATCTAAGGTTGGTTGATGTTTAGATCTGACCCCCGGGCTCCCATCGGAACTCGGCCCAGTGCATTATAGCTAAGCAACGGACGCAGGGAAATAATAATGGAGGCTATGAACCCAAGAATATAAAATCTGTATACAACGTCCCGTTGTTTCGGTGTTAAATTTCCCTGTTACTTTGCAAGCGAAACTAACTAGGTTGAATCCAGATCTGGATCCTTGGCGACCGGTTAGGGCAGTTACGAGGCCGCATAGTGCTTTTTTTTTTTTTAATCTTTTTTATTATTTCTTATTTTTAATATACTCAGTACTCATATGCGGCCACGTCAAGGGGGCCAGATGACCACCCGGAACCCGGGTCCTGGTGCTGCAGTAGTACCGATGTTTGTTATTGCATGCGAGTATCAGTACATAGCCACACAATACTGCGACAAACCGCTGTCCCCATAGATTTCCCCTTTCTACAACGGATGGAGCTATTTGGCACTCTCCCTCGACAATGTCATTCCCTATATTATCACTGTTAACACCCGATAGAGAACATATTTAGAGGTCTATGTTATTACCAACTGGGTGATTGAGAGAAGGCTTGCCAATCCCCATCGGGGCCGCATAGGAGTCATAAGTATTTATAAAAATAAAAAAAAAAAGGCTTGCCAAAGTCACCAACTTTCTCTTTTGAATGTTCAGGATCCAGTCGCTTCCGACATATCTCGCGCTTTGCCAGCACTCTTCGCTCTTGTTCCCTTTTCTTCTCCCTGCATTCTAGCCAGAGCTAAACAGCTAATACAATGTGGCTTATGTACACGATCTCTAACTGAGCCTTGCTTCCCATCTTTGATACGTTGACGCTCGTGCCAGTATCGATTTGGTTGCCCCCTCGCCCAATACACAGGTAAGTCTCCGTCGAACGAGTTATATATGCTCTCTAGCCGTGCTCCTTGGAGTTTTGTCCAAAGCCCACAATATCCCAGCTTGCCGCCATTATATTCCGCCAATAGGCTCGTGAATTGAGGACTTCTTCAATAAACTAGTACCAGCCATCATGGTCCCCGGCATCTGCTTCAGCCCCCGCGTAATCCATGCCCATGTATTCTTGGCGGGTAACGGGTGTAAAATGAACGGAATCATAGCCAGCAATATATTATGTATTTTGAAGATATAGAATTTCATTGGCATGTGTTGGGAGTGGTTGAGGATGGTCAACGGGGATTTAGAGAAGCATCATTGGGTGGCATCGAGACAAGGTATTGACCATCAGTCCGGGTTGAGTCTTGGAAATATATATAAATTGAGGTATGAATACCATATTCTAGAGTCTATTAATGAGCGGTCACTTAGTGTATTTTCAGTTTATTTATTAGCTCTTCCTTTTTTTTACGAGTCCCCTTTTGAGGTTATCCTCCCCTGGTTTACGGGTTCCCCTTTATGATTCCTCCGGGGTTTTACTTTTACGAGTTATCCATAGTTAGTTTCCGTATTGAGGCTCAGTCAGCCCCCCTGGGTCATCGGACACAAGTCCGTTAATGACAGCATGGGGCCTCGATACCATTTGATCTCATTTACTTAGCGTCGGACCTGGCAGGTTAACCCATGAATCCACCCGGGTTTCCGGGTGGCTCCTCATTGATCCCCTAACGGGACCGCATAGGAGTAAGCATAGGTAAAAGCCAAAAAGAAAAAGAAAACCTAGATCAGTCTGGAGTCTGGACCAGTCTGGTCTCAACAAGCCCAACAAAGACTTACCTGTGCAAAGTTGAGTCCACCTCTATCCACCTGAGCTTGCTTGGGTCTGCCTGCGGCGGCGGCGGCGGCCCTGTGTTTGCAACGGGCCGGCCAGGGCCGCCTGGACAGCCTGGACCGCCTGGACAGCGTGGACCGCCTGGACCGCCTGAATGGCCTGGAATAGTCTGAATAGCCGGGACCATTCAGGCGGGCGAGATTGTGGGGTGATAAAAGAGGGGCAAAATTCTTGTCTAAACTCCATATCGAGCACTGAATATCAATAAATAAGTGGTACTACTGGGACATAGAGATATATTTATCTACTTACAGACCATCGAAATCGGTTACAGGATGACATTATTGAAGGCTGCGGATGTATGAAGCCTGAAGTTCCGATGGCCCTGATGGATTGGTTTCTTTAAAGGATACGGGAGATGTTGCAAGAACTGGAAAGTAACGAGGCTTAGGCTTGTATACGACCTACAGTCGCTATTGTTATATTTATCAATATGTCAGTTTTGCTCACATGTGAACATTGTCTGCTCTCACGAACATAACCCGGCAATTCAGGCCGTTCAGGCCCCAGGCGGCCCTGGTTATGTAGGCCGTCCAGGCGGTCCAGGCGGTTCAGGCTGGTCCAGGCCGCACTCACCTCGGCCGGGGCCGCCCAGGCGGTTTCAGGCTGTGCACGCGCCTCGGCCCCCAGGCCAGGCTGCAGACGGCCTTAACAACTGGCCCGTTGCGAACACTGGCTCACACAGTCACACTGCTCTGCCTGGTGACAATCTGCGGGCAAGCAGAGTTGTACAGTTGTTGCTGGATTGAACAGGGTTTTGTGGCACTGCCACGCACTCTCTGCCTATACTTGGCTGCGTACCAACCGAGGACCCTTTAACAGCTGGCTATTCACTACCAGGAAGACAGGCTCGCCCGCCTGCCTACACTGCTCGGCTAGTCCGTTAATGACAGCAGGGGGCCTCGTCTCTGTTCGTGTACTTAGTTTGCGTGGGGTTGGCAGATTAACTTGCCTTCCCCTTGAATCCACCGGGTTTCCGTGTGGCTCCTCATAGCCCCCCTAACGGGGCTGCATTGGAGTACCAAGTATTTTAAAAATAAAAATAAAAATGCCTACACTGCGGCCACCCAGTTGCAGATGGATATCAACTCTGTTTCGCTGCCCTCAGCATCAGAAACAACGACACGACCTCATAGGGAGCGCTGTTACGTGGGATGACTTAGATGGGCCGATATGGCAGAAAGAAGAGGAGCAAGACTATGAGTGGGATGCGGTTAAGGCATACTTTGCCTACCTCTACCGACCTTTAGCTGGACGGTGAGCGAAGGTTGCTTGGGATGGTATGTGATGAAGCTTGGTTGGTGGGTTTGGTTTTCATCTTTCTTTCTTTCCATCTTTCTATCGTTCACTGTATATTGTGGATGGCTCGTGGGTTCTGTAATGGGTTCCTTGTGAAATCCCCTTCCATTCATCTTCTTGTTCTTGCCAGCGGATCGCAGTGGCTTCAGGTGGCTGATCACGGCATTGAATTTAGGCGCAACGAGATGAACGTAAGGGCTGTCTTCGCTCTGGCGGGGTTGGGTGTAGAGTAGCCAACCAGACTAACATTCGCCGGTCCCACATAGTAAATAAGCATATTTTTGATACAAGAATATTCTTATTGTTTTCGCTTAGTCACCATGGTTACATATGCTAGAGAAGCGCTTAACCACAAATAGGTACTTATCGCAGAATTGCATCTCCTGAGACAATCTTAATAATGCGATAACAACTGAATCCTATGATCGAGGGTCGCTTAATCTTGAACGAATATTTTCGGCTTAGAACATCGATTACAATTTTCAATTTAATCGCTTGATTATTTTAAGAGAATACCCCTATTCGTACTTATTGACTTACGAGAAATTTCAAGAGATGCTATGGTTTCAGGATTTACCTAGGGATGGGATGGAAGTACTATTACAATCATCGTGGTGGACATAGACGAAACGGAAGTCAAAAAAAATCTACACCAGGGATTCCTACGTGGTCACCCTATACAGTACAGCCCGGCGATCTAAAGCTTCGATATGGCAGAGCGAACGGAATGCCTCTTTTTCTTCAGTCTATAGTTGTAGATATCAAATGATGATGCACTCTCGATTTTATGTCACCTATACACTCTCAAATTAGCTTACTTGGTTTTGTATCAGGCTTAATATCGTCGAAAACCGTATAACAAACCGAGTAATCAGTATCCTGATGATGTATATACTGTAGCTAAGTGCTATAAGAAAATAAAAAAATCTACAATACCAGGGATTCCCGCAGGGACCACTAGAGCATTATCTTGCTGAAATTTGGCATTACTAACTGTATAGTTTATATGGTCTATGACTAGGAAGAGGAGTACCTTGAGGAGGCGGCAAGAGAGAAGTGAGTTGATGGAATAAACAACTAGGGGAACAAATATCTCATGGTTCCTATTGCTATCTGGCTGTCTTTCTCAACAAACTTTTCATACTCCTTCTCTAGTTTTATTATTATCAGTATCTCATACTATACTAAATTTCTAATATAATATCTAACTTCCATCTTACTACTCTACCCATAAACTTCTACCTCTAAAGCCTTATCTTACCTCTAAAAACCCTACCTCCAATGTAACGTGGCACGGGGGGGAGGGGCAAGGCGACCAAGGGGTACGCCGGGGCAAGGGCAAGGGATCGCACACGTAGGAACGCTACGTGTATGACTAGGAGGCAGCTGGGCTGCAGAGTTGCTCGACGAGGCAAGGCAGGGCAAGAGCAAGGGGTGTACAAGGGAGGTACACCTTCGTGGAGGGAAGCAAGGTCTGTATTGAGTATACAAGACGTTGGATAGGGATCCAACGACAGTACGAGGGCAAGGAGCTATATATACATATTGGCTTATCGAGCCAAGACCGACACTGGGAATAAGCTTCCCGAGATAGGCAACACGAAGGCCCTGACAGTTCCCCCATCACCTGCGATCGCAGGTGATGACAAAGACAATGGTGACAATAATGAGAGTCGGACGAGAATCTGTCCGACTCTCAAAACAGGAACGAAGGAGATAAGAATGAACTATAACAATAAGAACGACAATGACACTAGATCTGTTCGAGTGTCAAAACAGGACTAAGCACACGGTTGTGACATCCAAAGCCCCACCATTAATGCAGTCAACTCCTTATGAGTCTAGACCTAGAGGTGGAGCTCTTCTCTTAAAGACCAGGTCTTTCTTAGTAAGGGTGAAGCTAAAGGTAGTATAAAGATAAACAATGAGGAGGACAAGATTAATAGATGTCAAAATAATAAAAATAGTTATTTTATTCCTATTTTATAGGTGTTAACTAATTTTACTAACTAGCTCTTGAGTCAAAAAATGAGTTTTGAACCTCTAGCATCTGATAGAGGAAAAGCCAGAACATAAATAAGATGAAGAAACACTCACATCTTGAAAGTAATGCTTGTGTAAATTATAAAAGCAATAAGTCCGAGTGCTAATAGAGCTACAGTAGCAGTATGGTACAAGAGCGAGAAGAAGAAGATGGAAAAAAAGGTAGTGATAGTAGGGTATCTTGACTAAGAGTAAGGTATGGTAGTAGTATTGGTAGCTGATTTCCTAATTTGGTATCTCCTTTATTAGGATACTGAGCCATCTTGGAGAAGAACTATAGATGCAAAACATGAGAACAGCTGTGTAATATATAGTCTCAGCCTAGAGACCAGATCTCCACAGTGAAAGCATCAATATAAAAACCTTAATTAAGTTCTGCCCATTGAAGCCAATCTTGTATGGGAAAATAATAATGAATTTGTAATAGGCGACTCTCTAGAACTTGGCTCCACAGTCAAGGAGGGATCATGGAGGTCATGTATCTTCACTACCACCACCCTGGAGCGGATCTCCCCAATATGATTCTTTATTATAGGCAACCTGATTAGTAGATGTCATTCATACCATACAGCAAAATGCCGTGCTCACATAGAGATAAGACTAGCTAGTCTCGTGCCCAGACCCTCCAGAGAGGGTCTGGCGCCATTTTTAATTATTTGTTAGTAAACTTTTTCTAGTCTCGATCCTTACTTTTTCAAGTTCTCTAACGAAGCCCAAAAGCTGCGTTGCAACCGTTATAAAATGTGCGAGAAGTGCCACAGCTCGTCACTCAACATCATACGCACGGCATTATGCCTTCTTACATGGAGTAGATACTAGATAGATACACATGCAGAAATTCGCAAGTTCACTCATTCATTTGTATATACACTCGCATGCACATGACTCTCGCATGTCTTGTTTTGCACGATGCGAATATCCAGGCTGTTTTGCACGGTGCGAATGTCCAGGCTGTCATATCAAGTCTCTATGCAGCCTCATACCGAGCCTCCAACCAGCCTTATATCGAGCATGCAGCCTGGCTCATATTGTGCGTCCATCCATACCTCCTATACCCCCCATATTTCCCCCCCACACTATACCAGAGCGACCGCCTAATTATTCTCCATAGGGCCTATACCACCATCTAACCGAGCAGTATACCCTCCATACCGTCCATACCCACCCTACCCCCCCCTCTATAGACTCAGAGCGACCGGCTAATTAAAAGCCTTGATCTTTTTTACTAGACCTAATGTGGTAGAAGATTATATGTATCTTACTTTGTTGGGAAGTTAAGTTGGCCAGAGACTATAGCTTGGCGAACGTTATATTTTCTAATCGGGGTTCTGCCCACTGCTTACCTACTCTACCTACTTCTTAGAAGCTCTCTCAGTCCTCACTCCGCTCACCCCTCACCCTGTTCTCGTGCCCCCTCACCCCGCATCCCCCACACCTCTCACCCTATATCAACTGGCCCCCGTTGCCCCCGCTGAAAGTTTTTGGGGACAAGGTCCTTTCCACCGTCAACTACTCCCCTTCTAGTTGGCATCCGCCCCTCTCTAACTCTAGTTTCCCCATTCGTCTACCCACACCGCTCATCCCCTCACCTCCTCACCCCAAGTCTACATCGAACTCTGCTCTTGTGTCAACTTCAAGAATGTCTAATTTCCTTAAATTGTTCTGCATGGTCCAAGACTCAAATTCGAGACCTTTTCCGGTGGAGGTCAAGAAACAAGATTTGATTGGCGAGCTGAAAAAGACCATCAAACAAGAGGGGCCAAGTCTCTTAAAAGATATTAATGCGGCGGATCTCAAACTTTGGAGTTGCCATAAACCGACCAAGGAGGCTAGGGGTTCAAAATTCAATGATGAAGACATACTAGATGAAACTTGCTATTACGGACGGGCTTTGGCGATTTTGGAACTACAGCGCAAAATTTTATTGGCTATACCGGACAAATAGTAAACCGGACCGGACAAGCAATCTCAAGAATAAAAAAAATATATACATAGAAAATTAATTAGCAGAACCGGACGGGGTACCTGAGGAAGAGGAAGTTGGAACCCAGAAGTCCTTAAGTGATGCTTGAACCTTATGCTTCTGCTGATAATATTTAAGTCCTTCTTGTGCCTGGCTGATAGTATCAACCAAGTCTTGAATGGAGAGTTGAGTTGGAGTGTGCGGAAAGCAAGAGCATAAACATACATGCTTTGGAAAAAGCGGTTGACAGATCTCATATTTCTTTCTCAGAAAGAATTTAAAGCCCGCTTAACACCCATACTATAATATTATTAGCGACCTCCTTACACTGTCAGATCTTACTTATTATTGTAGCGAGACTGGAATTATGTTTAGGTATGCCTTCCGATATGCTTCTTTCCTTTGATCTGCTCGTGTTGAGGTGCTTTACTGCCCCGCCGCAAAATTTTGTTATTTACCGGACGCTAGTCTAAACTGGACGGGATTCCTGGTGATTTATGCAGTCCGGTTTAGCAAGGTTTGAGTGTAGTGCATATCCTTGTCATAGTTCCTGAGCCTTGTAAGTGAGACTCCAATTTCGTTTTCTACGTCCCTCACTGATTGTTTTACCTTCACAGACCAAATTATAGAGAAGCGTATGTTCCTCCTCCCATTACCTATAACTACACCCTTCTCTACCGTTTAACTTATTTTAATTGTATATATAATTTGGGTAATTCTAGCACTCGGCAACAAACACGCAGTTACCATTGTTGTGTCGACACACCCCAGCACATCGAGAAAGAGACGATGGGGGGATCTGAATCCCATCTTGAATGCCGTCTTGAATAAAAAAGCAAAAAATGACAAGAACACCGAGAAGAAAACCGGTTCTGTGGCGTATGATCTCTCCTGAGCACAAAAGCTACCACCACCGCTAATTATGTCTAGTTATTCAAATGTCACTTGGCCAGATGTAGAGCCTATATTCGAACGGCTTTTCCGTGATGTCACCATCGAACCAGCAGAAGTCCCACAAAATATCCTGCAAGGTTTGCAGTTATACTTGTCTATAGTTACTGCGGGGCTTGGGGATGCAATTACTGGAAATGAACAGAAACGCCAGTAGTACTATTAGCTTTTTTACTACTACATGATCAGTATTCTAATAATAGCTGAGATCTCCTATTAAAGGCTCTACAACATTTAGAGCTACTACAGATTGAGTTGGCAAATACAGAACAAGCAGAGTGTATGGCAAAGCAAGTACATATATTTGCAAAAGAGCTTCGGGAAGAATTTGCTCCAATTTGTAAGGAAGCCACTTCACAACCTATCCCTTATGAGTTTGCTCCCGCAGGACCTGCGAGTACTCTACCTCAACGAAAGGCTTTAGGAAAGGCCAAGGTCAGACTCTTACAGGCATGGAAATAGCGGAAAGAAACTCTAGAAAGAAGCGCCTGAGATCCAATCATGCAAGAGAGCCTACACCCACCAGCTGGAGAAACACAGGAGTTCGTTCTTGTACAGCCAATTCACGGCCGCCCAATTCATGTAATTAGTTCTACTGCTCCAGCGTGGTCTTAGTTTTATTTGCATCCACTCTGTATGGCCGCACGCATTCTGTATTTACAATTTAGTTAGCGTAGAAAAGTTAAAGCCTATGCAATAGCTTATCTGCATACCCGTTGGAGACAGTCCGTTAGGGACAGTCAGGACAGTCCAGGCGGACTGTCCGGAGACATCCCGGTGAATTAGTGGAACCGTTAGCACAAGTCTGGTGCATGCGTTATTGAAAGATCTGAGAACTGAGACGGGCGTTCTAACGGGGGTTAGGCATTGCCAATCACTACGGTACAATAAAAATCAAGACAATACAGTACAGTACACTAAGCCACCTGTTAATTCCAACAAGTCCATGACCAATCGATGCCAAACCCAGTATCGCCCTAAAGATTTCCACCACTATGGTATAGCAAAAGGTATTGACCATACATAAAGATACAATGTCTACTCCTGCAGCCATGCCAGGTCCTCCAATATGCAGCACCCAGGCCTTTATGTAGATATGGACACGAAACTTTTAGCCACCTTAAAGTCCTCACAAGAGAGTTACTACCTGGGGATGATGAATCATACAATAAAGTTGACGCAACCAAGGTATGGCTTTCATATAGAGCACAGATTGGCCTCTAGGGGTGCACCAAGTTTATGACATTAATATGATGGCAAGACATTCATTGATCAAAATCTCATCCGAAATAGGCCTGTGTTACCAATCAGTTGAGGGTAACTAATGGTGGTCATATCCATCTCGTACCCATTCTTTTCAGACTTTTAACCATACTGATATACAGCAACATTGCTAACCCCCCCTTTCCCCTCTCTTGTAAAGAAATGTAGTGTAGAGTTGTAAGTATCCCTAGTTCTGACAACTTTCTCCATAGAAGCGTACACTCATTATGGAGGCCATGTTTCACATCCATCTCATAGACTTGATCTACCTTGTTAGTCGTATCCATTGCCACCCCATATCTTTACTACTCTCATAACCAGAGTAACGTATACGTACACCTTCAATTCCGGACCCGTATTCTGTATCTCCAAGGGTATAGCTAAATTAAAAATAAAACCTGCCAGCTACTTGAATTATATCTCGCTTGCCTGCCTGTGAACTCCGATTCGATGTAAGAAAAAACCCTTCAGTCCAATTTCTGCATTTTGGCGATACATTCTGGAAAACATCATGAGTTAGTATATATAACTATAACTACCCAAGTATACCCAAGACTCTAATAAACAAAGGAACATGATGTCACATTGCAAATCCATCCATCGTCGCCATCATGACCCTCCCACCAAACAAAAAAACTAAAACACCAAGAGTATCTTCCCCTCCCTATCCCCCCCTCCCCCTATCTAATACGGTCCTCTCTCTCTCATCCTCAAGCTCATCTCCACCCCCCTCCTCACCTCCGCCTCTTCCTCCTCCCTCTTTTCCCTCCTCACCCTCTCCTCCTCCTCTGCCAAAATCCTACTCCTTTCCAGCACCTTCCTCAAAACCTCCTCCTCCTCTTCCTCCCCCACCCCCACTTCCACCCCCCCCACCTCCTCATCACTCTCCTCTGGGGTATCCAACCCCTTCTCAGAATCATCGCACCGCACATACGGCGGCGTCGGAGGTCGAAGTTCCCGCCCATCAGGGGCAATCACACCAATCTGCATCGGCGCGACCAAATGCGGATTATACATGGCTCCCTCCCGAGATATATATGGATCATCACATGAATGGTCCTGTTGACTCAGCCAAATCGCTTTTTGAAGATTCTCCTCGTCCACATCGATGTTTGTGGTTCTGTTGCCTGGTGGGTATTGTGGTTGGCGCAGTGAAGCGAGAAGTGCTGCGCGGAGGTCTGCGTCGTCGCTCTCGCTGTGTGAATGCGCATCGACGCCAATTTCGGAATGTGGTGCAAGGTTGGGGGACTGTGGTGGTGGGGCGTGCGACCCCCCAGACATGGAAATACTCTCTTTCAAGGCCCTCTGTAGCGCCTCATCTTCATCATATGCCTCACTCGAAGCCTCATAAAAACTTCGTGACTGCTCAACCTGCGCCGGACTCCCCTGCTCAAACGTATTCGCCATCGGCGGTGGTACCGGGGTTGAGCTACAACTCCGTAGAGAAACAGACGATGTACTCGACAATGTTGTAATCAGATCCCCAGTACTCTTACTACAAGTCGACGGTCTTCGTTCCTTCCCTTTGTCCTTCTGCTCTTTCCTTCCCCCAAACTTCCCCAAAAACCCCTTTGAGCTAGATATCGAGCTCAGCCCATGGCCCAGTCCATCTACCGTCCTCATCGCGCTCAGCCCCGGACGTCTACCATACCCTGGCCCCGCACCACCCGCACCCGCACAACCCGCATCCGCACCACCCGCATCCGCACCACCCGCACCCGCACCTGCCGCCTGAGGGACCCTCCTCCCAGCTATATCGTCTCTCAGATACACCTCCACCAGCTCCTTCCACACTCTCACGATCTCCTTTCTCTCCCACTCCCCCCACCCCACTAACGCAGCCTCCCGCTCCCCCTCCCTCAACCTCCCAACCCTAGCTCCTACCTCCCATAACCTCCCTTTTCCTTCTTTCCCACTCAACTTCTCCATTTCCCGAACTACCCCCATCCCAAGATACCCCGTCACCCCAAAGGCGCCTGCCGCAGGTTTTGCTACGACCCCCGCAATCCCGCTTGCTAGACCATGGATTAACCCTGGGGCACCGCCTTCTCTCAAACCCCTAAGTGGCTCTGTAACTAACCCTGTAATCCCATCGTATAACCCATAGGCCATCTGTTTCGTCGCGACATTGACCCCCGAGCTAAAACCCTTTATGGAAGAATGTACTGGTGGCAAGGGCCGAACTGTCGCGTCTGAAAAAAGTGTTTGTGGGAGGTGGTGGAACCCACGAGAGACAGAGAGGGAGAAATCGACTGGGCTTTTGAGTCCAGCGGAGATTATTGTGCTAAGTGGCTTTGATGTCGCTAATGCGGCGTTAAGGATGTCTATATGCGAGGATATAATCGGTGGAGCTGGTGCGGCGCCATCCTCCACAATAGTAGTAGTAGAAATACTGCCGGTTGTACTACTCACGCTACTAATCTCTTTATCTTTCTCCTTCTCTTTCCCTTTCCCATTTGAAGTTGAATCCGCACCCTTTGCCCCCCCAAACCAAGCATCACGATCAAAATCCACCCCGCCAGCCATACCCATCGCCACCAACGTCCCCAAAAGCGCCCCCGCTCCCCCCGTCGCTGGATCCGTCTCCGTAACCCTCCGCACCCACGAATCCCACTCCATCCACCTCGTCAGTGTTACCATCTTCGGGTCATCCACATCAATCAACCCTTCCTTATGCAAAACATGCGCGACCCTCGCACTAACCCTAATCCCAACTATATTCTTCGTCCTTTTCCTCTTCTCCTTCCCACCCTCAAGCACAATAACGTCATGCCTCGGTGTAACCGTAAACGCCGCCAGTGCTCTATCCGCTCCTTGCAATCCCAATCTCGACTCAACTTCACACCCCTTAAGGACCCCCTCCACTCCCCTCAACAGCCCTCTAGCAGCCACCTCTTCCCCCCGTTCCTTGTTAACAATCTCCCCCAACTCCTTGGCCTTCATCCTCACCCCCTCCTCCAACAAACTGGTAATCAGCCCCGCCAGTGCCTCCTTCGTCAAGCTCGTACTATGCAGCATCCCCCCTGCGCCCCTCTTACTAACCATCTCTCCCCAAAATTGCTGATCCCCAAAAAAGGGCACAATCCCGCTGGGGATCCCCGCCTTGATCGCCGCCGCAGTGGTTCCCGCCCCACCATGATGCACTGCTAACTCCACCTTCGGAAACAGCCAATCATGAGGAGTATTCCCCAAGAAGAAAATATCCGGGTCTGAGAACCCCTCTGGGGGATCAATCGTCCCCCACCCCTTCGAAACCAACGCCCTAACTCCCGCAGCCTTGACCGCACCAAGCACGGCATCTGTAAGAAACTGCGGGTTAGGAGCAACAATCGAGCCAAACCCAATATAAATCAACGGCTTCTCGCTTCTGATCTCAATAAATTCCTTCAATACCTGCAGCGGACTATATCCACTATTCAGATCCAAAAACCAGAACCCGGAAACAGAAATGCTCTCCCTATCCCAGTCCTTGGGTTTGGGGATGAGCGCTGGACTCCAGCAGTATGTATGCGGGAGGAGCCCGTCTCCCGCTAACCTGCCTACGAGGGTCGGCGCGTATACGTTATTAAGGGAATCAAGTCTGAGGATCTTGGTGCGGAAGCGGTTGATTAGATCCCCTGTTCCTTGCCACGTGAGGATATCCAGCAGTGAATATGTTAAATAATTTATCGTCGCCTCATCTATTCCCGAAGTCTTTGTCCCCTCAGGTAGATTTGCCAGTGGATGTGGAAATGCACTTGTTGGAGGTGCCCACGGCATAGTAAACATAATATGTACGGGCACACCTAACTTCTCTCCGCAATGAACATGCCCAAACCCGGGGGGATTCGCTATGATCAAGTCCGCAACGAAGGGCCTTGGGGTGGGGTTCGTAGGGGTTAAGTATGCCTCATGACAAGACGCCCATGTCGACACCAGGATCTCCCATACGCCTCTCCTCCGCTCACGGATCTCACCTCCCGTGAGGGAGGAGGTGCTAGGGATGAGGCCAGGATTCCGGACCATGTACGACATCAGTACCGCCGGGTCTCCGGCTAAGGGAAAGAACTCTATCGATCCCCTCATAGAGTCGGGGGAAAGGTTATTTGTCGCAGCGACTTCATTCACAAACTCCTCAAAGCACGCATGTGTAGCAACTCTAACCCTATGATTATAAGGCTCCCCCGCCAACACCAACGCCAACGATAAAAAAGGTTGTACATCTCCTCTAGACCCAATGACCTGCATGACAATATTCAATCTTGGAGTTATTGGAGGTGGTAGTGCTAGGATTTCAGTATGGGCGAGGGAGGAGGGGGAGTGTGGTTGGCTGGGATGCTGCTCGACTTCCTTCTTCTTGCGTATATAGTGTTGGGAATTGAGGAGAGAGGAGAGGGAGGAGACGGCGGAGAGGGAGGAGAGGGCGCTGAGGGACTTTGCGGGTTTTTTGCTGTCGGGGGCCAGGCTGGTGCGGGGGGTAGCAATAGTGATGTCGGGGAGGATAGGTTGGCGGCCCTTGATGCCGAGGACACCATGGGGGGAGATGGTTATGCTGATGCGGCCATCGCCTATGTGCATATTCAAGAAGTGATGTTAGTAAAGCAATATGCCAATGAAATATCAATCGAGAATGATTGAGGGCAGAAACGTGCTCCGCACCGCGGAGCAAATAATTATAAATATACAAACCTGAGACGGACCCCCTCGACGCCCTCTGGTCCCCCACCCCCAAGCAATTATCCCCGGGCAACTCCATCACCCTACTCTGACGCCTATTCTGAGGAACTTCACTCCCCTCCAACTCATGTCCATACCACTCTGCCGCATCCCCCTGCCTGTCCTCTCTCCAACCATCAGCACCTCCAGATATCGATCCACCATGAACGCTACTTTGCGGGGAAACACCACGACCGCCAGAGAAGATATCCGGCGTGTTGGGGTCGATGGAGGTATAAGCTGGTGGGGGGAGATCTTGTTCTTCCTCGGTGACGAGGACCGGGAGGTTTTCGTCTTGGGGGCCTTTTCCTGGAAGTACTGGGGGTACGGATGTCGGTACAGGAGGCATAGGAGGTGGTGGATGTGGTAGATGCGATGGGGGAGAGGGGGGGGTAGCTCCCGGCGGATCATAGCTAGATAGTGAGAGTGTGCTGGTTGGCGCTGTTGAACGGGGTCCCCCGGAGGTGGTATCTTGGTGTATGGATCCCTCTTGGTGCTGCCGCTGCTGTGCCTGCTGGCTTCCCTCCCCCTCTCCTTGCACCTGCTGCCCCTGATACGGCATCGCCATATTGCGGGTTCCGGTTCTCTCCTGCTGCTGCGAGCTACTTGTTTTGGAGTCGCCTTCAGTTTCGTATTCGGCTTGCTCTGCTTGACTGCTGTCGGTTGCGAAGTCGGAGGCCCCTTGGTGAAAAGTGGGGTAAGAGGCAGGCCAGTAGGTACTGCCGATGCGGTCGAAGATGCTGTACGCGCAATCGATGCTGCTGCCCTTGTCAACGCTCGACTGGTTACGTACGCTGCATCCGCCTGCCGAGTGCAGCGCCCGTTTCCCCGCTGCAGGTAGAGGTGAGAGAGTTTTATTAATTCATTTGATTTAGATTTGTTTACTCCACTTGACACCGGTACTTCGGTTCTTTAAGCCTATACGAACGCCAGACCCCACAATGTGTGGGGTACAGCAGGCATACCGATTGTGCCTGCTGCCCCAGGCTGGGGCTGGGAAACCGGTAGAGTGGGGGCGGTATCAAAGGGCATATTTCTTGTGTTGTATGTACATGATACTCGCTCGTACAGGGGCGTAAATATAACTTGATCCAGATGTACTGACCAACATATATACCTGATGGTATATCTGTCCACTACCGGTACAGTCCCATATAATGTTTTCGTTCCAGCTATCATGAAAATCGTAATTGAGTTATCGATTACATTCTTTATCGACTACCTTGGTACGCCTGCCTACATACCCAAAAATCGATGCCATAATGAAGTACAGTGCTCCAAATACCCATGAGAAGCATGCCACAATCCCAGTACCAGAAGTTTACACCTTCGACTGCCGACTCGATAACATGATTACCGGCCCCAGATATTGCAATGGAGTTCATTATGGCATTATTGTGTCAAATGGTATAGCTGGAGACGAGCAGCGGGGTGACGAGCAGTTGGAGGAGCGAGCAGTTGGAGGAGCGAGGAGTAAAGTGGCTTATTGCAGGCTGAGTTTCTATTCGAGCTGGGGAAATTTGGATTTGAACAAATGTTGGAAGAGACTTAAACAAGGAAGGCGGAATCTCATTGCAAATATCAGCTATATGTAAAGGTGTAAGCAATGATTCCCACACCTCTTTGCTTTACTGCTGGTGCTCTAAGGCTACTTTTGATAAAGATGGCTTTTGAGCCCTGGTGAATATGGAGGAATGGTCTGTAACATCGGAACCATACGAATTAATGTTACTGTCTTTGCCGTATGAATTGGATCGAGAAATAAGGAAACAACCCCCAAGCCATGAACTGTATCCTGTTTAACAGAGAATTTAAATACTATCCACACCTTTTTGGTACAACAACACATTCAGCCTCTCCAGATGACTTTTTCAAAATCCTCCGCTATGCAGTTTATGCAGTACTACGCCCATGCTACTCGGCTCTAAAGGTGGTCCCTGGCTCTCCACTTCCGGATTCCTTTTCCTCGAAGGAATATGTAGATAATGATACGCACTATACCAGCAGCAGCAATAGCAAGTAGCATCCGAGTACTAACTGGCCTGACCACCGACAAACGAACGAAATATATAGAAAAGCAAGGAACGAAAATATCATGGGGAAACCAATCTGACCCCTGAATTATCCAATAAGAAAACACAAACGTACCTTTTTATTCTGCAGTTGCTTCAAGAAATGCGAAAAATGGAAACAAAAACAGGCGAGTGCTCCATAATATGAAGCTCTACATAGTCCAAACTAGATGGTTCCCTTGGTAAAAGTCTCAACAATAGAGGCAGCCTTATATATCTCCTCAAGCCAGCTATAACCAATCACATCGTACTTTGGCTCTTTCAGAGCCTTCAACTCCTCTCTCACCTGATCGATAAGCATCGAAACTTCATCTACCTGGTCCATCACTGTCGTCATTCCCTTATCGACTATATCCTCTACAAAGATTTGTGTAATACCTTGAAGTTTTGCTTCCTTTTCCTTCTTCTGTGCGGCGTTCATATATTGAGCTTTGTTCAACTCAGATTTGATATTATCAACCGTTTCATAGGTCTTCTGGACCTGCTGTGTAAGCTCAGACAGCTTAGTCGTAATGCTCAAGACAAGGTGGGTGACTATTTGTTTCTGGGTAGGATAGGAGTCAAGGGAAGCCAGGAAGATACCTGCTTCCGGTTGTAGTTTCAGTGGTTCTAAACGTTGTTTTGACCTGGATGAAAGTTTTCCGATTCGATCCCTTAAAGACCTAAGACGTTCCATGATTCTTTAGATTGGCGGGAAGCTTTTTGCTGAGAGTTGACTGGTTGATTGTTAAGCAGTATGTGTTTGAATGGGGCTTTGTATTTTAATCCTCTGTGGTTTGTTCTGTATAGATCCACATTGCTAGCATTGGGAGTTATATATATAGAGTATGGTGTTCTGGTCATGCATGGGTTTTTTCATGGCCATCTTCTTTGAGATGCCCCTGTACGAGATATCGGTAATGACTATCACTGGGGATACTTCGCGAATAATCCCAGTGCAATTCAGCAGACTCTCGCGATAGGCATGCAATATTCCCCCAGGCCTACATTGTTCCATCCTGGTAACGGTTGATGTGCTGCGCCATGCTGAGATTCCAAGATGCATATATCAAACGAGCACATTTCGTAGTAGATAGCCAACTAGAACAAGATATCCCTTTGGGACCATTATGACCCTTACTTAGCACATGATTTCTTTTATATCATTGTTTCTGGTCTACCAGATCAGAGTATAACTATCTTGGTTGTTGCAGGACTCGGGTGCTGCTTGAAGTCAAAATACTCTCACGTAGCCAAGTTAATTAAGTAGTTTCACATATTCCAGAACTCAAATCTCTCTAGTCAACTACGAGGCTATATATATGCTACAATGTACGTATGAGCTGAAACGAGAGGTATTATTACCAATATATGCCTTGCTTGTGCCTGTCTGTTTTGAAATCAATACAGGAAACAATTGCTAACCTTGCTTTCACGGAGGATGTTATGCCAACCCGACTGAACAATTGAGCAAAACTGTGATTAGGTGTTACGCAAAATAGTTGAGCAGGCGTTAGGAGAACCTCATTGGTAGAATATTGAGAAGTATGTGCGTAGTTAGCGTTGGCAATCAGACAATTGTCTATTAGTTTGTTTGAGCCTCAACTAGCTTCTATGAATTACTACAGGGCAATGGCCATTTAAGTTTCAGGATTCTCATTAAGCAGTTTATATATAGCATTAAGACAAAACTATTGGCAACATATTCGGAGCAAAAGTTGGTCATATACTCACCTATTAGGAACTACTTGTTATAAACTTAAAATTAGACTAAGAAAAAGAGTGCCATATATACTAGTATTGAGTATTACTTCAAGTATACTTAATGAAATTATTGATATATGATTGTTCAAAACACCCTGCGTCCTTAGTTCAGGGGAGAAACCACTTCCAGGTTAATTGGTTGCCTGTGCAATTAGCTATACCTGGATTGCTTATTATTGAGTATTAATGCTACATATTTGCAATTGCGGTCTGCCTAATAGTTCAATTCTATCAATGCAGCACCATAATCTGCTCTACCGGTATGAGTATTGACCTCAAATTAAAATTAAAAAAACCCTAATCCAACCTGCTACTTCTAGTCCATAGCCAACTCTAGCAGCGTCGGCCAACTCGCTACTAATTTCGAGCCCATAAAGCCAGAAAGCGAAAATGAGCCAAACGTTTACGTTTCAAGAGATGCGGCTGAATCTACCGCAGGGAGGATAGACAATCTAGGGGATTGCAGGGACTGTCATAAGACAGTGGCTGGTCACTACCTACTTGACAGTCCTTCCGTGCACATAAGCATACCATAACCAAAAGACGGTCAGAAATGGTAATGCATATATTCATAAGTGTTGATGATTACTGGCTCCGTTGTTTCCTTTGTCTCCCATTAAAAGAGTCGAAGATTGAGAACCGAGATTGAGCGTCAAAAGATGATCAGAATAACTTTCGCAAACCATACTCTACGCAACGAATGGTTGCGAGGAGGAAGTAATTCGTTGAAACCTTGGATTACCCTGTCAAAGAGAAACTCACACTACAATTTACTATAATGATTTCCAAATATATACAAACAGAGCAATTTTTCAGCACATATCTCCGCAATTGTATCATTTCTACCGAGCTGCCAGTGGGGCCATGCCTGAGCCAGATTGGTTTCTTACCTTTTAGTGATAAAATGTTCATATTAAGATTAGGACAAGGGTGTTACCTAACTATAACGAGCTCAATGAAGCCGAAATGGTTCTGCAGGTCGAAGAGAGTGGGAGCTTAAACCGTATCAAGGTATATCAATGAAGAACGGAATAAATACTCCCCTAAGAAGTAAACCTAACTGACAATATCTGCATGTTCAGTCATGGTCCCCCTGACGGGACCGCATAGAAGTAACAGGTATGTATTCTTAAAAAAAAAAAAAAAAAAAAAGTAGCCACCCCTCATGAGAATTGGCAACCACACAGTCCGATCGCACCCACTTCCAACTGGATAGTATTATGCCTACAAGCACCGACAGCAGTCCTGATGCCTCAGGACTGTCATCATATGCCATTACCCTGACTGCGTCAGAAAATGGTATTGTTGCGTCTATCGGGCGCGCGCAGGAGGGAAATTTCTCTATTATGGGTTTTATCCTGACACGGATGTGATAATGCAAGGAACAGTGGCAAGAAGCTGCCAGCAAATAATCATGGACAGGCATGATAGCCAGGCTGTTCAAAGATTTCCTAGATCTGTTTTGGCGTTGAGATAAAGAGACATGGATATTTACCGGACTGACTCGGGACAGGTAGAAAGTTTCTCCGGCCTAGGACAGGTACTTCCTGCCTGTCTGGTGATTAGATAAGTCCCGTCATCGAGACTACAGCTGCAACAGCAACTACAACAGCAGCTACTACAACAACAGCACAACTACAACAACAACCACATGACATCTATATTAGCCAAGGGCACGAGTTACTAGTTCCGAGTTCGCTCACAAGTATATATTCAATCACCTAGGTAAGGGGCTACATGGGGATCGAAGGAACGAGAAGGCAGATCGGAGAGCATCACACGAGTCGTTCCTGGGCCAAATCAAGGGCACAGGGCGTAAGCAACGGAGGGAGGACCACGAACAGCGTCCAAGGCATTACAGAAAGAAGCAAGGCGGAAAGAGAAGTACGAGGAACGGGGTGCGAATGGGGTAGGCAGGCATTCTCAGCCTACACATGGATGCGGACGGACCGGGGGCCACAGAAAACCTGGGTACACCATATCGGCAGAGCGGACTCCCAGATGCGAATGTGGAGGATGCGCAGCACATCACATTTGACTGCCCACCGTTTGAACGAGAAAGAGCCCTCCTCTTAGGCGACAAGAGCACATGGGCGGAGTTGGACAAACCGGACTGGAGAAAGGAGGGGGAGGAGGTATTCGAGGCCACAGAGGCCTATTTCTCTTATTTGCATAGCGAGCTCTCAACCTTTTACCCCGAGACAGCGAGGTCTAATTCTGGGATTCTTTATTTCAGACATGGGCTTCAGTTAACCAGACTAGGCTTCAGTCAGGCCCTTCGGGACCATCCGGCATTGCCGGTTAGTGACAGCATGGGAGCCCCGTCCCATTCGAGTACATTTCCCAGAGTTCATTTCATTACTTTTGTATTTAGATAAGCGCGGACCTGGCAGAGTAACTTGCCTTGTCCTGAATCCACTCGGGCTTCTGGGTGGCTCATCATGGTCCCCTTAATGGGACCGCATATGAGATAAATAAAAAATAAAAAATCACTATATACTGCTGAGCAATTCGCAAGCTTTCAAAAAAATGCAGCAAATGTTTTTCTCATAAACTGCAACCGCACTAACAGACAATATGGGAGTAGAAGACACGTTCGACAATGTCTCTCGTACCACATCAGAAATCGATCATTCAGGAGTTTGTTCCACCTGCTCTAAACAAGTTCCGGCAAAAAATGGAAAAGGAAAAGACAAGGCACGTGCCCTAACTGTGCAGAGTTGGCAGAAAGATATTCAGATACCAAAAGGTGCTGTAGGAGGGGTGAGGTCAGCTATCAAGTGACACAGGAGACTTTGCTTTGAAAATAAACTCTTCAGCCATATAACTCTCCATGCGCTAATTGCGAGAAACTACCTGTCCCGAGTCAGTCCGGATATTTACCAAGATGGGTATAGGCCTAGAATGGGGAGGGGGAGAATTGGCAACTTGTTTGACTGGAGGCAATGTGATTAGAAATATTCTGACGCCAACAGTTCCCCTACCTTCTGTGTGGTACATAGCTACTCTAATTACTCGTGGTTAGCTGCACATGCACATAGAACAATTAGCGATCACTGGCCGGTACGGCGGTACATTGTCGTGCATGTAGCTTGCAGTTTCCGATTATCAACTGAGTTTTGGTGGAGTGAGCAATGAATTCTAGTCTGCACGCTTCATGACCGCAATAACTTACTCGGTACCGCGATCGATGAATTGTTTCACGCTGCAAGCAAGCTGCACAACTGGTGTGAATTGTATTCCTAGCTCCCATGGGCCACTTGGACTCCATACCTCAATTCAGACCAGGTAGTGCAGCATGCAACAATTCATTTGCTGGATTGAGTATCTTTGAACCACAGATGCTGATCGAAGATGAAGATGTCGATATTCCCCTAATGTATTAGCCTGAACAAGAATTCTGCACTCTCACCGTCGAGCCTGAGTCTGTAGTTACTGGGTTCTATTATTTTCATCCTTCGCTCTTCATGTATCTATATTCTAGGTCATAAGTGTTATCACGCAAAACTGTCCTATTTTCGCAAATAGCTAGATTGTAGAAACTTCCCCACAACTTAAAAGGCTATATAGAACTTGACTCATGGATTTCATCTAGGAGCACTCGAATATAGCTTGGAATATTTATATATACTGACGACCGCTGACTAAACATAGGAGGTTACCTTTTATTTTTATTATTTCGGGTGTACTAAATTTATTTTCTCAAAATCATTTATTACAAGCATGCCATGTGGTCGCACTACCTTTTTAACTACGAGACAGGCACGACAACAACTTCCAAGGACTGAGTGATTACGAGAACTCAACAACCAGGACGCCCCCGCTGTCGGTAAAAAGCACAGGTGGTAGGTTTCTATGCCTACTTAAATAGTTGTTATCTTCACCATGTTGTCATACTTAGTTGTGTTCCATTATGTTGCTACTATGTGGAGTTCAGGAGTTCCAGCGGCAAAGTGCCCCCCCTTTAGAGAGAGAGCGAGAGCTCCCAGCTATCTGCGTTCCCCTTATAGCATCAGTGAGGACATGCGGATGTTGTTTTTTAGCCGCCACCAATGGATATTAAGAGAATCTGCCACACGCGGAGGCACTGCCCAATCTCACCAAATCGGAGACAGCGGACAAGGCAATGACATACTCGGTGAGGCAGCTAGAGAAGAGGGGGAAGGTGTTATTGACAACTGGGTGTAGGCGTAACTGAGAGGGGCGTGTGGACGTTGTGGGCAACCGCGAAGGGTTACATGGTGCACGCGGAGAATAAAATACTTCTGTTCACATCGGCCATGTAACTATCATACCGAACTGCATATGCCAATATTATGCGCTCATGGTACTACATATAGTGTGCAATCACGTGTAAAAGGAAGAAAGGCTTTTGGATGTGCCTCTTTTTTTTTTTTTTTTTTTTTTTTCTCTAATAGACAACTCCAAATTTTGAAAATGCTTTGATTGCAAAGGCAGAATTGACGTATTAGTTAATACAAGCCTCAGTAATATTTCACATCCGAGATCATCTTCACAATACCATTCTCCAAGTACTCTAACATCTCTCGACCTGTATGTAGTACAGCAAGCGGAGACCAGTACCATGAATTTAACTCTACTCCAGTTTCCCATAAAATCTCACACAAGCTGATCGGCTGATGTTGGCAGCACTTGCCACACTCTCAGGTATTAAGCCAATCTTTAGTCCACATTCCAGTATTTCAATTTCAACCAGGAATTGGTACCTTATTGTCTTAATGTGCCTCAAACTCACCTCTGTGTATGCAGTTGTATCGAAAGGCTGTATCACTACTATATCGGAAATCTATGATGGATATGGGTCCCACAGTTGCCACTACTAAAAACCCAAAGCATTTGGTACGGAATGATTCTCATTAAACCACTCCGAATATTTCTTGTCGCTGAAGGGATTTGAATGAAGGCGGATCATTAGGTTCTCATATGTGGTATAGGATGGCTACGATGAGCAACTTGAGAGCCCTGATGGATTCAAGGAACCGGCAAGTCAATCTGCCACTGCGTGCAGGTAGATACAACATAATAGAAATTTACATAGGGAATTACATTACTAACAGCTGCAGCCTTAGGCCATTGTCCAGTACTATGTTACTGAAATTTCCTAGGAACTTGGCCTTATAAATTAACATACATTTTAAAGCTATGCGAGCTTAACCTTTCATCAGCATGTAAGAGGCCGAAAGTAATTCGTATGGGGCCTACCTTAAACAACGGTTGAAGTTTGTGTAGATGACAGATGTGCAAGCTGAAGAGCGATAGCTGTAGGATCAAAGCACATGAAGGTAATACGACCAGATTTATGGCCCATTACTAGAATATTGTCTTTCAATGCAGAGGACAGTGGCCGATAATCGAAAGGTAGGAATAGTATTTTCTTCATATTCCAGGTCACCCATCCTTCCGTAACATAGAATGATTGACATGGCCTGAACATCTTCGGTGAGTTAGTGCTGGTATGAAGATGAGATGTAAGAGTTAGAATGCCTCGGTCTGTATGCAGTTGTGTCCTATCAGGGAAAGTTAGACGCTCAATCATGCCGTGCGTGTCAATTTCTTCAATTGTTGTCTTTTGGATAACATCCCATATCCTGAGTGTCTTGTCCGCTGATGCAGAAGCAACCAGCTTTCCGTCCGGCGAGAACACAACTGCAGTGACCCAATCTGTATGGCCTTTATTAACTGACCATGATCCTCCTGTAGCTATATCCCATAGCCTGACTGTCTTGTCACTTGATCCAGAGGCAATCAGCCTTCCATCTGGTGAGAACACAACTGCTTTGACCTTATCTGAATGACCCTCAAGAAACCCGTATAACCCTCGAGTTGTTGCACACCATAGCCCAACTGTCTTGTCATCCGATGCAGTGGCAACCAGCATTCCGTCTGGCGAGAACGCAACTGCTGTGACTGTATTTGAATGACCCTCAAGAGGCCCGCGTGGCCCACCTGTTGTATCCCATAATCTGGCTGTGTTGTCACCCCCTGCAGTGGCAATCAGCTTTCCATCTGGCGAGAATACAACTTTATTGACCCAGCCTAAATGAGCCTCAAGAATTCCGCATAGCCCTCCTGTTGCTGTATCCCATAGCATGGCTGTGTTGTCATGTGATCCAGAAACAACCAGCTTTCCGTCCGGTGAGAACACAACTGTGTCGACAAAACTAAAGTGACCCTTAAGAACTCTGCAAGCCTCTCCTGTTGCTGAATCCCATAACCCGACTGTCTTATCACTCGATGCGGAGGCAAACAGCTTCCTGTCCGGCGAGAACACAACTGCATTGACCGAATTTGAATGACCCTGAAGAACTCCGCATGACCCTCCTGGCTTTGTGTCCCATAGCCTGACTGTTCCATCATGTGCTGCAGAGGCAATCAACTTTCCGTCCGGTGAGAGTACAACTGCCGTGAGGAAAGATGAATGGCCCGCAAGAACCCCGCATGACCCTCCTGTTGCTGTATCCCATAGCCTGGCTGTTTTCTCACTAAATGATGCGGTAACCAGCTTCCCGTCTGGCAAGAACACAACTGTATCGACGCAGCTCGAATGACCCTCAAGAACCCCGCATGGCCCTCCTGTTGCTCTATCCCATAGCCTTATTGTCTTGTCATCTGACGCAGAGGCAATGAGCTTTCCATCTGGCGAGAACACAACTGCATTAACCCAGCCTGAATGTCCCTCAAGAATCTCACATAGCTCTCCTGTTTCTGTATCCCATAACCTGGCTGTTTTGTCATATGACGCGGAGGCAATCAGCCTTCCATCTGGCGAGAACACAGCTGCGTTGACCGAATCTGAATGACCCTCAAGAACCCCACATGGCCCTCCTGTTACTGTATCCCACAGCCTGATGGTTCTGTCATATGATGCAGAGGCAACCAGCTTTCCATCTGGTGAGAACACAATTGCATTGATGAAGCTTGAATGTCCGTCAAGAACTCTACAAGGCCCTCCTATTACTGTATCCCATAGCCTGACTGTTCTGTCATATGATGCAGAGGCAACCAGCTTCCCATCTGGTGAGAACAAAACTGCAGTGACGATTTCAGAATGACCCTTGAGAACTCTGCAAGACCCTCCTGTTGCTGTATCCCATAGCCTGACCATCTTGTCATGTGATGCAGAAGCAATCAGCCTTCCATCAGGTGAGAACACAACTGCCTTGACCCAATGTGAATGACCCTCAAGAACTCTGTAGGACCCTCCTGTTGCTATATCCCATAGCCTGACTGCCTTGTCACGTGATGCAGAGGCAATCAACTTTCCATCTGGTGAGAATGCAACTGCCTCAATGAAGTCTGAAGAACCCTCAAAGGTCTGTATTAAGGGGCTCCACTTTTGTGATACTATGGGATCCCGTTGAATAAAGGGAATTCCACCGTAATAATTTTCCCGAACGAGACTTCTTTCCGGGCTAAACACGAGTGCTGAGTAATATATTTGCAGAGGCGCCACTTCAATCATCAACCTGTTGGACAGAATAAATCGTCTAGCATCATACGCTAATGCAAGCAAATCTTGGGAATGATTCAATTTCTTCTTCTCTAGTTAGTTATGGGGACCGATTTGCATAAAGGGGAAGCTCCAACTAACATCCGGCATCTTTTCTAAGTTTGCGATCATAAGAACTCCCTCAGATACTTGACCAAGCAGGCTAAGCACCTCTAACCAGTGAAGCAAATGTTGCCTTAGAAATTGTAGGATTCTGTCGTTGTCCTCCTTTACTGAATTCCCTTGCTGAAAATGGTAGACCCAGTAACGGCAGGCATATTGAATGTCTGCTTCAATAGCATCTTGGATTATATCAACTGATATCTCAGTTAATAGAATACCTGGTTCTCGAAGACCACAAATGTCTTGTCGGAGGTACGTGGACATAAGTTCAAGGCAGTCACGAAACAGATGAATGTGTCGCTCTTTGTCGTCTATCCAGAACCTAGTATCGAGACATCTCTGCTGATTCAGCAAAAAATCACGGAATGATGGATGGAGTATTCTGATAGGTTGGTTTTCGATTAAGGGTGTGTATAAAACAGAACCCAATGACATAAGTGTAAGTTCCACTTTCCATTTTGGCAAAGAGAGCAACCTCGCTAGATTCTTCTTGGGGATCATGTCAGACATAACAACAACCGATCCAACACATTCCTTAAACCGTCTTAGTAACTCTTCATGCTCATCCGTGTCAGTTGATCCAAGGACTGAATGTCTCAAGATCTGTGTGTAGATAGCGTCAAGCTCTTTCGTAGGTGACTGTGAACTGGTACTTTTACTTTCCCTGAGAATTAAAGCAAGCTGTTCTTGGGGATGGTATTTGGGTTGTCGGATAAATCGGTAAGTAGTTGCGGCATAGATAAACAGCCCGGATGCCCTTTGTACTAGCAGTTCAATGGTCTCCTCATCTGGCCATGGCGTACCTAAGTGCAAGCCACAGTCCGCTTTCACTTGTGCCAGTTTTAGCTGGAAGAAGACTGAAATATCATGACTAACTATGGTAGGTGGAATGTCATGGAGCACAAAATCTTGATGTGTCTCCCCGGGCATCTTGCGAAACCCACATAGGATAGGTGTCTCTGGTCTACTGGTGACAAAAACTCGAAGCCGAATTGAGTTGAGATTCTGGGCTTGCGCAAGCAGGGCCAGGATTAGTTTGATATCATCTTCATTCTCGCATTCGTCGAGGGCATCAATAACAATCACCATTGATGCTGACTGGGCTCGAGTTGGAGTATCCTTTAGACCAGAAAGCGGCCCGAGAATGAGATGCTTCCATTGTTCACTTAACCCTCGCTGGGAAATATTAAGATGTTCATCTATGGCTTTGGATAAGGAAGGACTGAGAGCTGGCAAACTGTGTGCGAGCTGGGTGGCAATTGTAGTAAAGAACTTGCCGGCATGGCCAATATCCCCTCGACCTCTTGAAAAATAGAAGCTCGCTGCAAGCCTCTTTTCTTCGGCGAGTTGACGTGCTACTGTGCGAGAAATGGTGGATTTACCAGTGCCGGCCATGCCGTTCAACCAGAAGATGTATGCACCTTTGGAATCTCCACTCCACGCCATGATCTGCTGAAGTAGCTCTACTCGTGTGTCTGGCAGGCACTGGTCCTCATGTTCCCAGAGTCGATCATAGTAGGCGGCACCGTCAGCATAGGGTAGCTTAGATATATTTGTGCTTCGTTTGTGGGCCTATATATCTCATTGATGAGTACATAGTATAAAAGTAACAATGGTAATTACTTTCCTCAACCGTGCTGTCTATGTCAAGAATAACCTTCCTATTGCTAAGTATTAGCAACCTGTATTAAAGTGGCCGAGGTCAATCAAGGTCCTACATTTGATCAGTATCTAGGGCTGTGATTAGGGTTGTCTTATGGCGTTCAAGTGACCGAAGTGTCTTCTCAATGTCTGCTTTTGTGAACGGCCATTTCAATGCACGAAGCCCAATCGTGCGCATTGCCTTTTTTCGTTTTCCTGGATCCAGCATCTTCACCAATTGTTCTAGCTCTGCTTTAAGACACCCCATAAGCGCATTTGATGCAGCCAGCTTGTCTGTCCCTTTTGATAGTTCTTGAGCCCGTTGTAGCACAGCTTGGACGGAAGTTATCTCATTCCGAAGGTTTTCCATATCAGTTTTAGCATCTTTAACATCATCGTAGTATTTTTGACAGAGAGTCAAAATCTGGCCAGAGAGTTGAACTACAGCAATTACACTAGCGGCGGTGCCCAGTACATCCATGGTAAATTCAAGACACGGAAGGTGAAGAAGACCTGTTGACCAATTTGTTGCGGCTTTGGTGATGCGTCAACTACTATTGTGGAGCGGATGAATCGTTTGTATGAATTGTGGGGTAGGAAGCGAAGGTCAGCCGCATGATCTTCACCTTCATTCGACTTACTTAACATCCATGTTGTTACTGATACTGGGATTGAATAGGAGTAATGAGTATTTAAAAAAGAAAAAAAAAAGTTATTACAGAAGTAGATATAGCCGGTAGGTATAACCGGAGGTACATCTTGGAGATGGGCCAATAATAAAATGTTCCTCCCTGATTGGCGTGTATGAATGGCAAGCAGGAATCCAAACAATAATTTTCTATCCTTCAATCTCCCTTCCTTGGGCACGCTAAGAATATTCCGACCTACTTACTGCGTATCTATTTATATAACACAAGAAGAATGAAAGTCCCGAACTAACCAATCCTTGAGTCTAATCTCCCCCTAGAACGAAAATGACAACTCCAAACTCCAACTGCTTTCACTCTGCTGGCTAGCAGTAGGTATCCTATATATACTGTTTCTCTACAGATTGCAACTTAAAGTATTCCAATATCAATAGCAAATACTTAGATCCATGTTTCATCCCATCCTAAACTTGCATGTCACACATATACACACACACACACACACGGAGTCAGCAATTATCCAACGTTTTATCCCATCCTAAACTTGCACGTTGCAATACACACAGAGTCGGTGGTATCAACCCCAATAGTACATGTAGTCATGACCATCATTATTGGGGAAGCAGGTACTGGCAATACTGACAACGACTGAGAACGCGTGTTTACAAACCCCCTTGCAAACCACAAGCCATCAACTATATCTAGCCAGCCGCGGTGGAGAGAAGGGTTCAATTCATGTGCTGAACTAAGCTGTTAATATCAATTGTATTCTGAAGTATCTGCTTTTCACCAAACGGCAATAGCGTATTCTGATTTCACATTCGAATTTGGAGTACGGTGTGGGCATTGGTGCACTTCGGCACATCGCATTCACGCCGCGACGCATTACCCGTTTGCCCTCGAGCATTGTCGATCTCATGTACCATACCAGCTACCTGGAACTGTCGTGAATGGCAGCACACAAGAAAAACTAAGGCGATGGCAGGGGGGGAATTATTATTAGAGAGGTTTTGCACCCTTGTAAAATTGACAGTAACTACAGCAACCAGACTAGCTAATGCACCTGCCAGGTTTGTGCTTAAGACCGACAGGGATAAAAAGATGTCAACTTGACATCGATGTCAAGCAGAAATCTGTCGGAGGATCTTGGCATTGTTGTCCACAACAAATATCTGAAAATGGTTAGCCTTTGTATATTAGTATCAAAATGCCTTACGTGTACCAAATAATTCAAACATCACGTATACATATACTTATACATATTTTCGTACACATACTACACGTATCAAAAATGTCACAAACCCCATTCCCTACCGACCTAGTATACCCAAGATATAGAGGTGGCCTATTATTATCTTCTTCTTCATCATCGGAAGATTCCGCCTGCATATACTGCCCCACCAGCAGTACCCCCAACATATGCATGTCCGAGTCTCCGCCATGTTTGTCTGTCATTATTGCAGGTTGCTGCTTACTAAAGAGAGATATCAATCAGAGTTTGCAAAACCTCTTATTCTGTACTTTCATGCTTACTAGGATCAAAGTGCGCTACATGGGTTGTGAGATATCTAGCGTGCAAGGGTGCAAAACCTCTCTATTAGAGGGATTTTGTACACCCTGGTCAGTCAGTTCATTTGTCAGATATTAGTGTTGTTTCCACAGCAACGTTACTAAGTAGGCTAGACTGTCTGCACAACCCATGCTCGTACATTTTGACAGGTTTAACTGACAGAAAAAATCTCTGTCACGGAGACTGTCAATTAGATGTAAACAACAAACAACAAACAAAAATATAACAGCAAAGTGTCCATATCGCTTGTTTATAAGGTATAGGTAGATGGTAGCGGGAGTAGACTGAGGCAAGCAATAATGAGCGATGCCGTTTAAGCCTTCTCTGAAGCATTATCATGAATAATACTACCAAACGGAGCTGTCTCTTTTGGTTGTCCATACTGATACTGGTATTTGATGTTTTTGTTGCAAATATTTTTTTATTATTATGCAAGATTGAACTACGTCTAAGCTGG
Source organism: Terfezia claveryi (assembly GCA_015179025.1). Classification (NCBI taxonomy): domain Eukaryota; kingdom Fungi; phylum Ascomycota; class Pezizomycetes; order Pezizales; family Pezizaceae; genus Terfezia; species Terfezia claveryi. The sequence continues at coordinate 416,087 of WHUX01000023.1, read as the reverse complement.
TTAGCTAGACAGGCCAGCCCTGTCGTGCATAACGTGTGCGTAACTGACTGACCAGGGTGTACAAAATCCCTCTAATAGAAGTGGAGTTGAAGTCAGTGTCATCCGGTACGTATAGTATACCGTCACCTAGGTAAACACCCCACAAATCACAAACGTCAAAGTCAATCTCAAACGTGGAATAGCCTGGATTTAGGGTTTGCGTAATACAACGTACCACCCACCAGCCACCATACTCAGGTTTGATAAGGAAATCAGAACCAGATTACAATCTGGCTGACCGACTTTCTAACTCCGCTAGTATTGCAGGCTTTCTATCTCCTAGGCAATTCTTGAAGAAGGATATGGATATATTTGCACAGTTCGAGATTGTGCTAATACTCTAAGTAATCATTGAGCGAAATCTTCATATACAACGATATTCTTTCAAATCAACAAACTGGGGCGGAGGTCTGTTACTACTACGTGACAAAGGCTCTCGAAAGTTTGCGCGGATGCAGTTCATGAAGCAAAGGAACTCCTGAGAGCGGTGGGTTCAAGGCATGCCAATATGCCTCTCTAGAAGAAGCTGAACTAGGTACAGGCTTGTCTGCGAAATACATCTCAACTACCTTCCACCCTCCGTCTATGAGAAGAACTCATCCCTTACCGTCGCTGCAGGCTTCAGATTCTTCGAATACGCACTGAGTGCAAAAACTCAGGATTGATTCAACTATCATATCCTAGGCAGGGTTTGTACTGTTCGGATGCAATGTATGAGTACATACAAATCGTACAGAGAGCTAGCAGAGAAGAGAGAGAAAGCAATTCAAGCCCTCCAAATTAGTGCATTAACACATTTATTACCCATGTACAGGTCTAGGAAGTCGGCTGCCTGTGCACCGACCATTGCCCCAGCGACTTACATTTTCCGTTACAGAGTGGGAGTGAAAGAAGTAGATGCTGATGAGCCGAGAGGTTTCTTTCCTGAGTGGAAAGGGTATATGGCGACAGTAGGGGTTGCCTATGCCTAGGGTGGTCATTGGGGATGGTTTGCCGCGACCATTCTGAGAGGTGGTGGTCTTTGGGGCCGAGGAATGTGTTGTTATTGGGCATGGGAACCAAGACTGGTTGGAGTGGTGCATGCCCCTGGCGGAGGATGTGCATGAGTATGGGTTTGCGTATGTGTATGGTGATAATATGTACCGTACCTCCGCCGCAACTAATCATGCTCTTCCAGATCCTCCGCAGCTGGAGACACTCCACCTCTCAATCCTCCAGCGGTAGCAGCAATAACCCAGGACTCCCCATCATCATTGGTGATTCTACCCTCCGGAAGCTAAAGTTGAGCAAACGAGTCCCATTCCCACAACCCCCACTACCCCCACAAACCTACACCCCTCAGGGTTCCAGGTACTTCCTCCGTTCGGCGCCCTTCCCCCGCCAGTTGACGTATCTAACTTCAAGATAGTGAATACAGGTGGGGGTGGGCTTATTGGTAACTTTGTATATTGTTTTGAAGATGTTGGAAGATGCGTTCATGGAATAATACAATGGCCAAAACAGTTGAATTGACGCCTGAAGTATTACTCTACTGAGCGGGTTAGTATGATACTAATACAGCGACTGACCGTATGAAGCATAGTGCAATGTGTTGAGGAGGACAGCTATTGAAAAATTATATCATGTACCGCAAACTTATGATGCAACTACTTATTAAATTTACATATCTTCTATAGTGGTATATAGATAATAGTACTGGCGTGAATATTGAATGAGTAGGGAAGTAAGCACAACTTGGCACTCGACTACAGTCTATGAATATTCATAATATCTCTAAAATACCTCTATACGGTGGCTGCTCGTAAATGTACCCAGACCCTGGATATTACACCTTGGGAGTCGTGCCAACCTGGATTCAGAATCGATATGTGGTGTTACCACAACGGATTTGGATAACGTGCGCAAGCTGTATTGGAGTTTATTTGATCAATGAAAAGTAGCAGCTTGGATATCTTGCTGCAGAAATGGGGCATCATGACGAGCTGTTATTCCTATCTACCGCCTCCATCTTTGCTCTTTCATACTATCAACTGTAAGCAACTCGTTAGGGCCTGGAAAACATCATCCTGGAACAGCTTGCCATGTGGTAGTTCTCGTAGATCTGCTGGTTTTAATTTTATTCCCTGCTTAAAATTAACAATATCTTCTCTATACTCCGTTAGCATGTTGCAATAGCGGAATACCTGAATACTTACCTTTTTTAATAATGACCGACCAAGCTCTCCCAGCTGCTACGATCGCGGACGGCATGGTAAATCTGAGCCGCAGAGTATTTTCGGCTGCTTCGGATTTGATATTCTTGGGCTTTTTTTTTTTTTTAATATTTCGGAAGCTCCTCATTATCATGGATATGGGTATACGCTCGATAGTAACTGCTGTATATCCACTAGACGTGAGACCTTTATTGGTGGTGTTTTCATATGATTCGCAGTTGATAATAATAGCTCGTCATGACGTCTCCTCTGCATACACTCATATAGTCGCATATCTGACATACTATATCGTTATCACCAGGCATAACTACAGTACATACAACCATGCCCGAAGGTTTAATCGTACCGCAGTTGCTCAGCCACGTCATAGGTACAGTAGTTAGCCGGAATACGAGTGATGATTTCCCAAAAAAAAAAAAAAAAAAAAAAAAAACACTCTATCATTACCATATCAGTCAAGGTAGTATTAATCCCCATAGCTCATGCCTCTACTTGGACGCAACTGCTGAAAGGATACCTATGTGGTTTACAACGGGAGACAGCTATTATAGTTACTTAGCTTCGCCCAAGGCTGAATTATGGAAATCCACCACAACCACAGATCATCAAGCCCGTTGGAGGTTATATAACAGGCTATTTTAACTGAGGATGGCTGCATCTCACAGTCTTATGTCCACTTCAAATAAATAATCTAGATGCACAAAGTGATTAGCTATTCCTAATTTCTAGGACGTTTTGTTGAAGAGGCACCTTTGGTCCAAAACCGCCAGCCGGGCGAAGACTAATAACATGGAATTATGCATGTATACATAACTAGTTAGAATGAGATTGTAGATATAGGATTAAGATCTCTGGCGTCGGAGAAAAGGCGTATGGTGGGGGTGTTCAGGCAGCGTCAGCGCGTCCGAAAGCTCAGAGTTTCTGATGAACGGTAGTCTACTCCTCAACCAGTTATTCAGGGTGTTTGGGATTCACTATGCTTGTATACAATGTTACTAATTGAAATTCATCATCATATAGATCCAGAATCCTTCTTCTTCCACCAGTTCCACAAACATTGGATTACCCCTATTCTATTACTATATATGCGACCCCCGCTGAATGTAAGACAGTATTACCGAAACCCTCCACCCGGATGCCCATACCAAATTCAGAAACCGCCTCTGTGATGATATTAAAGCTGCAACGGCCCCTTTTATCAGATTCCAACTTATTCAACCCCACCAACACAGCGGTTGGGGTATTTTCAAACTTCTTCTCAAACTCTACCACATCATAGGTACCCGTTTCCGGAAGTACAGTTCCACTGCATATTCCCGGATATCCATCAGGGTAAGCAAACCAAGAGATGCCGGCTCCATAAAGCCTTGTATCGCCCCAGGAATTGATATGGGCTGTAAACCCTGTTCTTGTCACGTCGGTGGCAAATGTCATAATATGCTCATTTCGTTGACAACAGATGTCAAGCGTATTGAACCATAGAACTACCTTCGGTGGTGCCTCATATGGATGAGCAAATACAATTTCGCGATGCGTGACATGTTTCTCTGCATTCCATGCCGGATCGTCTGAAGTGCTGAAGCTGCCAAATTGGAAATGAGGGTGTTTGTCAGGCATAGCCAGCCAAGTGCAACCTGCCCGGTATAGTCTTGTGTCATCCCGTGAGCGGATGTGGGCACCAAAGATATGCTTGTGAACATTCTCCACGGACGTTATAACACGCACATTAGCGCCGCGGTCCGCATCAAGGGAGGCTAAACCGAGCATTATTGCCGGTCGTGTGGCAAATTTAGGGGATATCTTAATAAACATATGGTCGTGGTGACGGGAGTCGGTATTAGGAGGCCTCATAAGCTGGATATCAAAGATTCCCCAATCCAACATTTCTCTCGCCGGCGCCACTGGCCTCTCGGGCCCTCCTGCCACCGTAATATCCCCAGGTAGAACTGTCATCTTCGAGGGTTGCTGCAGTTTTATCTATTCCCGGTTGTCCCATATTCAGCCATCAACATACAACGAGTAAAATATCTGGTGGTGGAACACGAACATACCTTCAACGATTCGTATAAGCTGCCCCAGCTTGAGATGTTTGCAGTGTGGTAGTCGGTACCACTTGGTGATGCTGGGTTCGACTGGCTAAGTCAGACTTCCAGTGGCATGACCTTGAGTGGTGCTAGTTAGTCTCATGCCAAGACGGGTCTTGGCATGAGACTAAGTGCGCAACCAGACTACATCTCTACGAGAGGCTTGTGCCAACCAGACTACAGACAACTACGGTCTGATCAAGACTTGAGAGCCTGTTAGCATATTTAGAGCATACAAGCTTCATATACCTACACATCGAAGTCAGCCTACACCAAGCTATAGGTACGTTCTATTAACTGTTCGGTCTTGCATACCTAGAGTATGTACTGTAGCTTTTGAATAGCTCACGTGCTACATTTGGAAGCTGCTTATTCAACGACTTCGCCGTGCCAACCAGAATATGTAGTTTAAAAGGCGGACTATGTAGTCTTCACCGTAGGTTTCATATTCATGCTATGGTAGCAGTTTAGACCTAGAATACTGCATACACACACCTTATGCACATAGTAGAGTACCCTCGATACGGATATCTTGAATGCATTCATATGAACGTGCTAGGGAGCTCTAGTAGAATTAAAGTAATCAGCTTAAATCTAAGCCACCGCTTAACAAATATACATACTTACCTTACCTATCACCTCACCAGCCACAGCCATCAAGCGCGACAGCTGTCGTGATTGAATCTATATTGATATCGCTCTGCACCGGGTACCTAGTCACACTGCTCACCAAATATAAGCTGGATCTCGCCCGGAATAGCGGAAAGGCGCTAACCAGATAAGGTTTAGTTAGCCCACAGGAAGGGTCGTGCCCAGACTAGTTTAGCCTGCAACGACCCCTGAGAACTTTGGTGACGTAGATGAGCAAGGACAAAAGCCGTCCGTACCGGCAAGTTCACCTGTACAAGGCGTTCCGGTAAGCAAGGTGAGACTGTATATATATCAAGGTACATTAGTCTTCGTACTACACCTGTTTTACACCAAAATGCCCAACCTTATACGAATTTCTAGAGGGAATTTTCTGGACTTGAGAACCACCTGGTGCAGTATAGTAAAAGAAAAAAGGTATCATCTGGAGTCTGGAGTATAAACTCATTTGGTGCTGTTTTCGGTATGCTTAATTTCATGCCCTATCTAATAACGCGGGGTTCCTAAGTTCATATATATTCTTGCGGACATTTAGTTTTAATATTCTTCTGCAAAAGTACCAGCTTTCACCGGTATTTCGAACACTTACAAGTTTGTATACGTACATGTACCAACATGCAGATCTTGCAATTCAAGGCAACATTATATCCTATTCAAGTTTATGCGCTCTGAGAGGTACAGTAGTATCTGTGTATCAACCTGTTTCCGCTATATAAAATAATGCAGCTACTGCAATATAGATCTACCTATCACCGTATCGACTCTGTTAAGCGACAAAAGAAACCCTCACGATGACCAGGGCTCTTTGGCTTGATAATAGCTTGACGGCGTGTGTGGATTGTGTTCCGTTCAGTTCAGTTCAGTGTGACTCTTTTTCTTCGTCTCAGTGAGCGTGCGAGACTTGATTCTTATTCCACCAGCCAGGAGGGGCCTTTATAACCTCCTCGTAGCCTGACACTGACTAAACTAAGCTAGTAACGTTATCTATCTAATGCAAACAACTCGGAAAGCTAAAATACACCCGATCCACTGGCCTCCTTATCGGGCAAATATCAGCCCGTAACACCCCCCTTCATCAGGGATGGTTAGGAATCATCCTGACCGTCCCGTAACAACAAAGCTGTAGCTAAAAAAATAAAAATAACCCAACCACATACTAAAGAGCGGAGATGAACTAACGACATATTAAAGAGCGAAGATGAACTAACGATATATTCTACCTTATCCATCCACCCTATCCCCATATTGCTATGCTGCCGATTCCCTCAGGATAAACGGCTTCACTCGGTCTGTATGCCAACCTTTATGTATCGTCCCATTGGTCGTTTGGAAGTCAATCTTCCCCTTCGATGTGATATATGTGATTCGTGCCGGTCCCTTCCATCTATCTTCCCACGGGCTCCCCGGCTTATGCCTCTTAGAATAGTTTTGGAACAGTACCAAATCGCCAACAAGATAGTGGTGATCCCTCAGTTTGGCCTGGTATTGTTCGACACGGTGTTCCCAGGCCTTCAATTACCTCTCGGTTGCTAAGTGTCTAATCTCGTCCAACTTCTCGTTCCTGAGGAATACCATTTTGTCCTCATACCTCCCTACCTCCATTGGCAACACCAGGTTCTGGATAGCTGACCTCGGCTGATATCCGTATAGTAGCTGAAAAGGCGAATAACCCAATTGACCAATTTTCGAGTTGAAGGAGAACTGCGTAGGTTGAAGAAGCTTTTTTCAAGCCTTCGGATCTTGGTTTGCAAGCTTAGCTATGGACCATTTAACTGACCGAATAGCTCTCTCCGCTTTTCCTTGTGTCTTTGCCGTTCCTGGGCCTGCAAATACCCATCGGACTCCATTCTCTTCTGCCCATTCCATGCATTCATGGTTATGGAAGTGAGGGCCTCTGTCTGTATGTATGACTCTTGGAAACCCATGCCTAGCGCAATATATATCCAGCATCTTCACCGTAGCTTCTCCTGTTGCAGACCTGCAAGAGGCCAAATCCAAGAAGCCGGTCATATTCTCAATCATCACCAGAGTATAAACGTGACCTCCCGCTGGTTCAAACGGTCCTGCGTAATCAATAGTAATCATCTCGAAAGGCTCAAGCATCACGATAGGCCTGAGTGGTTCAACCGGGAAATCTACCAGGTCCTGGCATTTTTGGCATCTCTTACAAGACCTACAATATTGTCGGCAGTCTTTGATCATTGTTGGCCAAGCATATCCTGCTTCCAATATCTTCCGGTAAGTAATCTATGCTGCATAATGGCCAGCGCATGCGGAATCGTGAAAAGCTGTTAGGAGAGTAGAAATCTGGGTTTGTGTAGGGACCGCTCTCCAAATACTGTCATATCCCTCCAGCATTAACCTTCCCGTATTCTCTTCCATCCTATACCTTCTTGCCATCTTCCGAATTCTAGCCCTATCCGCGCTTCTCCAATCACCTGCAAAATCACCAGACAAAAGAAATCTCTTAATTCCCGACCTCCAACTATCCCATGATCCTTCCGCTACCAACACCTCTCCCGTTGCCACTTCCTCACCAGCTCGCTTTTCCTCACCAGCTCGCTTTTCCTCGCCAGCTCGCTTTTCCTCACCAGCTCGCTTTTCCTCGCCAGCTCGCTTTTCCTCACCAGCTCGCTTTTCCTCGCCAGCTCGCTTGATGTTTTCCCATTCCGCTCTCTCTACCTCCTCTAGCAGTTCTTTCGGCACTCTGGACAACGCGTCCGGCATGATAAGGGTCCGACCCGGTACATGATGAATAGTGAAGTCAAACTCCTGCAGAGCCAGTACCCACCGATTTATCTTGTTATTGGTGGATCTCAGGTTATAGATATAGGTCAAACACTGGCAATCTGTATAGAAGAAAATCCGTGTTCCATACAGAAGATGCCGATTCTTACTAGTGAAGTAGTATACTGTATAGGCTTCCTTCTCGGTTTGTGCCCATCTCTCCTGGGTTTTGTTGAGCGCTTTTGATAAGAAGGTAGAAGGGATAACCATTCGATACCGATCCATTGGAGTGACCTCACTGTCCTTACTGTCCTTGCGAGCCAGCTGCCCGATAACGCACGAGATCGCCTATGGGCTTGCATCAAACATCATTACCACTGGGCGTTCTGGGTCGAACACCTGCAGAGTAACATTCATTTGGATATCCGTGACCAATTCCATCATTCTCAGCTGATCTTCTTCTGTCCACTCAAAAACATAGTCTTTCCCTGGCATTCTTTTGCCCTTTCTACCTTTCGGGCCTGGCTGTATACCTGCTCTAACTCCCCCCTTCCACCCTCATAGTTTCTCACTCATGAACTTGGTTTTATCAGATAAGCTCGGAATGAATTTTGCCAGCCATCGGATTGCAGCTAGGCTCCGTTCGATATCCTCTGGGCTGGTAACTGGTGTTCTAAACAAGGTGGAAAACTTATCTACCAATTCTGGTGATTTGGAGATTCCTCTCTGAGATACTACATGCCCTAGCATCTTCTGTGTCCGCATAAGTAGAGGTGATTTTCTTGGGTTAATAGAGGCATTTGCTTTCCTATACCTTGGAAAAACCACAAATTCTAATAAATCTAGCTGATCATCAATGGCTTTATTCAGCTGACCTCCTGGTTGTCCACTCGCCGTATCGAGATTGTCTAAGTAGAACTGTAGGTTAGGCCCGACTACATCTCCAAAAACCATACGCATGAAATCTGAATATGTGCCTGGGGCACCCTGCAATCTGAAAGGCATATAATTCCAAACGAATGCTCCTTCTCCTGGTACTATAAATGCTGTCAAGTATATTGAGTCATAATCCATTGGTATGCAGTAATACCCTGAAAACCCATCAATGCCGCTATAGACAAGCCTCCCCGCCAGGGCTTGTAGTACCTCATCTAGGCCTCTTAATTGGCCAACTCCCTTCTCCGAAATTGAGTTCAAGAAGATATAGTTTATGCAGAGTCTAAACGGATCTGCTGAGTTATGCTTGATGGCTAGTTTGATATCTGATGACATCTCTGTTTCTCGGATGTGTGATATCAAATTGGCTTCCTCCAGCTTGGCCAAATAGCCTACTAACCATTCCCGCTCTTTATGTGCTAACCGGACCTTTCGATTCTGAACCTTCGTCCTTGCGTCTTTTTTTAGCTGAATCCGGTGTTTGAGGATATGCGTATGTCTCATCTCAAGTACGTTAGTAGCCACCCATGGCCTGATTTCTTCCAATATCCGGTATAGTCGCCTTCGTTGTATCTCTGATACTCCCTCCAAATTGACCTTCCAGGTGATATCTCCAATGACCACGTCCTCGATTCCCTCATCGATCCCAGTAGGCATATCGTCGAAAATATCTTCACCTTCCGCTCGTTCCAGTTGATGAACGTGCTGTTCCTTGGACGTTCTCAATACCAGGTTTCCCGCCCAAGCCCCGTTTTTCCTTGACTTTGTCAGTTTTCCAACTCTGGCAAAATATTGTGAAATGGCCTTCTGCATTCTCTCTTCCAAGGCCGACCTATTTCCCATCTCAACCCTTTCATCCGCTCGCAACCCAACCCCTTCATCCGCAACCTCCACCCAAATGGCTAATGCGCGTGCTAGCACTCGAGGGGTCACCTTCAGATGCTTTATTGTATATGGGTTATAGTCGGTAGTGGCATAGATCAGGCATTTCTCACTTTTGGCAGTCTCCGAAAACATCCATTTGCGGCCTCCGACATATCTCCTTCCCTCTAGAAGTATAGGTGGGCCATTCATTCTTGGGACTTCGATATAATCATGGTGCATACCGACTTTTGCATCAATCATAGCCAGGAACGGCTTTCCCAGCAAAACCTCATAACCCCCGCCCACTCTGCAAATTAGTAGGGTATGCTCTGCCACCACTCCTTTCCCCAAGTCAATAACTATCTTCACCCACCCTTCCACGGTACTTTTTCCTCCAATTCCAGTAACACTCATCTCTCGTTCTGGCTTGATCACTGTATATCCTGTATTCTCCCGCAAGATCTTAGTAGACAGTTCTGGACTCACCAACAAGCACGTTGCTCCACAATCTAATAAAACATCTTGGTTGAAGGTTTTCCCAAAGAAAGCCCCTACAAGGAAGACCGGTGACCATTCCTGTTCCTTTTCTTCTTTAGCTGCCACATTCGCCCTTCTCGGTAGCTGCACTCTTATAGTATCCTCCATTTCGTCCGACTCTGACTCTGGGTCTGAAATGAGCTCTGGTTCGGGTTGAGGTTGAGGCTGAGGTTGAGGCTCTCTCCTCGGTATGTTCTTTCTCGTATTGGCCGGCTGCGGCACTTCTCGTTCGTTCTCAGACTCTGGCTCCGCCTGGTTTTGTGGTGGGTTTAAGCTTTTAAAGAGCTTTTCCCTGAACTCAGCTGACTCCGTACATAACTGGCGTATTGGTACCATTATCACTGTATCTTCTACCCACTTGTCTGCTTGAACAAAAGGCCTCTCTTGGCCTCGTTGTTGGCGGGTCTTGCGCCTGTCGGCTGGTGATGGGTATATAGTATCTGGATTTCCTCTAGCTGGGTAAGCTTGGAGATCACCTCTATCCCCAGTCTGGTGAACCTCAATGTCTCGAGCCTGATACGTACTGGTATCTCGGGCCTGATGAATGCTAGTATCTCGGGCCTGATGAATCTCTACCGTCATCCCAAACCCAAACTCATACTCCTCCTCTTCATATAACCCTTGGGTGCGTGCTGCTGATTCGATTGTCAGATTGCTCATTCTTGCCGTGGCTATCCGTTGTTGCCATGCGGTTGGGGCTGGGACACCCTTCTGAACTCGCAGTTGTTCTCGTTCTTCGTCATTCCTTGCTGCTTCCTTACAGGCTCCCGCGTGGTGACCAAACTCCCAACAATTCCAACACAATACCTGTGTCATCCTTGGGTTGCCTCTGTTTCCTTGTTGGTTTCCCGAACTCCTAGGATTCCCTGAAACTGGATTTCCTGCATTTCCCGGATTTCCATTATTGCCCGTATTTCCCGGATTTCCATTATTGCCTGTATTTCCCGTATTGCCACTCATGAGCTTTTTCTGGGATTTGACTAGCATTTTCTCTCTGCCTAAAGCCTCGTCAAGCCTTCTCTACAGTTCGGCCTTTTCTTGTTGGTATTTAGCGGCTTGTTGTCGGTGCCGCTTCGCTGATTGGTCGAAATCCTCGGTCGTGGGGTTAGTAGAGCTGCCCGCCTTGTACTTCTTCCGGTTATCCGCAAAAATCGGGTCTTCCTCTAGCTTGTGCTTTACCTCCGCTGTTCTGACCTTCTTCTTCGTCTCTTCCCACGTCTCACTTCGAAACTCCCTGTTATCCTTCACATACAACTTCATTAGTGCCGGATCCAGGCCAGAAACAAACGTCTCGATCTGGTTATAGGGTGTCATGATAGTAGCCAACTGCGTTGCTGACACCTTATCCCTGATGTCCTCAAAGCAGGCCACATACTCATCAACTGGCTTTCCTTCTTACTTGAGGATCTTCAGCTGGATAGCCACCAGCTGTGGTGTCGTTTCTTCATCTCTGTCCCCATATTTCTCATTCAATCGTTGTGCGAGCTGTTGGTAGGTAGCGATATCGTCTTCCTCCTGTTCTGCCAACCACGACTGAGCTCCTATAAACTTCCGCCCATCTATTCCTTTTGCTGGTGGTGTGGTTGGATCCTTCAATATTGCCAGCAAGAGTTCTCGCTTCATTTCGTCGTCCATAGCTGCTCGGTTCTCTACCGATCCTGCATTATCATGCAGCCTTACCATAGTTTCAAAGGATCTCTGAAACCCCTTGAACTTCGCAGTCCCATTAAACTCTTTGTTAATAATGGACGTAATGTATTGGGTTCGCAACTGTTCAGCCTGGGCAGCCATCTCGTCTTCTACCTTCCTCAATTCTGGCTGAAACTCGGGCTGTTCGTGTTCTCGCTGCTTGTGTTCTCGCAAGGATACGGCTATTGTTGGATTCTCACAGAAAGCCTGTAGATATCGTTGATATGTAGTCGAGTCCTGAGTCCACTCAAGGAAGAAGATTGGGGGTATAAGGCCTTGGTCGTTCTTTCCTTGGTTTGTGTACAACTCGGGATGTCGTTTGAGGTTTTCTGCTGATAACTCCAATACCACCTTCGGCAAGGTGGTCGTAGTGAAGTTCTTTGATACAATCTTTCTAACAACTGCCTTCTCTGATGCCGGTAACCTGCTATACTCGAATTCAGTTTGCTTGCCGAAATAGAAGAGCCTCAACGCAGCCTTGGCCAGTACTCCGCAAGTACTGGTGTTGTTGCGTAGGATACTACACTCCTCCTCGGAGTCTCGGTAGAACTGATCCAGTGTTGTAGATACGGGTTTTCAGTCATTGTTGTTATTGTGCCGCCGCCTCGCCTTTGGCTCCAGTGTTAAGCGACAAAAGAAACCCTCACGATGACCAGGGCTCTTTGGCTTGATAATAGCTTGATGGCGTGTGTGGATTGTGTTCCGTTCAGTTCAGTTCAGTGTGACTCTTTTTCTTCGTCTCAGTGAGCGTGCGAGACTTGATTCTTATTCTACCAGCCAGGAGGGGCCTTTATAACCTCCTCGTAGCCTGACACTGACTAAACTAAGCTAGTAACGTTATCTATCTAATGCAAACAACTCGGAAAGCTAAAATACACCCGATCCACTGGCCTCCTTATCGGGCAAATATCAGCTCGTAACAACTCCAGTTATATGATAGTTTGTTGGCTGCAAACAGTCATCATAGGCGCAGTTGGCCTCAATAATGTCTTCTAAGATCTCAAGCCTGATCAAGTTGTTACTACGGTAGGTGAAGCTTATGTCAAGATATGGTAAGTTGACCTGAGTATTTGTCATAACCCATTCATTTGCTACCCGGCCCCCCTTGTTTATGCCAACGTTGGTAATCGAATTATAATTGGTCAAATACGTTACAATGGTACACAGAATTGGGCGTCCCTGCAGCTGCATGCGGAAACGGAGGCTCACGGAAATATAGCATACACTAACCACGGAAGCCCCCGGATGTGTCACGGGACTTGAACCGTTATCTCCACCATTCAACTTCCTGAAAAGTTCAACTGCAGTCATACGTTCTCTGCTAATGAATTCAAAAACTAACCGATTTGTAATACATGCCGGTTATTGCCATGTTCGCCGTCAGGTTGTTTAAATAAAGGGCCCCTCAGAGCATCCCATAGATCAGAACAGCAGCCAACTTGTTCAATAGTACGCCTGCAACGGGCTCAGTTATTGGGTTTTCACACTTCAGCGACTCTCTTACCTTCAAGTTCTCTGCAAAAACTACTAATAAACTACTTACGACAAGATGAAGTTCAATCTCGCCGCTGTCTTTACCGTGGCCGTTTCGGTGGCAATGGCTACTGAGTCTAAGCTCAAACCCTCAGGTACGCATACATCGTGTCTTGTTATGAAGAAACAAAATTTTAGACTTTAAATCGGCACAAAACATGGCAGTTTTCGCTAACTTTACAACCTATCCATAGGGTTCAAATACAATCGCCTCGACAAAGATAAGGCTGTACTCTTGATCGTCGACCACCAGATTGGCCTCATGCACCTCGTTCGCGACCAGCACCCCGATGTGTTCAGACAGAACATCTTGGCTCACAGTGCCATTGCAACAGTATTTGACTTGCCTGTTGTGCTCACCACCTCCGCAGAAACTGGTACACCCAGACCGTAATAAAATCAGGAAACTGACAATTGGAAAGAGCTGACTCATAATTTCAGGCCCCAACGGACCACTTCCTGCTGAGATCGTCGCTCAACACCCTAAGGCCTCCTTCATCCGTCGAAATGGTGAAGTCAATGCCTGGGACAACAAAGATTTCCGGGCCGCCGTTGCTGCTACGGGACGAACCCAAGTCATCCTAGGAGGTATTGTGACCGACGTGTGCACTGCATTTCTCGCCCTATCCCTCGTCGAGGAAGGCTACGAAGTTTACGCCAACACTGAAGCATCTGGTACCATGGACCAGAAGCTTGCTGATGACGCCAATAACCGCATGCGCGCGGCTGGTGTCCAGACTATGGGCCTCTTTGCCATCACTCTTGAATTGATGAGGGACTGGCGCAACAAACCAGGTGCCGAGGAGCTTTTCCCATATTTTGACAAGTATATGACTCCCTTCAGCAATCTCGTTAGGGGACACTATGCTGCACACATCAATGGAACAATTTTCCCAGGCGAGGACAAGTTGCCTTATTAGGGGGTGATACGGGGAGTGATGGATACTATCGGAAGTTAATAAGAGTGAGTTAAAGCTGTTGAAGTGATATTTGGCTCTGTATCCTTGGGTCATTTGTTTTATTTTATGTGTCAATCCTTTGTTAACTTCAAGCATATATCTGTACGCATGGCTAGTAAAAATACTTATCTGCTTGTTAAAGCTCAAAAATATACTTACAAGTTTGTCACGAGAATAGCTACAAGTAGCGCAGCCCGTGAACACGTGTGTGGTGAAAGTGTTAGGACGAAGTCAGCTATGGTCCCCTACTTGCCCAGTCTAGGGGTGGTTAATAGGTGCGTAATACATTCTATTGGGACGAATACACCCGTATCTGTATAGCTCTATCCGAGATACCTAGAGGACTGGAGTTTGCAAATAGGTGGATAGCCGCATATACACAGAAAATAATGCATAGGATTATAAGTTCTACAGAAAGCCTATAAAATTCTGGTAGAGAATGAACAATATAGGACAATTAAAACCCCCTTACCAGCTGGAATGTTTCTATGCGGACCCACATAGCGCTCGTGAACACATTCCTTAGTAATACAGTGGGTATGCATTCATATACACTCTGTGATGCCGATCATCATGTGATCGCTCCGTTGGTCTAGTGGTATGATTCTCGCTTAGGGTAACACCCTGAGTACTCAGCTTGTCTGCGAGAGGTCCCGTGTTCGAACCACGGATGGAGCCATATCTTTTTGCCCCTTTTTTATGCTTTTAATTTATATTAATATTAGCGTTACAATATGTCAAGCTATGGAAAATATATCATATGTATAAGTTGCCAACCAGACTATGTATAAGCCTCCACAGGAGGAGGGTCGTGCAACCAGACTAATGTATAAGAGGGATGTAAAATGCTAAACTCAGTTACAGGAGTTTCCGACATGTCACTATAGGCTAGCCTCGTACCCAGGTTAATATTTTTGTGGTTCGTGACCTCGTAACTCCCCACACCTGATCGATTGCCAACACAGTATAGAAATTTTGTTAAAATCTTTGGAAAGGAGTTGCAATCCGCGGCTAGTGTTGTCTGCCAAGCTTTCTAATAATTTTTCAACAATTGATATGTCTGCGACGTTAAGCCAACTAATGCACGTGCGCAATACTCCGTACATTGAGTCACGGGTCATCGGGGTTTCAAATCGCGAGATGGGATCGAGACTACCGTAATAGGTAGGTAGCGGGGGGATGTCTTCCGATCGCGGGATCGATGCCGAGGTACGGTATCGGCTCGCTAGTCTGCTTGGCCAACACCCTCCTGTGCAGCTCGCAAACCAGACTACAGACAGCAGTTATCAGCTTTGTCCGAAATCAGAATTGGTGCCGGAACTGTGGGGAAAATACCCATAGGGTCCATTACGTAAATTCACCAGAGTCGGGGAATAACATGCCTGCCGGCGTTCGTTAGAACATCTTAGCAGTAGCGATCTTGGCATGAGACTACGTACCGTAGTAACGCTCCCCTTCTCACATAACGGCCCCCCCTATATTTAGAGTTCTTCGGTGCGCTAGGTGTCAGTGCACAGATGAAAGCTTGATTTTTCAGGACAAGATGATAACTCGTTGCATATGTACTTAAGATATATGTAGAATAGTACTCCGTACATACGGCATAGAGCCTCTAAATATAGGGAGGCGTTATGTGAGAAGGGGGGCGTTAATTGCCAATTACAGTTTTTGGCCTAGCTATGATCCATGGCGGTGCTATGATCCATGTCAACACCCCTGCCATGACACATATCCCGAGATACTACGCTGGCCAGACTTCCTCTACAGACCGGATAAATTGTTTCCTGACACTCTTGAATATGCTCTACAATATGCGCATACTAGCTAGTTGAGTAACTCATGTGAAGCCATCATATGCACCAATCCACCTCGAAAAGGCTGTAATTGCCCCCCCCCTTCTCAGTATGACCCGTCCACCGCAGATATCATGAACTAACAACCCTACATAGTGCCAGCACCTTAACTTAGCATATATATTTATGTTAGGATACAATATATAGGCATAGAGCTATATAGGACGTTACTATTGTTCGGTACCGATCATGCATAATTCAGCCATTTTGAGCTTTTGGACCATAACAGCCAGTTGTTCAGTATTTTGATCTTCCTCGGCCTTTTCTATCTTCTGCAGCCTCTTTACCTATCTACCTTACATGATTCCTATATCCTCTATGCCTGCACACTATATTCTATACACCAGGCCTGCTCAATGATATTTTTGCCCTATATTTTTCCTCATGTACATATATATATGTGCATAAGGTTTCTTAAAGATTTTTTAACATTGTCAATACCTATTTATATCCTCAGCTCTAGTATATACTGAAGGGGGGGGGTTGTTTGATGCTGAGGTAGGGTATTGGAAGTCTACAGCCTATACCTCCGGATCCACTCTAGAAGCCTCCATCTATTGCACTTTGTGGCTTTTATTGCTATCTAGAGGCCTCTTTCTATTTTATTGCAATCCGAAGGTCTCTATATATAGTATTACAATAACCTCATCTGCCTTATATAGCAGTTTGTACGAGATCCTAATCACGGCTCATGACTACCTAGCTGGCCTAGCCAAATGGTGCACCGGCTATATATATGGATTTTCATGTGTATACGGCTCCTGGAAGGCCTTCAGGGGCACGAGACTAATTCGGGGCTGTCCAGTACATGCCCCTATGGTCTGGCTCATTTCTTATATATAGCTGTATACTGAGCTTAGGTCATACTAAACTGCCACAATATCTTATTTCTGCTATAGGATATAGAGCTCAATCTATCATTTGCATACTCTATCTCATATCTCTAGTGATTTCAATATCTACGGACCGTTTTAGGTGAAGTAACCTTTATTGACCTCATATCTGCCGTTGGCTTATTGAGCGATACATACTATTCCTGTAGCCAGGTTGCTCAGTTGTCTGATCAATAGTGAATAGACCCAAGTTATTGGATCTACAGGATAATAAGATGCACACGGTATAGAGGATATAGGAGCTGTATAAGGTAGATAGGTAAAGAGGCTGTAGAAGATATAAAAGGCCGAGGAGGATCAAAATACTGAACAACTGGCTGTTATAGTCCAAAAGCTCAAAATGGCTGAATTATGCATGATCGGTACCGAACAATAGTAACGTCCTATATAGCTCTATGCCTATATATTGTATTCTAACATAAATATATATACTAAGTTAAGGTGCTGGCACTATGTAGGGTTGTTAGTTCATGATATCTGCGGTGGACGGGTCATACTGAGAAGGGGGGGGCAATTACAGCCTTTTCGAGGTGGATTGGTGCATATGATGGCTTCACATGAGTTACTCAACTAGCTAGTACGCGCATATTGTAGAGAATATTCAAGAGTGTCAGGAAACAATTTATCCGGTCTGTAGAGGAAGTCTGGCCAGCGTAGTATCTCGGGATATGTGTCATGGCAGGGGTGTTGATAGCACCGCCATGGATCATAGCTAGGCCAAAAACTGTACTACGGTACCCGGGAAGCGAGCCGATAAGGTGCACTAAGCCTGAAATTGTCAACTTGAGTTGTCCGCGACATCGCTGTACGAGCGGCTTCTAGGTACAGAGAGGTCTTGGTAAAACACCAAAACACACCAAAAGCGGCTGTCGTATGAAAAGTATTAAAAACTGAGCCCGGCAAATCATTACATAAAAAAAATTGTAGATTTAAGAGAAAAGCACATGGCCTTTCCTCTGATTTTTACAGCCTGGTTAAACGTCTTGGACAGTCACAGCAGTCTGCCAAAATCGGAGAAATAGCGCTAAATTGTATGGGGAATAGCGCGTTCTCACAACTTTTCAGTTTGCGAGGACTTCAAAAAATCACCAGGGTAGCTGAAGAACTTCTATAGGCCTATAAACCTGGATTTGGAAACTTCATATCAAGCTCAAACTCTATCCAAAAATCCTCTCGTATATTCACAAGGTGGTGAGTGTGATTATGCAGGTGTCTACGAAGGGCACTTTTGGTGTGTTTTGGGGTTTTACCAAGACTTATGTCCACTAACTGTACTTACGTACAGTTTCTCTTACAACTCACATTTATATTTGTTTTCTCATAAGCCTTTATAGCAGCTTGGATCCTTTTCTCTCGATATCTCAAGTCTTCGCGCGCCTGCTTCAACGTTGTATTGCCTAGTGTGTGGTTCCCCTGGTAAGATCTATTACTGGTATTCTGGCCTGGTTAGAGCTCATATAGGCTTAGTGCGCTCGCTTCCCAGGCAGGCTCGTCGACTACGTTATATCACCGTTGAGTGCCCATTTTGCCTGGATAATAATTGGTTCTGGTGCAGCATCTTACTATCTTTGCATTTTTTTCTTCCACTAGGCTCATCTTTCGTTGTTTTGGTTTGGCTGCGTCACCAAGAGAAACTATCGTATATATCAAATACTTGTTAGTCACGGTGCAGGTAAATTACAGAAAATAACACTCAATTAGGCCTGAGCAGATCATATATCGTGAATAGAGAATAACTACAATAGATCTGGTGTAGATTAGTCTTCATGGAGGATACGGCATCCAAATATGGTGCCGTTCGAAAGAAATATCACTCCTGGCCATCCAAATTATCAGCCATTGTGTAGCATAGGCTACTTCCGAAAATCGGGCATTCAGTTGCTTTAAACCCAATAAGAGGGTGGTGATCGAGGTCAATTTCCCTTCGGTGAGGTCTCGCAGGCTGTCAACTCTCGCGAGTGGAGTAAGCATGTACCCTTGAAGTTTTAAGCTTAATTCTTAAGCTTATAATATAGGGTCAAGATTTCTCTCGAGGACCGAGTGTAACACGATAAGGAATTTGATATCTATAATTATTTATACGAGTGCCACATGTGGCTTTGTATGCGATTGTCCACCATTTAAGCGCCTGCGCAATGTAGAATATGCTGGTCCAAAGGCTTCTGCTGTCTTCTGGATTGATGGGTATTTTTCCTATTGAAATGCCAAAATTGCCCGCTGAATGCGCAGCTCTTGTTGAGCTTCTGACTTTTGCTTGCGTTGCTTTAGCCTAAGGTTCTCGTTTTTCATAGCAGTTGATCATCATCGCTTGTTCATAGAATTCATTGTACAGATTTCCTCACAGGACAGTGAGTTGAGTTTTATCTGGGTGTGATCGTTTTATTCTTCTTCAGTACGGCGCAACAATTGGAAATCTCATTAGGGCTGCCGATACCCGATTGAGCAAACTCACCAAGGCCTGTGGGGAGTCCGGGATAGTAGATATTAGAAGGTCTGATCCTATCGATATATTCGTGTAGAAGAGAAAGAGAAGAAGTCGTGGTGAATCCGAAGGTTTTAACCTTACGGATCCAGTCAACTATGTATCTATGACCAGATCGAGTAAGTTGGTAGTGTTGTCACATGTACTTTCAGATATGGCGCCCGCGAGCGGCCAGAACATATATACTTCCCTGGGAATGATTTCATGTCTTGCCATGTGGCTCACATGCCAGGACTCACGTAAGTTGAGGTGTTCAAACACTAAATTAGCAAGCTTCCATAGCGTTGAGCGTATATGCTAAACTTTCATGTGATTGACTGACTTTTGGCTTTGTAAGGATATATAAATAAAATTGAAAATCCCATCTTTACGTCCAAGGCGCAACGATATCATGGGCGTAACAAACCTAAATACACACATCTGTGGCCTGCAACAGCTTCTTGCGCTGAATGTATATAGATATGCATACAGTGGTTGTACGTGTGAGACCCTACCTCCTCATTATTCATATTCCTTTGCTCCTTGGCTAGCTACAACCCGGCATCACCATCCTCGGTGCATATGTACAGCTTCCCAATTCAGTAATGGCGATCGTCGACATGTTCTTGCTCCCTTCAGCCCGCCCCAGTCTCAGCATGTCCCGCCGACCACCTTCATACCCTCTCAGCCTGCACCTACACCCACACCCACACCCGCTCTCGTTTTACTAGACACGTCGGAGGATCTTCCAAGCGCTGATACCACCCCAATTACCAACACGGAAATCATCATGGGAGACGCTACATCTACCCCGTCCAATACTAGGACCGAGTCCACTCCTAACTCTACCAGAGGTCCCGGAGACGGATTATGCGGAATTTGGACAATGCTAGTTCAACCAATCTGGACCTGGATCGTACAGACCTTAATTGCCTGGGTTGTGGAGAAGGTTTCCCCACAGCCGAAAAAGGAATTCACCGAGAAATTACTTCTCCAGTGGGCTGAATTACAGAAGACTCTCAATGAGGAACGGGGGAGGCAGGAGGATGCTGAGAAGGCATTAGCAGAGAAGGAGAAAGCGCGAGCAGTGTGGGAGGAGAAGCATCGAGGAGAAGTTGAGAGGCGGGAGAAGGCTGAGAAGGCATTAGCAGAGACGGAGAAAGCGCGAGCAGTTTCGGAGGAGAAGCATCGAGGAGAAGTTGAGAGGCGGGAGAAGGCTGAGAAGGCATTAGCTGAGACGGAGAAAGCGCGAGCCGTGTGGAAGGAGAAGCATCGAGGTGAAGTTGAGAGGCGGGAGGAGGTGGTGAGAATCTGGCAGGAGCGGTTCCAAGCAGACGAGGCAAAAGCCGACAAGGTGAAGACTGCATTGGAGGAAGAGTTGAGGATGGAGAGAGAGAAAGTGAGGATGGAGAGAGAGAAAGTGGTTGAAGCAGGCAAGGAAAACGCCCTATGGATGAGGATATGGCAGCGGGAGAGGGAGAGGGTACAAGATCTTGCGAAGATCAAAGACAATGTTTTGTAGGAGAGGTTAAACAAGTGGTTGCGTTTATAGGTAAATGGGACTCAGAAAGTGCGAATCTTGTCGGAATCTTGCTCATTACTCTGCATGTAATGTGTATACGACAGACTGAGACATCCTGTCCCATATCTATGTCTTTTGCCATCAAATTGGAGTTCGTAGTCTGATTAGTGACGCTACAATGGCTTCGGAAGTGAGTACGCTACATCGTTCCGGCTGGAGCTGAAGAAGATGGAAGCAAGAGGTAAGCGGGAGGTCACAACTCCTACGGTAAGAATTCTGTCACGCCAATGCCCATAGTAAACGATCCTCTTATTTTCAATAATGTCCAGTCTAGTGCAGGGCCGAGTATACAGACAGTAACAAAAGATATGTGGATATCTTGTTAGGCAGCGGAAGTGGTCCTAGCGAGGCAAGTGCGTGAGCACGGGTGCACAGCAGATCTGTAGTAATATGCCTACTAGAGCGGATGGTAATACGAAAAGTGGACAATAGAACTAAGAGTGAAATAATGCTATAGAGAACGATGCGAATTGAAGACTTGCTTGATTCAACGAAAAATACAGGTCCGGAGCGGTGTCTATATATACAGGGAAATTCAGGGTAAGACATAGCGCACGGATGTGTTATTCGGCCAATCAGAAGCAAGAAAATACGGGATCGCGGGGAGTGGTCCTGTGGCCATCGGGTGGCAACCGGAGTTGACTCAACCCAACATACGCAAAATATTGCGTATGTGCGAACGTAAGGAGCTTGCATAAGGAGCTTGCATAAGATGCTTGCGTGTGCGTGAGTTCAGCTGAAAATGGTGACTTCGGCGATATCCGTGATATGTATTGGCGGAGATGGCTTCGCTGGTGGATAATCGTGCAGGATGTGCCTTTTAACACACTCTCTCAGGCTTGGTATGTTTTGAAGCATCCAATGGCTTGGCAAATACATTAGCTGGATTTTGAGTAGTTTCTACAGATCTATTCAATTGAAAACTTGTTGTTTAGGAGGCATACTCTAACATAGTGGTAATGTATGGAGATGTATTTTAAACACTATGGAATAATAGTATTGTGGGCAAGATCTATAGTAAAAGTATTATTATACTTTAGGGTAATAGATACCTAGATATTAAGTTCTTTAATTCTAGTAATATACTAGCTAGCTTATATAGTAGTTGTAGATAGAGCAATATATTCCACTTCTATACTAGAGGTTGAGATGGAATACTACTTGTTAAATTACTAGAAAATAAGATAGATATATATTAAATAGAAAACAATAGTTCTACTCTCCCCAAGTCAGTTGTCTCGGACCGCGGCCCCCAGTTCGTTTCGGACTTCTGGAAGGTATTCTGCGAGCTCCTGGGAATCAACGTACACCTCTCCACGGCATATCACCCCCAAACAGATGGTCAGTCCGAGCGAATGAATGCAATCATGGAGCAGTACCTGAGAGCATACTTCAATTACCAGCAAAACAACTGGGTTTCGTTGCTGGCCACCTGCGAATTCTCCGCCAACAACCACTTCTCTGAGACCCTGAAGACCTCCCCATTCCTGGCCAATTATGGCTGGCACCCTCGGTTCGTAGACTCCCTAGCACCACTGCGCAAGGCCAGGGAGAATGCCCCAGCCAAGGAGTTCGCTACGGAGATTGCTGAGCTCCACTCTACCTTGAAGGCTGAGTTGGGATATGCCCAAGCCAGGCAAGCAGAGTACGCCAATGGGTCCAGATTGCCAGCCCCAAGGTATCAGCCAGGGGATCAGGTGTGGCTGTCCAGTAGGCACTTCCGGACAGAACGACCCTCGCGAAAACTAGATCACAAGTTCTTAGGCCCGTACGAGGTATTGGGAAGTGTGGGCACCCATGCCTACCGATTGAGGTTCCCCAATGACATTAAACGCCACTTAGTCGTTCACGTATCGGAAATGGAACCTGCAGCCAACGATCCCCTCCCAGGACAGAAGCATCCCCCCCCTCCTCCCGTAGTAATCGCCGGAGAAGAGGAGTGGGAGGTCGAGGAGGTACTGGATTCCAGGAAGAGGTATGGTCGGGTGCAGTACAAGGTGAAGTGGGTAGGGGATGAGGAAGCCACCTGGCAACCAGCCGAGGACTTGGAAAATGCGCAGGACCTCGTCACCCTGTTCCACCAACGATACCCGAGGAAGCCTCGTCCAGTTGAGTGATCTCGCCTTGTCGGAGTTGGGGTGTTCATGTTCTTGTTCTTGTTCTCGTTCTTGCTCTCGTTCTTGTTATTGTTCGGTGTTATTGTTTTGTGTTGTTGATTTTGTCTGTTGTCGCGCCCAGGCCTCCTTGTCGCTGGAGCTCCAGCCTAACGGGGGGATGGTGTCACAACCGTGTGCTTAGTCCTGTTTTGACACTCGAACAGGTCTGTTCGAGGTCGTATTGTTGTTCTTATTGTTATTGCCTTGTTGTTGACTTAGGCATCACCTGCGTCGCAGGTGATGGGTTATTGTTATCTTGCTTGGCTCCCGAGATAGGGGTCTCGGGAAGCTTATTCCTTCCGTGGCCCTGGCCTGGAATTAGTCTGGCTTGCACTGCCTGGAATTATGTATATATATCTTCGTCTCTCCGCCCTCTCGTTGGATCCCCATCCAACGTCTTGTATACTAAATACAGACCTTGCTTCCTCCTCACGTTGGTGCACCTCCCCTGTGCACCCCCTTGCCTTGTCTTGTCTCCGTGGCCCCGCTGCCCACCTCGCGAATCCCTCGCCTCTGCCTTTTGAACATCCTGCCTCCGTGACATCGTCCGTGACATCCGTGACAGGTGTCCGTGACAAGCCCATTTTCCCTAGTCACACACGTAGCGCTCCTACGTGTGTCTTACCTCGTCCCTGCCCTTGCCCAGGCGTACCCCTTGGTCGCCTTGCCCCCCCTTGCCACGTTACATTAAGGATCACTATTTTAGTTGCTTAGAACTATATATTAAGTAATACTATAGCTATACTTAATATCTTTAAATAAATTAAAAACAAATAAAAATTGAGAGTTATACTAGTATTTAGTACAACTATTATAAGTTCAAATATATTTTATGATAAGTTAAAAGTAATCTATAATATATATTTATAGTAATAATAAATAATAATTATATAAATTACTTATATTTACGTCTTATTTATATATTCTATTAAAGTAATTAAACTTATCAAGCTATATAAACTATCTTTAAATTAAATTATTATACTATATAATATAGAAATATTATTCCTTCTAATTGGAATTCTTACTTAAATTAAATTTCTTTATTACTTTTCTTTATAATAGTATTCTCTTTTTTTTTTCTATATTTATATAAGAAGTATACTAAAATAAATAGTATTTAGGTATATTAATATTAAATTATTCTAAAGATACTAATAGTTTAAGCAAGTATACTAACTTTTTTTTTTTTTTTTTTTTTTTTGGAGTCTGTACGTCTATGGAGCCTAAGGCTATGAGACGGCCCCGTTCCGACCTTTGAAGGTTTGGTTTCTCACGGGACAACAAGTTGCTTAAACGCCCTGCCTCCCAACCTAAGAAATATACCCCTTCCTCCGCCACCACGCTCCTAACCAGCCCGTCCCCTAATAAATAAACTCCTCCGCCGCAGCGCCCCTACCGGCCCTCCCCTCTCCTTTAGTCCTCCTAACTACCTTGGTTGTACTCCCCTCGTGCCATGTTACCGTGGCTGCTATGGCAACCTTGGCGCACGATACCCTTGGCCCCACCCCCCTTCCTAATCTTCCCTCTACTTACTTTCTTCCTTCTACCCCACACCAGATACAGCCCTTACCTCCTCACCTTGTTGCGTCTAAATTCAACGCCGCGATCTGCCAACTGAAGCCACTGCGATCACGCTGGCAAGAACAACAAGGTGAGGTAGGGTTTCTTTTCCTTCTACTTACTTTCTTCCTTCTACCCCTTACCTCACCTTGTTAAGTATACTAACTTAAATCCTAGATATAGAAATTATTCTAAGGTATTTCTCTTCTATTAAAATACTAAAGGTACTCAACAAATATAATATTATAAATAGTCTAGGTGTTTATGTCTTTATTAATTTATACACTATACTTTCAAGTACTTAACCTTCTGTACAGTGAATATACCTTTTGTGTATTAGAGCAGTTTGCAGACAGACTGATGGTGTTTTTTTAACTGTATATCTTAGTAAAAACACTGCTTTGTACATGATATTGAACGTTGATAATTACTTATAAAAATATACCAACATAAGTCTAGGATACAACGGGTTTCGCTTTGCCGATCCCAGGCACTTACTAGTGTCTTGCGTCCCAGAGTATCCAGCAGACTATGGTCACACGATCTTATGTTGACTTAAAGATTAAGTACTCTATAAAAAAACGCTCCGAGACATTACAGAGAGAACTAAGCAATTATCATATAACATACATATATAATATAGCAGTGGCACTTAACGACTGGTCCGACGAAACCAACTGCATTTCACGAAAGTGGAGCTGACGTAGAACTTAGGAACCCCGCGGCGTAGCAGGCGATTCATCGGGTACTAAATCCCAAAGAGGGGATTGAGGCCGATGTTTGTTTCAGTGCGCACCTGTTGTTGCATGGGTGATCTAAGTACGTTTTCTCCGGCACCGCAGCTGGGCCATGGGCTCAGATCCGGAGTCCGAGGACCAGCTTTAAATGGTCTCTTTCTCGTAATAAAAGCAATAAAAGCCAACCAATCCCCCTTGATGCCCGAAGCAAAGATGCACCTTGGATACATATCAGCCTCGGTACAGAATAAATAGTACTCATGCGTAATAACAGCCCATATCCCAATTGACGTCATTTGAAGGGTTTATAAGAAGCTAGTTATGTTTAGAGTTATAAATCAAGCAGGTAGAACCAGCAGGAGCCATACTCACTTCAGTAAGAATAATATCAAATTTCCCAAGCACCAGCTGCAGCGCCCCTCCTAGCACCACACACACAATGTCCCGCGTACCCAGCACAACTCGACAATGGATCTTAGACCACCATCCCCAAAAGGATGAGAGGCCTTCTCAATTCTTCAAACTTATAGAAATTCCTCTACCTGGACCCGGAGAGCTCGCTGATAAAAACGCAGTGATTATTAAACCTCTTCTTCTATCTAACGACCCATCGCAGCGAACATGGGTTGGTGCCGAGGGCTCATATATCACCGTTAAACTAGGGCAGGTGATGAAGTCTTGGGGTGTCGGAAAGGTAGTGGAGAGTTACAAGGATGGATTTAAGAAGGGAGAGTTGGTTTGGGGAATGTTGGGATGGGATGAGTACATGCTCTTCGAGGATCCCGCCACCCAATACCCACCCGGACTGTCAAAGTTGACGGAGGAACAGGCAAGAGATCCGGGAGGGTTTATTGCTCTGAGGTTGACGGTATGAACAATATTCCAAAGAATACTTCCTGGGCTCCTTGATGACACCGATAATTTATCTATAAATTCCTTACTAACATCTGGGTCTATATTTGCTCTGTATATATAGGGTCTGACTGCCTACTATGGTCTTCTCAAATGTGGAGAGGCCACCAGTACTGATCATACAATCGTTGTCTCCACGGCTGCTGGTAGCACTGGTGCCATGGTCGTCCAGATTGCTAAACATGTCCTCAAAATCCCCAACATCATTGGGATCACCGGCTCCGAGGAGAAGATGTCTCTAATCAAGTCCCTCGGCTGCGATGTTGCACTCAACTACAAGTCCCCAACATTTGAAGCCGACCTTGGTGCGGCAACGCCCAAAGGTATCGACCTCTATTTCGATAATGTTGGTGGAGCGATGCTGGATATGATGCTTAGGCGAATGAGAACTCGGGGAAGGATAGTTGCATGCGGGGCAATTGGTAGCTATGATAATGATAATTCAGACGCCAGTGTTTACGTCAAGGAATTGCGGAGAATCATCATGAGTGGGGTTAGAATTCAGGGGCTGAACGTCACACATCATGCGGCAGATTTCCCAAATGGATTACGGGAGTTGGAAGGGTGGTTGCGGGAGGGAAAGGTGAAGTCTCTCACAACTGAATTTGAGACGGGGTTCGAGGGGGTGCCGATGGGAATGGAGCGGCTATTGAGTGGGAAGAATACAGGGAAATTGCTCACGAAGATTGTGTAGGGAGTTAAATCCGCTGTTATTTCTTTTTTATGTGGCGTGTTACTAAAGATCATACTTACTCTTAGTACCGGTGGAAGGAGCGTTTTACGGTAATACTTTGTAATCAAGGAATTCCCTCTTGAAATCTCTTGTTGAATATCAGTTGCTTTTACTTATACTTACCCTACATATAAAAAAGATTCCCCAGAAAAAAATAATCATTCTTTCGTATATGTACGTTCTGAGATAGGGGCATCGAAATACATAGTGTGGCGAGTGCTTTATCTAGTTCCAGTAATAGTTTCATTCTTATACTGATCGGTATTTACCTATCCTTGCTATGGCAATATATTAACTCTTGGACGGTGTCGAAACCCACGCCCGCCCCCCGCACGGTCGGTACTTATAATCATTTAGACCCTGTGAGAGATCAAGATCGACAAGTTGGACTCTAACTTGAACTCTCATGGTAAATTGTCCACTGCCGGGGTGGGTACCTATGGCTGGCTACGTTCGAGCGAACGGTTTCAAGCACCCCACGGACGAATTTCTCGCAAAATACTGTCCTCATGACCAAGCACCTGCCTGTCTTGTGAGTAATGTAATATGCATATATACTTGAATCTCCAAGGTTGAACCTCCAAGGTGAGTGCTTCAAATTCCATCCCGAACTCGCCTGCCCTCAACCGTGGTCAATGCAGCTCTACTCACTTGCTCTTTAATGCCATACAACTACATGCGATGGGAGAACAACTATAGATTCTATAGCCTGAACGAGGTACTTATATATTTAAGCATTTACAAAAGCGATGCTCACTACGGTAAACTCCCCATACCCGATATACCCGATATAAACATATATCATATTAGTCTCCCCCAGCATAAATTCAGGGATAAATTATCATCCGTAGTCACATGTTACATTCTAAAGTACCTACTTGATTAAGATCCCACATCGAACCCATGCTAGCCAGCACCACCGTTTCTCAGCAAGTTGTCATTAATGCTCTTGAAAACTTGAACAATTCGTCTAGATTAATACCAGTCAGCAAGAATATTGCAAAGCTTCTGAGAAAGACATCGAACCGAGGCTATTTACATCAAGAAAAATGTAAAGGCTGACGGAGAACCACTACATCAACCCTTGTGTCATCCGTATGGTTCGTCATTTATATTACTTTCTTAGTAAGGCTCCCCTATATGTACCGTACCACGGTGAACCATGTCAGAGACAGAAGCTTTAAAACCATGGCGCAGATCCACCTAACTTACCTCCATGGCAGATTCACCTGCCGTTGACGATACCTGTATATCCCCGATTAACGATGGGTCAACGTCAAGGAGCTCGCTTCACACTACAATAACCAACATATCAATGATGTCGCTTGATCATAAGAATACGGCACAGTGGAACTTCGATATAAGCATACATTTAATACATATAAAAATGCAAGCCAGACGCCAGAATCAAGAAACAGTAACTGTTCCCGTTCAATAAAAAATATATATTCGCTCTGAGATTGAATTCCACCCGCCCGATGACATGCTTCTATCAAAAATCTCCTGTACATAGATAGAGCATTTGGACTGTGTCCTCATCTAGCTAATATCATAGCCAGTTGTTGTTATGTGTGTATGCTTTTTCAGGATCAACAACATTTGCCTATGATTACTTGCTAGTTAGATAAGCTTACCTGTTTTATTTAGTTGAGCTGTGTGGGGTGGAAAGTTTATCGGAGGGTAAGGGCGGTAGACTAGCGGCTACAGAGGTATATGAGTGGAGGAGAGCGTGTATTTAGACTTTGAAAGGACACCTCACACTCTACGTACATTTTGCCTTTATCAACTGGTGATACTAGAAAGACAACTAGAGTGCTGCTGAGGTGCGAAGACTATCATACCAGTCCTGCACTCGTTTCTTTTATCTCTTCTTCTCGGTTATTCGATTTACTTTACGTACACCTTGAGAGGTTTCCTGCTCAACGGCTCTGTCAAGCTGGCATCTAAAACTCTCCAACGGAGAGGAGAAGAACCTGTGAAACCTAAGTAGCTTATAAACTTAGACGTTGCGGACCTCTCGTGTCTCTCAGAGGAACAGGTTTTTCGGTACAAGGAATAGGACTGCATGCAACGGAGTTGCCAGTGGAAATCGTAGAGATTCGCACACCTGCATCGAGGGAGGGGTTGAAGGGACAGTCAAGACGGCAGATGGCAGATGGCATCGTTGGCAAAAATTAGACCGTTTTCGGGGGAGGAGAGAAGCGAAGGAGAGCGCAGAAGATTTTCTGGACGATGTGGAATTTGCTGCGGAACAACTAGCTGCCTCAGGGACACTGGATGACAAAATGATGATAAGGTTGTTCAGACAGCATTTGGAAGACAAATCACTAGACTTCTGGCTTGGAATGGTTTCAGAAGACAAGAAGGAATGGCAGAAAGTTAAGGAGATGTTTCTGTCTACTTTCGGGGATGCCAGAACGTATGAGTGTTACAAATCGGATGATGAATATGACACAAGGCACGAAGGGGATCGCGGGATATGTTGAAGAGGCAAAAGCAATGTTTAGGGACATGCCGAATGACATGTCAGAAGTGTTTGCCATTAGTTTTATCAGAGGGCTGAGTGATCCGGGCAAGAAGGCTGCCGTCTCATTTGCAATAAGGGAAGGGAACATGGATTCCAACAGAGCAGTGGAACTGGTGAAGGCGTCGTATTGGGTGGTGGGAGAACTGGACGTATTTGCTGCAGCAGCCGCGGAAAAAGCCTTGACAAGAACAACAACAACTACTGAGGTGGTGGCAGAATTGCTGAAATATTTGAAGGGAGCCAACATGAACCGATCGAGTACCCAATCAGGGCTCATAACACAGATGACACAGAAGTCAGCGATGGACGGCCAACAACCTACTTTGCAACTACCGTACAACCAAACTCAGAGGGTGGCAAACCCATACGTTACGTGTTACAACTGTGGCAAAGCGGGACATTACTCCAATGAATGCGGGGACCCGGCAGCAAGTTGGGAAGGACATACGACAGGGTTATCGAGAGAAAGCGCAAAGGGAAGCAGCAGAGTACAGGGAACGGCGGGGCATGAAAGCTTGAAAGGACACCTCACACTCTACGTACATTTTGCTTTTATCAACTGGGTCAATGCCAAACATTCCCAGAAAAATCCTTCACAGAAACATTACTACATTTATTCCTCGCTCAAGATTATATTTCTACGCATGTAGCAACTTTACTACGAAAGGTCTTTGGATGTGCAAGATAATACAGTAATTTCTCCCTTGCGTCCCTTCGAATATGTAGACGGTGCTTATTAGCCTGTGCCATGAACAGTACCCACTGTAATATCCCCAATATTCCTAGCGTATATACATATGTAGATAGCCGGGGCTTTTTAGGCAGTCGGAAGTGCATTGTTGCTGGCATTTGTTGAGGGTAACACAAAATATCACACAGAAGATAGTGGATGTAATGTAAAGAGCACGGCAGCCGCACTGGCTAGTGATGGATAGCGTACGAATAATCAAGGCTTCAGGCACATCATATATTTCCCTCTAACTTCACTGAAATGAATTAAGCCCATATATACTGTATATACATAACTCAAGTATAAAGAAACCCAGATGCAGCCCTCGAAGTTAACAAACAAGACACGACTCCTATAATCCAAGATTTTATCAAAGAAATTCCACATCCTCATGAACTCTCGTGCCAACCAGACTATGAACTCTCAAATTTTCTACCGCCCCAAACGTCACAAACTCACCAATCCACGCCCACCCCACATCCCCCTCCCACAATTACGTCCTCCTTCTTCCCCGGCGACGTTCTTGGCGGTGACCCTCCATCCGCAACCTTCACCCCCCTCCTCCCCTTCATCCCCTTCATCCTCTCCTCCCTCTCTTTTTCCAATTTCCTATCTAAGCTCCCAAACGGCCCCTCTCCCGCCTCCCCGTCCTTCACAATCCACCTCTTCGTCCCCAACACGGCATCGAGCTCCTCCACCGACGGTAACTCTATATACAGCATCTCATCGTCCCTGAGCTCGACCTTGAACATTTTCACGCTCAGGGCCGGGTCCGTGATACACCCACCCGCCATTGCCTGTGGGTCACAAGAGTTGTCTGAGGATGGAGTAGTGGAAGTAGGTGGCGCAAGCTCAAAATTCCGCTTATGCTGCGGACACGAGACCCACAGCTGCCCTGGCTTTGAGGGATCATCCCCGATAAGCCCATCACTGAGGACAAACGCACGTTTATGCGGACACATTTGCTGCGTGGCAAAGTATCCCCTTCCTCGGACGTGGAAGATTGCGAGCTGTGTATCCCCGCGCTTGACGGCTACGGAGGTGGTAGGTGCTGCATCAGATGTTTCTAGCTTCGAGGAGTGGATGATGGGTTCCCAGGACATTGGACCAGTGAATGTGAGGGAGCGGAAATCTATCCCTTCAGTGCCAGACCCGGAAGGCCAGTATGCAGGACGGAGTTGCCCTCGCTCTTGGATGATTTCGATACCATTGTCGGCTAAGTCTACGGGGCGGACCAGGCGCGCCTCGAGCTCCTTCTCATTCTCCGATTCTGGTGGGGGGGTTATAGTGGCGAGGGCCTCGCCAGAAGCGCTCTTGGGGTCGATATTCGCAAATTGCCTAAACCTTTCTTGCTTTGCTTGATCCTGCACCACCTCGGCCCATTCGCAGAAGTATGTGGAGACAAGGACACTCATTTGCTCCTCTAGATCCTTTGCGATCCCCAGTTTATCCTCTAGAATTACCTCTCGGAGGTATTTGACTCCACCCGGGAGAGCTTCCAGCCATCGCGCTGTGCGTTGAAGTCTGTCCGCAGTGCGAATGTAGAACATAAGGTAACGATCTAAGATAGGAATCACTTCGTCCGGGGGACAGTCTTTGATAAGAAGGTCCCCATGGCGAGGTTTTGAGCCACCGTTGCCGCCGACATAAATGTTGTACCCTTTGTCCGTAGCGATGAGGCCGAAACTGTAGTAATTAGCTTAAGACTTCAGGGTAATATAGCAGGTGCAACTTACTCCTTGTTCTGCGCCTCTGCACATTCCCTAACACATCCTGACACTGCCGACTTCAACTTATGTGGGCTCCTGATACTCTTATACCTATTCTCCAACCTGATTGCCAATCCCACACTATCCCCCACGCCAAACCGACACCATGTAGTCCCCACACAACTCTTTATGGTCCTCAAGCTCTTCGCATACGCATGTCCACTCTCCATCCCCGCGGCTACAAGTGTCGTCCAGATATCGACTAAATCCTGCTTCCGCGCACCAAACATATCGATCCTTTGTCCACCGGTAATCTTACAATATAACCCATATTTCTTTGCAACATTCCCAATGACAATAAGTTTGTCGGGGGTGATTTCACCCCCAGCGACACGAGGAACTACAGAGAATGTCCCATTGCGCTGAATATTTCCGAGGTACTTATCGTTTGTATCTTGGAGATGGGCATGGGGGGTGGAGAGGACATGGTGGTTGAGGAGAGAGGCAAAGATACTAGCCAGTGCTGGCTTGCAGACTTCGCAACCGAGGGAATCGGGCGTTTTTCCGATGGCAGACATGACCTCGGGGAGGGTGGTGTATTTCTTGACAGAAATGATATTAAAGAGGTCGATTCGGGAGTATGCAAAATGTGGGCAGATGTGGTTTGATACTTCCACCCCGAGCTTCTTCATCTCGCAATTGAATATCCCCTGGACGAGGGGCATACATCCAGCACACCCCGTCCCAGCCTTGGTACACGACTTCACCTCACCGATACTCTTGCAGCTCCCGTCTTTGACCACTTGGACGATATCGCCCTTGGTAACATTGTGGCAGGAGCAAATCTGCGTGTCATCGTCCAACTCATCCGCATCTTCGCCGTCATCCCCACACTTTTTTGAACCCAAAATGAATTCTCCGGGTGGAACGTCAAGTTCCTTTTTGTTCTTCACCATGGCAACAAGCTTGATATAATCCCTTGTATCACCAATCATCATACCTCCCAGTAACTTCTTCCCATCAGCAGTAAAGATATACTTCTTATACACCCCTGCGAAGGGATCTTTATATGTCAATGCCTTGACTTGCTGTGCACCTGCTTTACCTCCACGGCGGGGCACCATGACGGACGATGGGCCATCCCTGTCCGCGAAGTAATCCCCGAAAGATGCTACATCCACTCCGAGAAGCTTGAGCTTTGTGGAGAGGTCCGGACGCTTGAAGGTCCGTGAGGTGTGAGATTTAGCTTGGGTGAGGTTGAAGGCAAGGACATCAGCCATTTCCACCCCGGGAGCGATAAGACCATAAGTTTCCTTGTTCCAGGAGGCACATTCCCCGATGGCATAAATGCCGGGGGATGAGGTTTGGAGCCTACAGAAGAGTGTTA
This sequence comes from Terfezia claveryi, assembly GCA_015179025.1. Taxonomy (NCBI): domain Eukaryota; kingdom Fungi; phylum Ascomycota; class Pezizomycetes; order Pezizales; family Pezizaceae; genus Terfezia; species Terfezia claveryi. The sequence continues at coordinate 382,615 of WHUX01000023.1, read as the reverse complement.
GTTGTGGTAATTCAAGGAATGTGGAGAGGGGAGGTCCTACTCGTCATTGACTAAAATACCACCTCGCTCGCTGCAGCTTAATCCAGCTGCTCTGGCAAGCTCATCTCGAGGCTTGATACCGATCTACGAGAAAGCTTTTAGCATAGTACCCTCAAACAGAAAGATAATCCAACTCACAGCATAGCATATACACCCAATATCCATTTCCCCCCCATCCTCAAACTCCACCCCCATAACCCCCTCGGTCCCTTTTTCCCCTTCATAATTTCCGGTTTTAATCACCTTGACTCTCTTCTCACTCATCAAATCCACTCCCAACTGCCTAATCTTCTCCCCCACTAACCTCCCCGCATCTTCATCCAACTGCCTGCTCAGCACCCACTTATTCTTATCAAAAATCACAACTTTCCCAAAATTCGCTAAATCCAGCATTGCCTTTGCCGCCTCTAACCCCAACAGTCCACCTCCAACAACCGCACCAGTGCTCCCTTTGATATGCGGCTGGGAGGAGTATGTGATTAACCCGTCGAGATCTCCGAGAGCGCGATAGAGGAAGACGCCGGGGGCAGCGTGGCCGGGGGTGGAGGTTGGTGCTAGTGCGGAGGAGCCGGTGGCTATTACGAGGATATCGTATGGTATGCTATTTACCACGGGGGGGGTTGTGTATCTCCGGGAATAGGAGAAACAGGGTATTTTGTTATAATGGGCGTCGCTGGAACATTTATAGTTGAGTGTACCGTAACCACCTTTCCAACTGGATCAATCCCCGCCACCGTCGTAGAAAGCATGTAATTCAGCTTTCCTAGTTTATGTTGGTCATCATACCAGCTCTGTGGGTTCAGGTAAAGTCTCTCGACTTCTCTGTGTTCAAAATACGAGGTCAAGCCAACGCGGTTATAGGCAATATGTGGTTCTTCCCCGAGAACGAGAAGGGAATATTCATTCCGGCGTTCGTCGAGTTTGAGAAGCTTCTCAATGAAGGCTACAGCGACCATACCGAGGCCGGCGATGACGATGCGTTTTCGGGATTCAGGCGCGGGGGAGGCGGGAGTGACGGGTCGGTCGCTGGTGGGGGAGGAGGCCCCGTTGGATGAGCTGGCGGAGGAGATCTCTTCTTCATCTTTTGTTGACTTTGCAGGTTTCGAGGAGGGAGGTGATTGCATTGCTGTGGCTCCTTGAATAGCCTGTATTCCTGGATTTATCGATGTCGTTATTCCAGCTTCATCCCCACCTCTACCGCTTTTCACCGGAGGGTTTTCTACCGTGACGGTATTACTCCGCGCAAGAGGACTTATTCCCTCAATGACCGGAGCTTCATCTGGGGCTATCATCTCCATCACACCTCTCTCCATCATCTCACCTCGCAATTCAACATTTTCAGTGCGATCTACAACAGCTATCACGTTCTCCATATTTCCAGCCAACTGATCACGAGTTCGACTCTTGCCCCGACTCCGGCTTCGTCGCCGGGCCCGCTTTTTGGATAGTGAGTTCCCCGTTTTGAGATCTGTTACCAAGGGATCTCAAGAGAGCCCTGAGAATTTGCCGCCGTAATTGGACTTGAATTCAATTGACTCTCAATCTCGAGGGACGTACTGCTGGAGTGGACACCAGATATCTTGGATATCTATCTGAGCTGAAGCTGATGTATGTGAATGTCTAGCACTACCAGTGATGGGTCGGGATGCAAGTTCAAGAGGTTGATACAACTGTGAGAATACCACCGGCACCGATCTTGCAAATGCCAGTGTATATTTGTATATGCCCACTTTGCAGAGAAGTGCTTTGCGTATGTTAAATGAATTAACAATTGCTTCCCAGGAGTTGGCTTAACTAATATCGCCTGCATGGGGGGCGATAACGGGTCGGGTACAGTAGTATTCTGCATTACAGTATATCGATCAGGCAGCAACATATATTTCCGCGGAGAGCTTTCGGAGATCGGGCCCGTGGGATTATGCAGCACTTCCAAGTTGCACGTTGGAGGTCCCGGCCGCGAGTGATATCGCTTGCATCCCGTCCGAGAGATATCTATCTATGTCGGCCCTTCTTGTCATATCATGATCGTCGAGATCACTTGTTTCTAGGCGAGGATGGATATCGCTAGCAGCCGAAGGACATAAGCAAAAAAAATACCCCACCGCCCGCCGATCAGGCACAAAGACGACAGGGACCCCCGCGGGTTATTCCACCCCACATCCTGTGAAACGCACAACTCAAACCCCAATCAAGGTCAATGAATTTCATCGCATCATTGACTCATGTCATCCTTTGTCGTTTGTTATCAAAACATAGTTGGCACCTATTTCCAGTTGTTCCACTGCAGAGGGTCCTGTGATTTATTGGACGACGGAATGCCTGCTAATTCAGGGATCAATTCCGGAGGGTTCCGGTTGGATTTCGTCCCACCTTTCCGGAATGGATCCTCTGAGACACATTTGCTTGATACATTTCCTCCCCTCTTGGACGGTAGCGTGGAGGCTCAGCGGATTCATGCATGCGAAATCGGCATCCAAAGTGCTCGACTAGCCCGTCCGCGTCAATAGTAGCCTCATTCGTATCCGGTAGGTATGCATAATTCACGGTAGATACATAGAGTAGACAGGTTCCTACATGGTGCAGAAAACTACAACAGAGTACAGATACGGATACCCTGTATACCGTATATAGTCTTGAAATGCAGGGATATCTACTGGTACCGTTGAGGCTCCTAAGTAAATATCTAGGTTCTGATATAATCAGTACTTAGATGCATGCCAAATTGGGAAGTGCCTCGCGTGTAAATTGCAATCGATGATTGGATGCCGGGTTCACAATCAGGCAACTGTATTCGCTTTTTTTTTCCAGGTCATAAATTTCATGTACAGATATATAGTGAGCCGAGACATCGGGTCCCACATGGCAAGTAACACAGTTCCTTCCACGGAGAAGCTTCTCCGGGGAAAACTAGCTAAAAATTTGGAAAAAGGGTTCAGCCGATTTCTTATCTATCTGGTCCGCAATTGGCCATAGCGCATGCAGGAATGATATCCGTATACTGGCCTGGACATAACGACATAGGGATAAACAGAGAGACAAGATGAACGTAACAGGACTAAGGTTTAATCGTCCACGTATGGATCGGAATAAGTCGGAGGAAAGTATTCAGCCTAGGATGATTGTGTATCACGCTCATTTTTTAGTCTGGCCCGAGGATCACTACCAGACCAGACTAAGCTGAGGCTTGGTCTAAACATACTCCAAAAACTACCATACCTATACAGATCCTGAAAATGTTGTTGATTTGGAAAACCGGTCCAGATATGTGCCAACCAGACTATCCAGATACCCTGAGCAAGAGTTGGCGCCAGGACTCAAAGCATTATCGTTATAACTTGGGCCCAAAACATCTTTCGTCATCTCGTCATCTTAGATATCGAATTTGATATATGTCATAGCATATCATAATATATACGTATGTCTAACGTATTAACATTTCAAGGTGCTCTTTCGCCAGTGTTTACACCCCTAGTCATTCAGGGTGCTAAACTTACTGGAGCAATTACGGTACCAAGCTTCCCATACTTATTTATCCTACATATATTCGTATGTACAGCACTCAGTAATATAAACAGATGACTATACATAATATGTATGTGCCACAGCATGAAGCATTGCACTACATGTTAGGTTGTAGGCGGAAATTGTTCTTCCACGATTGGCTAATCGCAATATCCATGTAGTGTAATAATTTTTGGCTGAAAAAGGTATATGCAAAAGCTGCTACCTAACGAATACAGAAATATTGTATATATTTATAGAGCTCGTATATATGCAAGTGAAATTAAACACATATAAGCAACTATGTTAATTTGATCCGATCGTGCAACTAGACTAGATCGGATCTCGGTCTCTGAATTCAATAAATATTTGTTCTTTTTTTTTCTCCACAAAAATATGTGTATAGAGCTGCGGGGGCTAACTTCAAGCGAATCGGAGGGATATGACCTGAAACCCTCGGAGCTTTCTCCGTTATCCACTTCGCTTTCGAATTCGACCTCGATCTCGGCATAGATAAGGCTTTTTTTTATCAATTGCATTCGCAGTGGCATATACTGAGATGAAATCTGACACGTATACGAAATACGAAATGGATATATTTGTTTTTTTATGCGTATACTGTTGTGTAGGTGACGGTCGTGAGGTGTTTGACGTAGGATGTTTGATGTATGACGTATGATGTATGACGTATGACGAAGCATAAGGCTCGACAGTTGACCGTCATATAGCGGGACGAAACACAATAGATGCATATTCGCTCCATGATTATGATCACCACAGTCTGCACTGCCACACACTGCCCGGTCGCAAGCTGAAAATGTTATATCTAACCCAGAGTCATAAACAACCCCACTCGAAGCCGAATCACTAGAAACGGTATTATCTCGATACTACTACAAGTATCTCGATTATGGAATAAACGACTAGTCCATTCCTCAATTTGCTGTTCGTATCCAACTAGACCATCATCAAATCGACATCAATTAAAGACCCAATATATATGTGATATACTACTGATATTCAATTTCAATGCTAAGTAGACCTATATAGATAGCATCATCCATAGGAAGTTGTCAACGTTCTGTGTGTTCACAATTATGATGTAATTAGATGAAGATTATTGGTTGATACTCCAAAAGTCCTGTGAATTTTATTCCCTCTGTCCAGTGTATTTCCTGCCCGTCCTATCTCCCAAAAATACCATAGCCATAATAACCATAATAACCATAATAACCATAATAAACCAAGAAAATCAAAGAAATTTACCTATGTAAACGCCTACCCAATCCACGCAAAACACAAAACGAAAAAACGAATAAAGAAAAAGGAAAAAAAAGAAAAAAAAAAAAAAAACCTATTCAATGCCAAGTCCCAGCGCTCTAGTTTAACCCTCCCCAAGACTCGCGAGATACCCACCCACCACATGCTTGATATGACGAATTAGAAAATACATACATCCCCCCCTTCCCCCTTTCCTGGGCCCATCCTGACTCCCCACTTCGCCCCCCTCTGTCCAACCCACGTCTTCACAGCCGCTTCCATCCCCCCCGGTCCGCACGCAAGAACCATCATATCTCCCTCCTCTTTTGCCACCCCAGCAGTGAGCCAATTATACCCTTCCTGAAACAACTTTAGTGATACTCTACCCGTGCGGACTTCTGCACCAGCAGATGTCGCTACCAATCCATCACTCTTGGTTCCAGACAGGGTATGGATCAGTTTGACCCTCTCCCTGACCCCCGGGATACGCAAAAGTGCATCAAGTTCTTCACGGCAGAGCATATCATCCTCGTTGCGGTTTCCGTATGCAACGAAACATCTAACTGGAGATGTTGGGTCTTCGGCAGCAACAGCTTCAAGAACCTGGTAAATCGGAGTGATCCCCGTGCCAGCGCATACCATGAGGAATTTTGTAATTTTCCTCGATGCCCCAGCAAAGTCCACGTTAGGCCCTTGTTTTCCCAGTTCGATGGAAGGAAGGTAGGTAAACCTCCCCACGGGTCCCTTAACTTGAACAGAATCTACCCCAGGGGCAAGTAAATCCAGGGCTTGAGACATTACACCCCCCTCTGGCCTGGAAGTCCTAGGTCCCTGTAGACTTTGATGAGGAGACTAAATGACCCCGCGGTATGGGAGATGGGGGTATATGCTCTTATCACGGGTTTTCCTCCAGACGGGGTCTTGATCATGATGTGCTGCCCGACAGGAAGCCCCAACAGCTGATCAGGATGATCAAGTGCAAACTGTAGGACAATAGTATCATGCGAGACAATCTCCTTCGAGATAAGCTTCGAAGAAAGATATTTTGTCGAGTCCAAGAAAATTGGTCTGGGCTCTGCCGACCCATTAGATTCCGAGGTAGTAGTAGATTCTGCGAGAGCCTTCTGTGCTGCGGGAGAGAGTGTTCCAATATGGTATTTCGGCATCATATTCTTCGCCGTCTCGCTATGGATTGCTTGGAATTCCTCCGTGCAGTCAGTCCCTCCAACAACTAGGATCGACTTCTCGCCCCCGGGATGTGCAGAAAGGAATGGTGTACCGTTATACACCTCCCCTTCCACAACGAACCAAGTTCCCATTTCCTTGCTTGAGTGCGCCCGGAATTCTCCGAATTCGATAACCCGGGAAATAGAGTCGTTGGTCATCTTCACCGTGTCCACATTCACGACTGTCGTTGAAGGAGTAGTGTTTGGAGAAGATGAGTCCCGTTCCCCCCAATTCGCCCCGGTCAGATCACCACCTTCCTTCTTGACCCTCTCCATCCATCCCCCTTTCATCAACGCCGGCTGGGTAGGATGTTCAAAGCGGATCTTCAACCGCCCATCAGGAAGAGTTTCTTTTCGAAGAGCTACACGGAACCAGGGATTATTCATCATCCCAAGTAAAGACCAGTACATGTCCCTTGGCTGTATATTCAATGCTTCATCCATTGCACGGACAACGATGTCTTCGACGTTTGCGGATGCGAGGTCGGAATGTGGTATGGATAGGTCCCAGAAACACCAGCAGAAACAGGTGTCCCGCCATCCAACGTCCAGTTTGCCTCCAAAGAGGTATGTGTTTTCGGGGATGCTCATATTGCGGTATTTATCTTCGTGGTGGGTTATGGAGGTGGGGCGCCATGCTGTAGTGAGAGACAAAACATTAGATGCTATTCATAAGATACTATGGTAGGGGATATGGTACTTTTTCCTTTGTCGAGTGAGATTTCGACTCTCTGTATCCTTCGACCCCCACCGCCATAGGCATACCCCCGCAATGTGTACATTTCTTCCACCTTCACGTCCTGTGCCTTTGGGACGATCTCCAGGATTTCGTCGTGAGCTGGATACGCAATCGCACTATTGACATTCAAATCGAAAATATTCCACTTCTCATCCATCCAGAACTTCTTTCCCTCCTCGGTACTCGCAATCGCCGGTGTGACATGCGTCGGCATGACTTTATTATCGTAGTCGTGGTAATAACTAGTGCTCGGCTGGTCTGATATAATAATCTTCTTCAGCCACTTGACACTCCTCCCTCCAATCATCCCAGGAACCACGACCCTAATTGGCCTTCCATGGTCTGGCATCAACATCTCCCCGTTCTGCTTATACGCAAGCATAACGCCGCGAACTGGGTCCATGCATATACTAAGCTTCAAGCTGGTGCCGTAATTCCCGTTGGGGAGCTTGTCTGCACCCTCAAAGCAGACATATCGAGCCCCACGTCGTCTATCTGGCTTTGCAAGTGCAATAATATCGCAGAGCATAGGTCCTGTCCAGAGTGACGTAGAGACGCCAGCTGGACCCCAGGAAAACCCTTGTGATTTCCGTACCATATTCTGTTCCTTCCGTCGATTACCGGCACAGACGAGTGTGATTGGGAGAGTATATTGAGAGAAATGGTTGGAAGAAGAAATTTCAGAGAAGGAGAGAGTTATCGGATTCTCGACTAAACCCTCAATAGAAATCTCCCAAACGGGAATATCTTGGTCATGTACCTCTGGGACCGGTCCATGATTTCGCACAAAATGTAACTCTGGTGGAGTAAGAAAGCCTATAGGCTAATATCAATATCTATAACCCAATAATTTCTGATCGGTGATAATCACGCACCTGAGTTGAATAGATCCGTCAATGGAGCTTCAACATTGAATGGGTGTATTCCCGTTAAGCGAATCAATCTTGGGTCTCTTTTGACATGTGCATCTGGGGTATCAACATCTAACTCATGTGTTTTCGTTGCAATGGAGGATGGCGGTGGGAGTGGAAAATCATAGGACGCCAATGGATCTTCGCATATACTTCCTTTCCGGCTCTGGAAAGATAAAGGACTTGATGTACCGGGTGTGCCAGCTGGTGAAAATATATCTTTGTCAGAGGCGGGAGGTGTTGGTGGAAACACCTGAGAAACCAGGTATTTCACCATTTTTTTGGCGTTCAACATGACTGATACTCACACAGTAGGTCTTGAACGAGTATATTCTAGATCTTCAGGTTCACGGCCGGATGGATTTTGCAAAGAATGTGAAGCATTCTCAAGTGGGATATATATGGTATATATCAATTAGCGAGCAAGCACGTCGACAATGTGTCTGGGTTACACACCCATGCAGGCACGCAACTCTCCCTACGAAATTCAACACTTTGGTTTTGATTCCGCGGCACAACGTCAAAGGATCGGAACGGCTACACCCCCTGGACCTACCACCCGGGAAGCCGCTCGGTCGGTAACTAACTCATCGCATCTGTGGGGGTACGTAAGGTAAGCAATGCTGGTGAGAGTCCCGCGGAGATACTTGAGTATCTTTCGCGCCAATAAGAGCGTGTCCACTTCTAAACACACCTATGGTCACCCTAGAAATATGCATGTAGGCAAGGATATATTCAGCTTTGATCATGAGTTGATTTACAAAGTACTATCGGCACTGATAAGGAGTTTCCGATATGGAATGCACTAAACATGAGTAAAGGGGACATGTAAAGGGCAGTGCAAACTGTCTAGGACATATTTTCGTGCTAGCTCTTGGCTTGAGGACGTCTCAGTCTTGATGACGACCGTCATGTTGTATTATGCAAGGCAAGCATATGAATGGCCAGGTGACAAGCGTCAGCCCACGTCATCTCCTCGACATGACGGGGAAACTTACTTTTTGACCAGTCGCAGACTCTTAATTTGAACAACCTCATTCGTTCTGCACCTTTGCTTCTATTTTCATCAGCTGATAAGAGATCTAAACTGCAGGTACTCACGGTGGTATTGACTTACTAATGCACTTATACTCCAGTTGACGACGCTTTGATGTAGGTACCGGTACTGTGGACTGCTACACGGACGTTGATTATCCTTAGTCAAGGAAAATACCGTGAGAAATTTGATTGAAATTTACGTAACTGGAATTCCCAATGCAAGCCTATCTATGCATGCAACATAAGCTCTAAGGGACGTTGTGCTCTGGCCGAGACACTGAGCACGAGAGCAGATGTCCAGTTTTAATGCGGCTCCAGCCAAGCATGAAGTTACGATCCTCCTCTTGAGCAATCTTTTGTACTATATGGCGTTAAACAGCTCGCACAAGATGGGGCGATTGGGGTTTAGAGGATCCAGACAATTGAATTTGCCGGGGACGATGTATCATAGTAGCTATACTTTCATGACATTAGAAGCCTTGTTATGATTTTAAGCTATGGTATATGCGAGCACTGGTAATAAAACAATAATAAAGTTAGAGGTCAGCTGATATCGGCTGAATATAAGAAAGTTCCCCAGGCTTTCCCACCCCAATCATTACCTTCGTTTGTTGACGGTAGCCATGAGTGAGTATACTGTAGACGTGCAAATTCATGAAGTAGAGAATTTCTTTTTTTTTCTGGCTGTACATGTGGATCAACAGATTGCCGCATGCGTATGCTAGAACGTTAGCTTTTACGATGTGTAGTACCGTTATCGCGAACGTGGAGGTACCTACTTGTACATACGTGTGGGGGAAAGTTTTCACGTAGCGCTGTGAGACATACAGCAGCGCATAAAAGGGGTGCGTGGAGACTTTTTTCCCATGCATACGCCATGCATCAAAGTATGCATGACACGATCGCGATGATGACGCCGCAACATGTTTCAAAATGCATATACATGCACATGACTGCGACACGTATATAAGAATAAAGTAGGGACTCATACATACATACATGTCCTCCATTGCTATTTGCTATATGCCACTGATTCTAGTTACCAGCACTCCACGTGGGGGGTTGGTTCAGTAGAGATTCAGGCCGATGTTGAACTTGTGTTACTTTTTTCCTCATCATTGCTATGTATCACATGTGAGTCGGTCATTCATCCACATATTTCTCTCAGATTTAATGCAACACGTCAATGAATGAGAAACCTCACAGGTGGCTGGCTTATCAGAAAAATTAGTTATCTCTGACCCATGTTGGATGTCTGTGAAATAAATCCCTTCTTCTCCCACGCAGGCGCATGCACTATGTACCCCACCCGGCTGCACCCTAGCCATCATTCTAATCTTTGCCCCGAATTTCGTCCGCGGAGAAAGAACTCGCCTACGGTAACCCCTCCACCCTTTTCTTCGTGGGGTAGCCAGTGGCATCTCGATGTGCGTCGGATTATCTGTACAGCTGCAACTAGTCTCGCTACGTATTCGCGGCAACTATACAGATCGAGGTCTACCAAGCATGCCGATATTGCATAGCAAATAAGGATAGGAAGCCACTAAAAGGGATTATCGAGGCCTAGTCTAGTTAATCGGGGCACAACTGGCAGTCCTATCAGGCCCATCTTAATGTGAAGGCATGACATACATACCAAAAACAGTACGGAAATATATCCTGATATGATTATGTAGCACTAAGACCCCAGAGGGGCTGCTCTTATCTTTGCTGCATCGGAACACTAAGTAATATACAGAGTAATGTCGTGTGTGGGATGCCTGTTAGGCCCAGGAACACTTTGTGGCTATATGCCTGAGATCCGATATCTCCAACTTGCTTTCAGAGCTGCTGAAATTATATATATTTAGCGGGTCCTCTCGGTCCTCTCAACGATCATTTCTCACGATCACGGAGCAAAGACAGAACCTGGGCGTGACTACTCAGAAATATACAGGAATCCTGATCTCCCAACCGGAACACCATACAACACACAGAAAATCATATATCTTTGACCGACCCTGACTTTTTCCAAGTCTCCAGCGCGTCGCCCCCGGTGAATCCTATTTGGGTATAAGGACTGCTGGATTTCCAGTTTCGTCGATATTTTTACGTAACGGATTGCCTATTTACGTTGGGCGCGAAATACAAACACACGTGCACTTCAACATTGCAACTTCGCGATCAAATCAAACACAATGGCAATATCAGTTCTTTGGACGGCGCCAAAAGTCAATCCCGTCAACCATAAGGCACAATCGGTGCCAGCGCTGAACCCGCTGAATGTATATGGCAGAACATTTTTCTTCTCAACTGTCGGATTTATGATTGCGTTCATGTCGTGGTATGCATGGACTCCGCTGGTGAGTACTTGGACCTTCTCGAATTCAGAAGTATCTGCAAAGCATGGACTGATGTTATCCAATAGCTATCAAAAACCATAAAAGAGGATCTCCACCTTTCTACTACCGACATTTCCAACTCCAATGTTCTTGCACTCACTGCAACGTAAGTTCCTGCAGTAACTGTCCTGGTGACTGTGGATGTTCATAGGCTGACCCTGTGAGTTAACTACAGCCTTCTCGTCCGGTTTGCTGTTGGTCCACTTTGCGATCGTTTTGGCCCCCGCCTCGTCTACATCGGCCTCCTTCTCGTGGGTATGATTCCCACAGCCATGGCGGGCTTTGTCACAACTGCCCGTGGTGTGTTGATCATCCGGTTCTTTGTTGGTATTCTTGGCGGTACATTTGTCCCCTGCCAGGTTTGGTCCATGCAATTCTTTGATAAAAATGTCATTGGCACCGCAAACGGGCTTATGGCTGGTATTGGTAACGCCGGCGGTGGTATCACGTACTTCGTCATGCCTGCCATCTTCGACAGCCTGGTTCACAACCAGAAACTCACCCCGCATGTCGCATGGAGAGTTAGTTTCGTTGTTCCAGCGATTTTGATCACTGCTACAGCCCTGGGAATGCTCTTCTTCTGCGAGGATACACCAACTGGAAAGTGGGCAGACAGGAATAAGATGGTCGCTGGCTCCTCTGGAAATTCTACACCAGTCAAAACCAGCGGCGTAGTTGTTGACCTTCCCAACGGAGGCAAACTAGGCCTCGATCGCTCAACATCAAACTCCATCTTGGAAGAGAAGAAAGAGCCAATTGAAGGTTACGTCTCTAATGTCGAGGCTCCTCGCCTAGGCGAAGTGGAAATCGCCCGCGCCGAAGTCGTCAAGGCTCCAACTTTCCACGAAGCAATGCGTATATTAATCTCCCTACAATGCATCCTGCTCTCCCTCCCGTATGCCTGCTCCTTCGGTGGTGAACTCGCAGTGAACTCTATCCTCGGCGCTTACTACATGAACCGCTTCCCTCACCTCACACAAACCAGCTCCGGAAAGTGGGCTGCCATGTTTGGTTTTCTCAACGTCGTGTTCCGCCCCGCAGGTGGCATGCTCTCAGACGTAATCTACCGTTACACCAATCGCAGCGTCTCAGCGAAGAAATTCTGGCTTGTGTTTCTTGGTGTCAGCCAGGGGATTATGCTACTTGCCATTGGGCTCCTCAACACAAGATCAGAGCCAACCATGTTTGGATTAGTTGCTTTACTTGCCCTCTTCATGGAGGCAAGCAACGGCGCAAATTTTGCGATTGTACCGCATGTATTCCCACAGGCAAACGGGATTTTGAGTGGGTTTATAGGGGCATGGGGGAATTTGGGTGGGGTAATCTTCGCGCTGTTATTCAGGTTTAATGGGATTCATTATGGAAGAGTTATTTGGTGGATTGGGTGTGTTTGTGTTGCGGTTAATGTGGGAGTATCATGGATCAGGGTCATTCCAAAGGGACAGGTTGGAGGTCACTAGGGATGTTGATCAATTGGCAGGATAAGAGTTGAGATGTGATTTGATATATCCGTTTGTTAGATCCCAGGTTTCTCGGGTATATGGCTAGGTGTTACATTAGGGATTACCCTGTTATTCTGTTTTTTTGAAAATTTCTCCTTTGGTTGTATAGGGCGGCTTTTGCATGTATATTTTTTTTTTTTGGAACTTTGCGAACTTACGTCATGTCCCTAGTACGTACTCAAACACCCCCTAGCTATGATTTGGTATTTGAGCAATTTTTATACTCCTTGCTTGTCTTTTGTGCCGAGGCTTTGGTAGCACCTTGTAACCCTGGTTCCGGCCCGCGATATTAAGGGCAAGTTACCGTGCAATAGATGGCAAATATGATGAGTTCATTAATCTTACGATAATATAGTGCATTATGCGAGCCCTAAATTCGTATAGAGAGGGCGGGTACAACAGCCACAGAAAGACGAGTAGGAAAGTGTCCCAGCCCCCGCGCGATGCCCAGCAATTCTCTGTATGTCCGTCATCTAATATAAATAGCATCATGGAAAAGTTAGCTGTTTTCCTGCCCAAGTAGTCACTTCCCTTGGCTATACTCATTTTGTACAGCTCGACTGAGGCGAAGCCAGCAGACCGATTCACTGTACTCTGTAACCTTCGATCGCTCCGTCCCGCAAAAGCTATATGGAAAAAAAAAAAAAAAAAAAAAAAACCTCTCGTTATAGGCAAGTCTCTTATGTATGCACACTGGTACATAGACAAGATGCGTTTTTATTACCCTATTTGGCAGGTTCACTCCCTTTTGGGGCAAGTTTACCCTTCACGTGGGCCCCAAATGGCGCATTTGAGGCCAATTATTCACCTGCGTCGCATTCCGTGAATGGTTTCTGAGGTTCTCCTACGATATCCGGCGCACGTACATCAAGTTCATTGGAGAGCCCACAGAGACCTACTAGTATTTACTTACAGCACATGGCATCAGGGAACCGTTCCTGGCGTTGGGGGTGATATATCTGTAAATATGGGCATGGTATAGTGCCAGACTACATCCATATCGAAAGGCGAAAAGGGCTAGTTTGCTCGGTGTCCAGGACAATTTGAATCCACCATCACTCTTACGACATCACTTTATTCCCAAGATTAGTGACAGAATATACAGTTTCAATCATGGCTAGGTATTCCAAATATTGTTCATAACAACCTTAGATTTTTTTAATTTTTTTTTTTCTCACAAACGCATCCAGATCCTCTCACACTCTGACTTGGCGCTCGCCAAGGAGGTGGGGGGTGGGGGCACCTGCAATTCAAGACATCAGATTTTCATCTTTTGTAATCGAGAGGAAATATCATACGTACATATTACCTGAGAACTGATTTCATATTATATATAATCATTTCCTACACGAATACTCTGCATAGAATCTACTAACACAATGGGTTTTGAATTTGAAGAGGGGTCAAAGTAAAACCAATCCTAGGTGGTACCGACAAAAAAAAAGAAAACCTTGCATTACATCTAAAGTACAACGGTCTTCATGCACACTTACTCAATTCATTCAATGTCATGACACATACTAAAGACCTACATATAAAACGGCATAATTTCGAAGGCGTGATTCGGATAGATGGCAGGCACTTATATCGATACATAATGCCAGGGTGGCATCACGGAGCTATGATGTGCTGTTCACTCGCAAATATAGATATATATATTTATTAAATTCAAGTATCTCGAATAAGCTGTCGTATCATTACAGTCCATATATATCCGGAATCCCATTTCCAAAAGTTTACCCCATCACTCCTCGCATCAGTCAGTCGTCGTACGTTTCCATACACTCCTAAATACTCACATAGGAATTATCCCTTCCACATAGATGCCCTCTCCTGCCCCTCGTCCTGTATGCTTGCCTCTGCCTCTGTAAAACCTGCGCACTCCTAATGCCTGCTTCCTTTTTCCTCCTACCACTGCGTATCAGCCCCCTTATAGCTTGTATCGATTTTCGAACAAAGCTACTTGTACCTTCCCTTTATGATTATAACTATTCGTCAAATCAACTGACACTGAACTTCGTGTCAGTTGTAAGCCTGGGCACGAGCATTCCAAGGAGGCTCGAGCTTTTACCGTATTTTTGGGGCTCAAGCCGGCTCGGCTCGTACCCAGGCCTGCACCGAACAGCGCTAATCCAGCCCTCCTGATCGGAGGAAACCCCGGTCTAATCTTCTTGCTGTCCACAGAACCCTAAACTAGGCCCATCATAGTAGCCACCACCGAAACCGACATCATAACCACCTGAGCCTGTTTGCCCACACCTAATATGTTAGCTACTTAGATCTATGCTTAGTTATTTCCAGTCTACCTGCACAATTGTGACCATCCACTGGCAGATGTGTATTGAACTTACATTCCGATATCTCTTGGTAGGTATTGTAGGCCTGATAGCATGTCTCCCAGCGCTCCATAGCGTTAGTGTCCTTCAACGTGTACAAGTGCCCATGGGCTGGGATTATACGTGTAGACTTGGTTCTAGATATGAGTACTAGGCGGGCCCATGAAAATGGCGTGTTCGCTCTGAAAATAAGCCTGTGGGATGTGCTCGTATGGGGTTTGTGAGTGCTGGACATGTAGGTGCTGGTACATAGTGGCGCTGATGATATTTGTGCTGCTGGGGATAATGGATCTCCTGTTGCCCGTGTTGCAGCGCGTCCACTTGTCGCTGCCATTGCTGGTTAAGTTGCTGTTTCTGCTACGCCTGGCGGTGAAGCGCAGGATTCAATTGCTCCTGTGCCTGGTAGTAAAGCACAGCTTGGAGAGAGTCAATATGAGCTTGATAGCCAATCTATTTTTGACGGGACTGGTGGGGGTCATCTTTTTTTGTAGAATGTGTGAGGGTACTACCAGTAGTGGATCCAGAACCACTTGAAGAATTGAAGAAATCTGAAAGTGATGGGCATTTGAAAATTACGAGTTCTGGGACGTAACTCTCGAGAAGATAAACCCTTCTCCAGTTGGGGCCCGTTTACTGTGGCCACGTGGGTTGATGGTCCTAGTTCTCTAGTTTCCCAAATAGGATCTGATGGCACCCTGTAATCAGAATGACAGTGTTGGAACATCAAACTTAGGTAGTGAAGGGCATGGGCTTCATAACTAACTGGCTTGTAAGCAACCAAGAAGAAGTTCGAGTTCACATATACTTGCGTCTTCAAAAAAAAAAAAAATTGGGTGTCGATACTGTTGAGGGTAACAAGGATGTATACATGTGGACCCTCAGCAAGTGTGGCCTTGATTCCAAAGGGAACAGAAATGTAAGGGGAATCTCGTTCCCATATTGAGGGTACACAGTAATTTATTGGAAAGTAGCTATCTAATAGGCATGCGCAGAGCTGTAAGCATGTCGACCCACATAGATACTACAAAAATATAAGAATGACAGACTTACCCTGATCTATCAGCGTTCGCTCCTCTGCAAACACGTGAAGGTACATTATTACTTCAGAAACCACGTATAAAATTGGAAATATAACTATAAAACAAATTAAACAGAAGCTTGCAATGGATGGTAGACGTTGACCTCTCGCTATGGAATATTTTAATTTCTTATTCTGCGTGCGGGAGTATTGGGAATGAATGCAATTTTCTTATGACTCCCCGCATTGCCGCATTGTGATGTGCCCTAGATCCACTCTCCTCATATATGTTCTAGATCTCCTCTACTGGGGCCTGAATCTAACACCCTACAATCTGACTCGTGTGGAATTTAGCTCCCTATAAATCAACCCTGTTTTTTGACTCCCCGGTCTCACTCCTAATAATGTCACTCTGTGCAACCCCACTCCTGTGAAGTAGTATCCTTGAGACTACAGGGCCTATTAAAGTCCCGATGTTGCAATAATGTGACCATAAATTTATACCCTGACACATAGTGGTCCTTTTTTGGGAGCCTGTATGAAGTCCCCGCCCACAACCCTAATGGGCATGTGATATTGCTCTCCGACAGGTAGCAACAAGCTGGGAATGGTAGGTGGTGACTTATTCTCATTTACCTCCCCGTATGGGAGTACATACACCACTCTCAGATATGACATTTGATTCCACATGTACATGGTTGTACGCCATATACAATTTCAGTACGTGTATGCTTTGTTGCTAGAATAGCTAGGTAGGCTATGTGTTAACCTTCAAGGTCATATATACTATGATCATCACCATTAATATATTATCATGACAAGGATGAATAGCAGGCATAGGCATATAGTTCTAGGTACACTTTGAATAGGACGTATAATATTTACTATTACATATCGAAACTCTAGAACCCCAGAGCATGGAATGTTGTGTTCAAGTTTTTTGCCCTACATACATATAGCCATATCTATTATCTGTATAGGAAAGTGCCAAGATGTTATGATATTTAAACTCATGGTGTTGAAGGTTGGGGAGCCAGATTTAGAGCATGAATGATAAGGGGAGTTTGCAGGGAGTGATGACTAGAGCATGGTAAGTAAAGGGGGATGGGTTAGGACTCCCCTCGCTCCTTATTTACTCCCCGACTGATCCCCTCTATATAAGAATGTACCACCGTGGATAGGAAGTAGAGCATACCCTCGTGGTCTACACAGTGGTAGTATAAAATATCAATATTCCCCCCGAAATTATACTGTAATGCTTTATTCCTACCATTGTACTACAAAGATCGAAGTGTATATACTGAGTAGGGTTATACTCTGCCGAACGAAATCGTTAACGTACTTCGGTCGATATCACTTTTGTAGGGCCTATTGACGTGAAGGAGTCTAGTGAAAAACCCGGACCTGCCAGGGTAGGGTAGTTGCACATATGGAGTAGAAACTACTGAAAACGTAAGTAGGTGTGTGTACGGCACATTCACTGTATGAGCCCACGCAAAGGATATGGATACCTTACCTCCTTAACTTTGTCACACTGCGGGATACAGTTTGGTGGCATAAAAATCATACGCTGCAACTTGAATATCATATCCTAAAGTCTCCAATATGCATTGGCTAAGCCTCTTTATGTAGGGGAGGGTATGATCTTTTGGACCACCTGGCTGTATGATTTGTAAACTGAGATTCTTATAAGTACTAGAGGTCTGACAAAAGTCCGTCGAGCTTCTAATATACTTCGTTTTACAACATTCCACAATAACACAAGGCCCTTAATGCAAGATATGAATATCCAAACATGACTATCCCATAACCCGTCGCAATATGTGACGTTGGTAGCGTAGACAAGCTGCATCACCCTAAAATTTGTCAACTGTACAGTTTGTAGTAAACATACCATAAAAATCGTCAGATAAGGTAGTTAATGTTTAAGGCAGTAGCCGCGAATAGGACAGTGGGACAACTCGGCTGCAAAAGACATTGAAGGGGTACCTCCAATAAGACAGTATAAGGTTGCTAGAAGGGGCGATTCCAAATGATGACGTTTTGTTATGTTTGCCTCCGACCCTATCTTCCTACCAAATTACAACAATAACAACGTTCAGCAATGCAACCAAATGACCTGGTCCCATAGTTGAGAACACTGTCAGGCGGCCTCGTTCACAGTTCCCTTTAGACAGGACCAAGGCGTTTGAACCAGAGCACGCAGGAGAAGTGACTTAACTGCGGAAGCTACCAAGGAACTAGCAGAAATTCATACATTTGCGTACATGCCTGTTACAGGTCACGCGGAAAAAGCAGTAGACACCCGAACTTAAGCTAGCAACAATTATATAGTGGAGGAAACACTCGGTGGTTCGGTCATTTCGGAAATGTGGCATAACAATTGCATTTGATGGCAGCGAGGAAAATGATATCAATATCAGAGGATTGGAGGGATATACTGTTGGCGTTCAGAGTTCAGAATGCAAAGATACAATTTGGGATTCTGAGGATAAGTACGAGCTTGAGTCCAATTCTGGAGGGGAGGATGCAGTGGGCGAGGAAGTTCATGCATAACAGCTGAGGGTGGTAGAGCGTTATATCCAATAACTGAACCCTGTTATATAGCGCTATATAAGACAGTGATTAATTTAAGACAGTAACTGTATTTAAGACCGTAACCGCGAATAGGACAGTGGGGATGCCATAGGCAAAACCAACGTACTGCAGGCTAATCGGACGATTTCTACGACATTGAAGATTTCCATTACATGCGACATCGCAAAGTCAACATGATGCAATTTGAGACAACAGGTACATAGTTAACAAGTTGAATATACATCCTATGAGCATTCTCTAAGTGAGACTCACCCAGCCAATGCCAATACACCCGATGACAACCTAGACTCGCCACGTGGGTTTTCCTAGGTACTTCTGGGATGACGGAATCTTATCAAATATCTGCTACTCTACCAACCTATCACAGCCTGTCAGAGGCAGATGTAACTACGAGAGTCTGCTCAGGCTGCTGGGTAGGTAAGCCTTTGCCTCTGTGCTTTCATAGCTACATTTAAGCATAGATAGCACAGCTGTGGAAGTTATCTCCACCTCTACCTCACCTTTCCCACTGCACCTCCTGTATTTAAATCTCTCAAAATAAAAGTGTTATTGTTCTCGTTCGCTCTAGACAATTTCTGCATATATTTTTATCGGGACATTTTGATGCTTCTTACATGCAAAAGTCCAACTAGAAGTAGCCAACTAGCTTTAACGTGAGAGATCGAGGCATTACAGTAGCCTGAAAGGATGGTTCCTAGGCTCCCGAGCTAAGCTAAACTCGAGTTCGGTTGTTATATCACCACCCCTTAAGGTCTCACCACCGAAAGTCAGACTAAGCCTGCCTATGCAAGTATAACGACCATGTGGTATGCCATAGGTACCAGTAACCAATACGTAGATATGTGAAACCCGAGTTATATTACGGCACCTTGACTTACCACAACATGGAGATATCTACATTCACGAGACTATACCAACATTAAATATGTACAAGATCGAACTCTTAACGATACTTAGTGTACCACCCCTCAGCTCTAAAGTCAGTCGAGGCATAGACCTGGTAAGAGAGTCCTGCAGACTAGTACCCTAAATATTTTCTCTTCTTAACATTTTCTGCCAGACCATCTTGTTAACAGCTACTAGTCCACCGGGAAAGAAAGTAAGCCCAACTAAGTCGAGCAGCAGAGAGTGTTATGCCTTATTAAGCAACCCACTTTTTGCTTTTTACTGTAGATATAAACTTAGAGTATGGGGATGGACCTCCCACCAGTTCTTTTGCAGCCTTTTGCATAGGTAAGACCCAAAGGCTGGAATCTATCGCCCGCTCAAACCTATGAATTTATGAGCTCATGGGCTGGGGCCCTTAGGTAGGGTCTCTAGCTTTCGAGTTTGAATTGTTGAGAAAAGTTGGGTCAAAATTTGTAGCGTAGGACTTGGGTCGGTAGAAACAGTCTCATGCCCCTACGGATCGATTGCCTCCACGAGAAGCAAGTTCAACTTCACTTATATTAGAGCTATAGAGCCGAGGTCAAGCAATCCCAATATGCACCGCGCGTGGTGTTGCGAAGAAACAAAACTAGTTTCAAGACCTACCAATATCGATACCATCCGTTCTTGAGTATTCGCAGTTCCCTCCATTCGGATTCGCTAGATCTCGGGATACGCACTTCACATGCACCAATGATTAAATGGTCGGGATCTTGATACTGGCACAGGATTACAGTGCGATACCCGAAAACAGCTATGCCTAAATGTTTCACCGGAATATTCCCGTTTCCTCATTCCTTCTGAGACATTTTGAACACACGTGAGTAATTTAGTACTCATGAATCCCTCTCAAGCGAGCCGATTAGAATGGAGGTTGAACACCTATAAATTAAATCAATTGCAATATCCGCTCTCCAAAGTCTGCAAGAACAATGACAATCACAAGTTGATTTCATATTTGATTTTCCATCCCAATACTCTCCAAGATATGACATAACCAATTGCGTCTTATCCCCCCTATGGGGACGCATGTGGTGATAGTCGGTCCGGGTTTGGGTGGGAATGCCATCTGAAGGGGAGTCACCGTACTTGAACGACACCCGGAATAGAGGAACTTGGGGGATATCCTTTCACCCCGTACATATATACCATTCCCCTCAAAACATATTCCTATACTAATTTGCCCTACCCCACGATCTAGCTGGCGAATCTTAACTTGGTGGGGACGAGAAACTCATCGCAGACAATTAAAACCGATATTCCTCCAGGCTGGCCAATTTCACATTCTATACACAAAACGGCGAATTCACCATGAAGCAAAATTCCCCCCAATCCACCACCTGTCGTACAATGGCCATCGTCCCGAGCTGCATAAGGTTTTCTAGGACTACGCCCTCGCCCTCAATATCCCCACCCAAAAGGTCAACCCTTACGACGAAGACACCCAGAATTCTTGGGTAGAACTCGAATCAGGACAAATTTTCAAAGGTGATATCGTTGTTGGCGCTAACGGCCTCCGCGGTCGCGCCAAAAAAAAGCCATTTTTCAAAGCCACAATCTCTCAATTGGCACGTGAAGGAGCGAGGTGGGGGGGATGTGGGAGGAGAGGGGCACGGGGATATTCTATTGATATTTTGAGTCAGGGGGTGTTCGCATATCGGGGGGTTGGGGGAGGATAGTGTATATACACTTCCCTGTGGCGAGTTTGCAAGGAAGGAGGAAGATCAGTTGGGTTGCACCGTATCCTATCCGGGAGGATATAGGAGGCGACAAAGATGGGGGGGAGGATTGGGTGAATCCTGTGCCGACAAGGGTTACTAAAGGCTGTTGTAGGCTGGAAATTTTATATACATCGAATGTGATGGAACTAATACTTCGAGTGTATAATCTTAGGTCGCTAAAAACCCCTCCCTAGAGCCTTATCGACTTCCATTCTTCACTCCCGACATTTAGCTCTAAAACAGCCACATCCTTCTTCTGGGCGATGCTCCTCATCCTTTCCTCCCAACGGCTATCCAACGATCCACTCGAGCAATGAAAGATGCCGTCCTCCTCGCAACATAATTCTCTCTCTCCCACTTTTCCCTGGAGGGTGGCACTAGAAAAAGCCTCAATCGCGGCCTGGAAAAGGATGCGCTACGAACGTGTCAAGGCTGCACAGAAAAAGGGAGAAGTGGTGAGGGCGACCTGGCACCAGCAGGATGAGAAGGGCGGCTTACTGGCGAAGGTTAAGGAGAAGCCGAAGAACCCGAGGAAGGAGTAGTTATTGGGTCATTTTGCGGAGATGTGGGCGAAGGAGGTTAGGGATGAGGTTTGTAGGGGGCATACGGTACGGTGGGACAGGCTGGCTGCAGGCCCAGATAATGAGGAGGTACGTGGCATAAAATGGGGAAAGGCTCACCTATAGTTTGCTATAACGGATCTCGATATAGCGGGCCCCTGTCACTATGCTAGACATTTTGGCTGCTGTCATCCGTTCGCACCAAAAAATACTCATACAATACTGGACAGTCCTCTCAGACTCTACAGGGGTATTTTGAATACCAAATAGTTCTGCTAGAGGAATATATGCAAATCACAAACCTCTAAATTATGCCATTCTTTAGAGTAGCTGTTCTCACATTTGTGGGTGGGTATACCTGAGTCGAGTGAAGATAATACCCACATAGGCAATATGTAACTTTGATATACCAGACTTTGCTGCTCTATACCTGTACCAAGAATACATACCTAACAATGTAGGTATCCGTTGAAGGATTGTGTGTATAAGACGGGTCATATGGGAATTAGCTGCATTACTCTTCTGCAAATCATGACCGTGAAGGATGAACATGCTGAGTTAGAAATACTCTTCAAATTGCATGTTACTGAGACTCAGAATTGCACAACCCACTGTTCTGCCTATCCAATAGGTAGGACTTACCCTGGGTACACAAGAACTTGCTTCGAGTTTCAGTATGCCGAAAATTAGGATCCCGACTTGATGTAGCCTTACGCACCGCACCGCCTGCCGCAGGTAGGGGGGTACAGAAGATGATACATGTAGAGATGGCCCATACATGAAGTCCCAAGTACATACCTAACCTAGCCTACATATGTATATATAGGCTCCATTGTACACACTTCTGGCTACCGGACCTAGAGAGCATAGCGAGCAACAACATCTCGTATTAGGTATATAGGTACATAATATGTATGGAGCCATATTTTTATAGAAGTCAGAGGTTGTTGCATGAATCTCGGATACTGTACCAGTTCTATTAGTTGAATCACAGGGGGGCCATATTCTGCCTGGATGTAAATGTAATTAAACCCCCCATTAACAACTTCATTGGAACTCGCCCCTAGCTCGTTGTCTTCGGGACGGCTACCCGTTTTTGTTTTCGTTAGATCTGATCTAGCTAAGTTACATGCATGGAGTACCTATCTTCTTTCAAATGTCTTACCATATCGGCATTCTCTGTAGTAAACTTGTGCAATTAGCCTTAAGTTTCAGAAAAATCGGTGGGTACAAGTGGAGTAGGTTATATATGGGTGGAGAAGATAAGGGGGCAGAATGAAATGAGTCGAAACATGATATTCATTGATGATGTTGTGTTATGGAATTGCATGACGCAGGCCACACACTAGTATTCTGGCAAGTTATGATCTCGACAGGTTATGGGCAGTTGCCTTTGACTTATGTAGGTGCCCAACTGCTAAGTACTGTAGTACTGTATATACACTATTATTATTATTTATTTTTTTGGAGACTACAGTAGGGAGTTAAATAGCCGGTCCATCGATCTAAGGCCATCAGCCATCACCTCCGCATACTCTAGTCTACATAATGTATGGTGCGTGATCTCCCCTGCACTACATTGCAGCGGCTGCATCAATGTCACGGGCGTGGGAGAGCTTCCGGCAGGTAATTCAATCGAACAACAAATGGAACATACAGGACCAATTTTTTTGGGCTCAAGCACTGTCGGGTACATTACGCGAAGATGGGATTTTGTACGCTGCATGGAAAAGTTTGCTGCTTTGCCGTGGAGAAGGGAAGTGAACAAAAACAAACCTTGCTCAGTTACTCCGGAGTTCTGATTGCATGTGCTAAGTGATAGTTCTGGTTGGCTAAGGGAATCACAGGGGGCAAATCTGGCACTTGACGCAATTTGGCAAAGCTGAAGCAGAAGCGGAGTCACTATAGGTCTGTTCGTTGCCCGGCTCTGGCAGCCATAGTTCTGGTTGGGCCGGCTATGGTTGGTAAGGCTGCTGGGGAAGAACCAGGGGAATGGGTAGTTTGGTACGGCCTATGAGAAGACCTATAAATTGGGCTGAGTTGACTCCTGTCCTGAACTCCGATTGCTACACATTCACACAATCTTCTTTGTATCTGAATTGTTCCTCACGATCAATATCCAACCATCCCAATCTCAAGAATTTGATACGTCTTCCTGCCCTAGTCTAATAATACCCCTTACTCTATCCAAGAGAGCCGGTACTATTCCCCTCCACTGGAAATCCCACAAGACCAAAACTAACATAAATATCTATATACAATCCAGTCCTTTAATCATTTGGTTCAACCACCACAATGCGCGCCGACACCACGACCTTCCTCCTTACCCTAATCATCCTCCTCACCACCACTCTCACCTCCGCTACTCCGGCCCCGGTCGACCGCCGCCTTGAGCCCGCAACCCCTCAGGCATTTGCAGAAAAATTAAACAAGCTCGATGAACGCGCGGAGATCTATCCAAGGGGGAGGAAGTCTGGTGGTGGTAGTTCCTCAGGTGCTGGTGTCAAGAAGGTGACTGGGTTGGGTTTTGCGGTTGCGGGGGCAACGGTGGCCGCGTTGATGTTGTAATGATTGGCGAAATCAGGCTTACAGGAGAATTGACGGTGGAGTTTGGACTTGGGGGTGGGGTTCGGCGGGGAAGTTGATTGAGGGACCAGAGATTTAAGTACTTTCAATTCTTTACCATACAGTATGCATGTTGGATCTTCCCTCGCTTCGATTGCCATGCATCTTGGCTTGCAGCTTACTTGCATATTGTTAAGCGATATATATATATATATATATATATTTTTTATTTTCTGCTTGTGTGACCCTGGGCCTGGGGATCGGGAACCGTTGGCCATGGGGACTCAAATTTCAAATTTCCTCCGACGGCACTTCGAATGGCAGCCTGACCCACCGCGTTTTCACTAATCCGATTGCCGGCAGCTTGTCACCACTATTCAGCCGACTTTTGGTATATCCGGTGTTTTGGTTTAGGAAGCTCTGATGTTTGATGCTGTCTTTATAATGTCCTGTACTAGCTAGCTAGATAGTACTTTTATAGGTAATGTTAATGTACTGATTCACTCTTAACACTGGCATTTGCGTCCTGCAGGGCCTGGCTATAACTCGAATATTACAGCTATGCTTTCTCCATTAAACCTCTCTTACAATATTGAACCATTTGTTTTAACTAGGGTTTAGATGGAACCGTGCCTTACTTCGTGACATGTTAGCTAGGCTCGCTTACGCCACAAACTTACATATCTTGACTGGTGCTATATGACGCCATCTATATAACGCAATCAAGGCAGACCATATCATGATTGAGTCAACGTACCCCGCAACGGTATCCATGCAATGTTTTGCGTAAACCGTTATGGCTATAGAACAAATTTGCTGTAGCGTACCTAATACTAATCACGAGGTATATATACATATCAAATGATTAAGAGTCCGCGACGCAAGCTTGCAATACGCCGAGCTAACTTAACCTCTTGCCCGCGGTGCCTAATTAAGAAAGGTATGGCCACACTTTATGCTTATTGTGAATTAGGCCTTGACATATTTCTCATAAATATGGTTAATCCCAGGGCTTTATATGCTGATACCCCGGCTCTTGGTAAACTTGTACGCACTGTTGATTTACTCAGTCAGTTGCTCCTCATTCCTCAAAAATACTTAGGCATTAAAACTCAGTGATCTTGATTCTAGCCTTTCCTTGAGATTTTAGCATCTAGGTCTGAGAATGACTGAACACGCATCATGTCAAAAGGTAAGCCATGTGCTCACATGTCCCGCTCACGGTATTAATAAAATAATATTTAGGGTTTAAAATATCTCGTATTAGATTGAGAACAAGTCCCTAATAAGAAAAAAACACCAACAAGTCCCTAATAAGAAAAAACACCCACAAGCTATAATTATATATCCCAGCTATAAAAGGAAGAAACCCCGCCGCACAACATCAAGGAACAAATTATATAAGGAGAGTATTATCCATTCTGGCTCTCCCCGATTATGAAATATCCCAGCCCCGGCCCAATATTATCCCATGCCAACCCCAATCCATTCCTATATCTATATCCAGTGGCCATTATGGCCATATCATTACTACCCTACCGAAAACCTAGCTCGCATCCAGTTAGTTTACTAGTAATAATTGGCATATGCAGGTATACGCCCTCAACATATAGATAGGTCGAATATTTATTTACCTTTTCTACATATGTGATACTCATTCATTCAGCTCCTTTCTACTCCCATAGTTTTGCGTGATGCTACTGTCGCTAGCATCACTGCTCGACCTAGACCTGGGCGTGGCCTGGGAAGAAAACGTATCCAAAGATGTAGATGAGTCTTCGGAGAAAGAGTCGAAGCTGGGGATATATCTATCAGTCACGTGGTATGTCTCCCTTAGGGCGAGTGCTTCTGATGTGGAGGTTAAACTGGAGAGCGAACGCGGGTGCATGAAAAGCATGTACATGTTTAGGTGAAAAAGGTTGGTATGAGTGTGGATATACTATATGTAAGGACTAGAAGATATGATTGAATTTCCGGGGTAGGCCTGATTGCTTCTGAGGAATGGGCTCTGTGTTGGATTTGGATATTTACAAGATTGCATTCGAACAGAGCGGTTTATATCTTCAGAATTTGATTATAGTGAATGACTGCGGGATCAGTATTGCAGACTTTGAACCGGTGAAAGTGTTGAATCATGACGTAGACTATGGTTGACTGCATATACGAAGGCAGGTACGCCTACTGGTCGTTTGTTAACCGGTGAGAACGGCCTGGATAGAACGAAAGGTTCTAATTCTCAGCTGATTGAGCTTTAGAATGTTTTCCTAACATTGGAGATCGACTTCGCAGCCTCACATTAGATATATAAAGCTTAGCGAGGTTAAAAGCCCTAAGGAATAATTGTCAGATGGGTATGGTATACCAACTTGGGTAGTATGTTTCAGAAAGTTGGTTTACCGGTTGCAACATGCGCCTAGGATGGCATGCTACTTATTGGAATAAGGCATCGGATTCGAAAATCACCACTTCGCCAGGCAGCTGCGCAGCTGGGTTGGTACAGTACCTACATACATATGAAATTAAAAAGAGGCTGCTTAAAACCATGGGATAATCCATTATGCATGTCTTGTCTATAATTTTTTTTATTTTTCCTTTATTTTAAAGTCTAGTAACCGGCAGTCAGCTAGGGCGACTGGGTCACGATGCATGTTGTATGTGTATGTCTTCGGTACAGCAGGTGACTGGGATATTGGGCTCGCATAAGGACTACACTCATAGGACAATTCTGTGATTCGCCAAAGCTGCTGTTGCATGACTATCCATCCACATGTGATTTATAAACCGAATTCCTTGTTGGTTGATTATCAACGTCAATTGGATGATGGTGCGCCACACAAATCAAACAATGGCGATCCCGTGGTATTCGGCTGAAAGATATACATCAACATGTTACCTAAAACAAATGGAGTAGGTATCCTCACGTATCTGCGTTTGAAGACATAGGTCCAGCTTATGTAGTAAAGGATCGCTGATATCCGAGCGCAAAAATAAGTGCATAACGGTCCCTTGTCAGGTGTATTATCTTTAATATGACAAGAATCGTTGCTCACCAGTGGATGCGGTACTCAATAATTTCATGGTGTAGGACACGACACATCCCTTGGTGAAACACATATTTGAGCCTCACACTCGGCCTCACTACAACACCTCGATGCCTTCGAAATAACCCAATAAAAAGTGAAGATATATACAGCAGCGCTTGTACTAGCCTTCTGCTGCAATTATAGCTTGCCACACAGTCAGGCATGCTTCTCCACAGCGACTCAAATACAGACTCAAGAATGCATGCACTGTATATGGTCCTCCGTGTATGTTGGCATTGACAAGATACTTTGCACCCCTATAAAGTGAAGCCATGCATGCTACATAGGGCTAAAATGTAAACTGTACGGAGGGTGTTTGTTGACTGCTCTCAGGAAATCCAGTGATTACTATTGCGTATGGACTGGAGCATTGACTTGTTGGAATCTGACACTTCTAATCATGCAGTTGGTCAGCAATTGATATGGTTTAATGACAGAATGTTGAGCAGCTCACATTAGGCAAGGGAAGTTGAACAGAGTGACCCACCGGCTTGAGGTTCAAAAGTTCCTTTATTTTTGCCTTAGAAGTATCCTAAAAAAATAATAATAATAATAATAAAAATAATAATAATAAAAATAACAAAAATTAAAATTAAAATAATAATAATAAAATAATAATAATAAAAATCATAGGAAAAACCTTTGGAGTTTGATGAATGCAGTCTAAATTTCACTTTTTCCTCAGATGTCCCGAAATACCAAAATTTGCCAAGCACATATACTGACCACTGTACTATGTATTTATCCCACTCTAAATTTCCGAGACTATCCCTCTATTCTATGTTTTTATCCTAATTCACATATTAGACTATAGACCTATTCTATCTTACTTGCTAAGCTTCTTGAACCTATTCAATTTAGGAGCATTTTTGACATACTCCCACTCAGCTATCTGATTTAGGAGCTACTGGATATTTCATTAAGGACTACTACCTAGAATTCTGCGAGATCAACGTACTTGAATACTGTAAATGTAAGACGGCAAGGATGATACCCCTCTTTATCACTTTCGTTTCTCGTCGCACGGGGAGCATGCGATGGAGATGAATCTATACTCCTTACTTGATCTAATACATGTTGCTAACAATACGATACACAAGGGACAAAGCTATTCATGCAAGAGGTGCCTTGACAGCGGATGTACTGTATGTATCAGTGGATACTAGTGAATAAGCGTTCAAACAGCCTTGAACATAAGGTGCGGGAAATTCGCGTCTGCTGTCAACGAGTATCCCTTCAAGTAAGACATACAGTAGGAACAAGCTCGCCCTCACCCTTGTATCTGTTCTTTAATTCCGTGCAAAAGTCTGCTTTCAAAAAAATCCCCCCCACCCCCCCCCAAAAAAAAAAAAAAAAAAAAAAAAAAATACACTGAGAGTGACCATTTTCCCTAGAATTCTTAGGTCTGGTACCTAATCCTAGCGTATTAATTATTACGAAAAATTCTTAAGAACTTCAAGCTTCTGAACTCCTGATTTTCTCAAACCCCCACCCCAAATAAGATTATACACAGATGGGTATAGATATTCCCGACATTTCTACCCTGTGGGAATCCAAAGCTTGATTTCCCATTGCCTAGTATCTCTCTCACATTGTCAACACAAAATCTTTTCTATTCCCTAAGGATTCCCAAAGGTAGGCAGGGAAGAGCTTCCTTTTTGATTTTCATTATTTCTACGTTCAGCGGCAGTTTTGGTATACCTAAACCGACTTTACTTCACTAGGAGTCATTCATACATACTTCATATCTAATGTACATATCTGAGGACCCAACTCTTCTTGCTCCAACCCGCACTAAGTTAAGTGCTCTGTTCCGAAAAAGTAAGTTTACAGAAGTCTTTTCTGACAACACAGTACGCGGGCTTCCCCCCCATGTCGTCTAATGTAGGTGCTGCTATGCAGTTCCCCCTGCATCATATTCAGCAGCAGCATGATTTCTGGTACAGCACTGTGATCGACATAAAAAGGAGTGCATAAGGACCCCACGTTGTATGTACGTATGTACGTACATACAACTTCTCTCTAACCAATCATAACCTAATGACTTATCTGCAGTGCTCATGCCGGAATATCCGCAGCGATACCCTTGGAGTATGATACTGCCATTATAACCATTCAAAGAAAGGAGATCATACATATCTTGTTTGCCTAGGTACCTACAGTGTGTATTCAAAGTCCGCACTATATTTGAATCGAATCTAAGGGCAACGCAGGATCTACCCAAAAGTTCACTCACACACATTAAGAAATCTAATTCGTATTCCACACCTATAACTCCCACCCCCCCCTCAAGTAACTATTTTCGAACAGCCTGAAGCACATACATCCAACTCCAAGAAAACAAAATCAGATGACATAGGAAACACAAAAGCCCCGCATTGGAGCTCCCAAATAAACCCTTTTCCTGTCTCTACATAATCAAATTCCCCCAGCCTCAATATAACCATATCCAACCATTGATGCACCCCAAGTCCCCCCCTAGCCATAATAGAGTCCCAGATTTACTTTGACCCCTTCATTCCACCCAAGCCTCTGGGTTCAGCCCGCTGAAAGAGTAAAAAGGATAAAAACAATACCTATGCGATGTCGTGTTATATATGTCAGTGCCAACCAACCATCCAAGTATGAAAATAGCAAAACCAGATGAGGAGTCCAGAGGAAAAAGCGGGTAGATAGTTGAGAACATAAATAAGCACGTAGAAATCAATGAAACCGTACATGATGCCTTCTCGCTATGACAATAACCTGCCCAAGGGAAATATAAATGCAAAATCATTCATTCATGACTCATGATCGCGTAACATTAGCACAAAGCCCTAAGAAGTGCTAGATAACTCAATGGAAAATGAGGAATTTGTAGTAGAAATATACGAACTAGACAGACATCCATCCGCAGATAAGGAACCACCTGTACTCCTCTCTACTACTGGGAAAGGCTGAATTACTATATTTGTATCCACCATCTCGGTCAGTTCGGTGCCATCTTATTCAACACAGGCCACACCCCCGGCACCTCCCCCATCGGCCTCGGACCCTTCTTCCCCCTCATCTTCCTCCACGCCTTATCCACCACCAACACCGTGACCAGCGGCGGCAACAACAACACCTCTCTCGCCTTCTGCCCAAAACTCTTCTTCGGCCTCACCCCACCCGGCGCACTGACCCCGCTCACCGCACCCCCAGTCGAAGTCAGATCATCATCATCGGATGTTACTCCTGTCGGGAGCTGTGCGGGAGTTCCGATGCTCATAGACTTCTCAGTATATTCGTCGGACGTACTCATTGGGGGGGTGGGAGCTGGGGGAGGGACTCCGTAGACACTATGCCGCCCCGGAGCATGTGCTGTAATGCGGCGCGGGGCCGGCAGGGGTGCCTCAGATATTTCATCCGAACTGCTGACAGACGTTGGGGGTGCATCCTCATATTGGTCCTTCGGTACAAGCCTAACGGACCTACGTTTCTCCGCACTGGACATGGACCGTTGAAGGGTTGCTACATGATGTGCATACGCCGGGTCTGAGAATTGCACAACTGCGGACTGCCGGTTCCCTGGGTGAGCCATGTGTAATGGGATGTCTGCGCTCTGTGTGCTAGTACGCACTGCTATTTTCCCACCAGGAATTTCCTTTGATGCAGCGTCCAGGTTCAGCGGTGCCGGTCGAGCGCGTTGTTTCGATGGCCCAGATGTTCCTTCTGTGTGTAGGTTCATATTCGCAGCCGTCTCGCTCTGCAGCCGGCTGTCCATATTCATGCTCATCCTGTGAATGTGCATGTTTGCGGTCATTTTGCTTCCACTGATCCTGCTCCCCCCCATGCTGCTCGAAGTGTACCCTCCTGTACTGGAACTCGTGTACCCACTATCGTACCCTGTGCTGGTAGTACTAGTTGCTCCGTAGCTCAAGGTACTCTGTCCTTCCTCTCCGCCTTCTTCACCACTACTCCCTCCCACGCTGGTAATGTCTGTGTCGGTCGTGAGTGACAAATCTGAAATTGGAGTCCGTGCCTCAGACGCGGTTCTTGATCGATTCGAGCTCAAATCAGAACTATCGGGAGAAAAACCGCGATTAATCTCCGCGAAGGGAATGATGGGAACTAGGTTTCCCGGTCGACGGCCTCGTGGCACTGGTGCATCTGGTCCTTCGATGGGAATGGGGTTGCTGATGACAAGATCCTTTGCTCGAGCAGAGCTTGCGGTGGCCAGTGCGCCCTGGGGGCGATGAGTGCGGGGTACATTGTCTCGGGAGGAGGAAGGAGTATGTGTAGATGCTGTAGACCGTCGAGGGGGTGGAAGACAAGACTGGCATCGCCCTTTTCGACGAGGCCGCGGATTTGAGTTCTTTCCCGGTAGAGCTTCTGGAGGGACGTGAGAACTTCTTTTGGAGGGATATGCTTCTGGGCCTCCCTGGATATGAGACTTTGACCTTAGAGGACTGTCTTCGGGAACACCACTAGTCCTGGTACGAGGGGGATTATGAGCGCGGGAAACAGTCGCCGGAGGATGGGATTTGTTGAGCGGTAGATTATTCATTAGACTGGGCATCCTCCCAATCCCGGAAGAGCTGGAATAATTATGCAAGTTAATCAACAGCCTATTCTGTATACGAGGTCAAAAATTTCCCGAGATGGAAGTCGAAACGAAACGAAACAGTCTCGCTCTTGGATGGACTCCTTTAATATTCCGACCCAGTCGTGCCTATATATCCTCAAGTTCGATGATGGAGACTTTGTTGCTGTTCGTTGACCCTTGGTGGGGCAGTTCCGTGATGACGACTCGAGTATCAACAGCGAGCCAACGTGTAGATCGGGAGACCACCATATATATAAGACCACCACCCAGATCAGCAGCAAGAGGAGCCTCCCTGCAGATGCAAACCCAATACTCCCTATTGCGGACTATACAGATGGATATAGAAACCTGGTGCAAATCAAAACCCTGTATGATATCCCAAATCCAGATCTCTTTATCGATATGTTCTCTCACTTCATCGATATCTCTCCACAATTCAATCAGGTCGATATTCCAGAGACCAGTAGAAGAAAAATTCCCAACTCAGGTGCGTGGAAGGACCTATGTACCAACGTATAAATTCACCTTTGGGGTATAGTGCCTCTACCTGACTGAAAACCTATATCCAGTCACTGGAAGCAACATGCAGCGCATCATGCACACCATGCTGATGGGCAAATCCTGAGCGAGGTTTGCTGCAGTAAACGCATGCCACGTGCACCCATAGTGGTTTCGAGATCGGCTCGAGCACGGTCAATGAGTGGGTGGAGTGGTATAGAAGGGGAGGTCTCGTAAGTAATATATGTACAATTACTTGTTGAGATACGAGGTCTGTCCGTGAGCGGACTCCCATAGGCCGTATGAGATGTATGTTCAAGGATGCGCCTTGTGGGAACTAGACTTGAATACCATCACCAGCTGAAGACTGCAGATGGACTAATGGGATTGGTGGGCTCGACTTACCGACTGTGTTTTGGCTCGATTTGGGCTGTTGGATATCGTTCGGAAGTGTGCATAATTGGCTCCACCTGCCTCACAACGGTTATCGACTGCACAACGGAGTGGAGATGGAAGCAGCTAAGCTCCGAGGTTACAGGATCAAGATTATTACTCCGTACAGTAGAGTAGGTATATTGTCTGTACTGGTATAATGTACGCTTGAGAGTACATATCGTCGCCCGAAATAGGACAGTCGTCGTGGAGCGACACCATGGAGCAAGGGGGTTGGAAGAAGGGACGGAGGTTGGAGATGAAACTCCAACGGGAGTTCCCATCACCACCTTTTCGCAATATGAACTTTGTCACTCATGCTTCCCAATTCGTGAGTACACGACGTAAGCCATGCACCCGCCACAATGCCGTGAACTGTCCTCTAATTCATATGATATATCCTGATCTGGCCGCAGCATTGCTGTCGTACAGTACATACATCCAAGGTTCAGGGAAGATGAAGAAGAAAAAAAAAGCAAGAAAGAGCACGAAAAAAAGCTTTGCTCCGGTTTAAGGATATCCGGACCCCACCCAGACGTCCAATGAAGCATCCCGGGGCAACTGTACATAAGCGACATGAAACCAACTAAGAGATAGAAACCCGAGTGGCGGAAAAATTGTTTGCATTTGTTTCTTTAGACATTTGACTTCAATTCTGCAGCCCGGTTCAGGATCATGTAAACTGTACATTTGAACAGTCTGAGCTAATTATAAGTAAGTAAGCTATGTACCTAAACTACATGTATACAAATTGCTATGGCTACAAACAAGCGTGAGGCCTATTTCCCTCCCCTTTGCGTGTATGTACGTAGATGGCCCCCGGACTTCGATCTTCCCCTATTCCTCCAAATTATCTTACCCCCCAATTCCTCCTCAGATATACAAGAAATTCGTCAGTTCTCCATGTAAGCAAACAACGCCAATCGATGTGCAAAGACAAGACAGGGGTGTAGTGAAAGGTGGGAATCTTTCCAAGTTACAGAGATGATGATTTACAACAATGACAACAAACCCGCCCAATCAACCCGGAAAAAGAGAAAGAAACTGTAATACTACAGAATGGAATGAATACTGCAGGGAAAACTCGAACCGGAAATTTCCTCAGCAGCCTCGTCAGTTATCCTGCTGCTTCCGCCTCCTTCCAAACATCCCCATGCAACCCCCAACCATTCCATTCCATGCCATAGCCAGCACATCGGCCACCGGTTTGCCCATAGCCAGCCAGAGTTTCTCTACCCAGCTGTCGGGAATTGACCTGATGAGCATAGCCCATGGACAGGAGATAAAGGCCAAAGCAATACAGATGGCCCATTGCACGCCATTGAGTGGTACAATGCTGAAAGCGCGACCACCAACGAAGATAATGGCAATTTGACCCCCAAACATGACGGCGTTAATTCCGATGAAGAAGTAATTGCGGTGGATACCCTCAAAGACGTTGAAGCCATTGTCAAGACGACGATTACTAGAGACAATGTTAACAGCTGTTTTGGGAGATTCCGTGCACACTGTTAGTGCAGAGTGCGGGTTAGCTTACTTGAACTCATTAAAGATTTGCATCCAAACAAATGTATTGAAAACCATAGTCCGCAACTGGTTATGCTCATCCGTAGTACTATAATTAAATATCCTCGCACCGCCAAAGTAGAGCATGAACGTAATCCCCAGCTGCAAGATTGCCTGGCCAATAATCATCTTCCACATCCTCAAGGAAACCAGCCCAGCCTTCCTGCTCGTAGGGAGCCTGTTCAAGATCGACGGAGTAGGTGCATCGGTGGCAAGGGCCAAGGCTGCAAATGTGTCCATGATGAGGTTGACCCAGAGGAGCTGCACGGCAGTGAGAACGGACTTCATATCAGAGCTAGAGACAGCAGAAACGAATGTGAGGACAACAGCAGTGATGTTGACAGTCAGCTGGAATTGTAAGAATTTCTGGACGGCATCGTTGACAGCACGACCCCACATAAGAGCCTTCACGATGGAGGAGAAGTTGTCATCCATGAGAATAATGGAGGAAGCTTCCTTTGCCACCTCTGTTCCTGCAATACCCATAGAAAATCCGACATCTGCCATCTTGAGCGCAGGTCCATCGTTTGTTCCATCACCGGTGACAGCAACAATCTCATCTTGATCCTTAAGGACTTTAACAAGGATACGCTTATCTTCAGGAGAGGATCTAGCGAGAACCCGGAGGCTTTGGACGGCGATTTTCATCTCCTCTTGAGGAAGTCTTCTGAACTTAGGGCCTTCCATGACACTGTATTCGGAGGTGTGCGACTTATCGTAAATTCCACACTCTTTGGCAATAGCTTTGGCAGTCTCAACATTATCTCCGGTGACCATGCGGACTGTGACTCCCGCCATATGACACTGGTGGACAGCTTCGGAAACACCGGGGCGGAGAGGATCCTGAATACCGACAACTCCGAATAATGTCATGTCAAAGAAGATGTCCTCGAATGCCACCTTGGGAAGTGCCGAGAGCTTTGATTCCTCCAAGATAGAAACCCCAACAGGGGGCCACTGCGAGTAGTCCTTGTATACCAAACCAATCGTGCGGAGGGATCTGCGAGCATAGGAAGTGATGACCTCTTCAAAGAACACTTTATCGTCAACAGTAAGCTCGTCAGTGCTGATATCCCCAGTGGCATCTGTAATATAACTTTGACAATTATTCAGAAGAATTTCCGATGCACCCTTAACGAGGAGCCTATATCCGGCGGGAGTCTTGACCACAATTCCCATACATTTGCGTGAAGAGTCGAAGGGGAAAACCTGCTTAATCGAGTATTGAGCGCGGACTGCGGAGAGAGGACCACCAATGCCGATATAATTCCCGATGAGAGAGAGCAATGCGGTCTCAGTCTTGGAGCCATTGAATTCTCCGCTTATCTCCCCATCCGTGGCTGTAGAGTTGAGAACAACGGAAGCCCTGAACAATTCCTTCACTTGATCTGAGAACCCGGCAAGAACGGTACCAGAGGGGGCAAGCTTGTCGGTGGTCCCAACATTCTCAGATTCCATGTCGATATCCGCGAACTTGGTATTCTTTCCAACTATACCAGCTACAACGGTCATCTTGTTCTGAGTCAAAGTACCAGTCTTATCTGAGCAAACTGTGGTAGCGTTACCCATTGTCTCGCATGCCCGGAGGACACGGACAAGGTTGTTGTCTTTCAGCATGCGAGTCGTAGCATAAGCAAGAGCGAGAGTAACGGCGAGTGGAAGGCCTTCTGGAACGGCTACAACGATAATGGTAACTGCAACAATGAGGATATCGAGGAATGTTGATGCCTTGACTGTCGCAGCGTCATCATTGCCTGGGAGGCCGGCGACAAACTTGAAAGTGAGGACCAACAGGAGGAGTAGAGCAGATCCGAGACCAAACTTGGTGATCCCCCCAGCGAATCCCTCCAACTTGACTTGCAGTGGGGTCTTGTCTGACTCATGCCTCAAATCCATCATGATCTTCCCGAAACTGGAGTTTTGTCCCACCGCAGTGACCAGATACCTTCCTGTGCCTTCCAAGACCTTTGCACCAGATATAATGAAGGGATCGAGTTTCTCAAGCCCTGTAGTGCAACCTTCATTTGCCACGATCCGATCATATACCTCTTGTCCCGCTGTCTTCTTCATCTGATCACTCTCACCGGTTGCTGAGCTCTCATCACACTTGACTTCGTTGCTCTCAATGATGATACCATCGGTAGGTATGAGATCACCCTGGTTGATGCATACCACATCACCAACTAATAGATCGTAGACAGAGATATCCTGAGTTTTTCCCGACCTCACGACCTGAATATGCCTATCTTCCTTCTTTGCGTTGAGCTTGGCAAATTGCCTCTCCTTCTGCCAATCATTTCCTGCAGACACGACAACCACAATCACAATAGCAACCACAATTGCAACGCCCTCCACCCAGTCAATTGGAGTAAGTCCAGTAGGATCATGTTGCTTTGCACTGACAGTCTCGTAGATCCCAAGTGCCAATGAGATGATCGCGGCACCAGTAAGCACAAGGATGAACGGGTCCTTGTATGCGTCCCATGCCAAATCCCAAATTGATTTCCCCTTCTTCTTTGGTAGCCGATTCTCTTTGAATACACTTATGCGGTCGACAAAGGGATTTGTGGGGGGGGTAAGGATCCTAGCTTCTCGGTATCATGGTTGACCGTGACTGCGGGCTCGCTTGGCTTCCCGTCTTTCGTGATAAATGGTATAGGTGACACGGGCAATGTACTGGCATAGCTGACTGAGCTGTCTTTCCTAAAGTGGAACTGCTCTCGCTTTGGCACATGTACTGTTGCTTCACCGAATGATACCTTTCTCGTGACTTCCTCCTCTCTATCACTCAGCCCGTTGACTAGATCCGTCTGTAATCCCCTCTCTAATCCTTCGAGACCACCACTTGCAAAGTAAGCAGCTAACGACTTAGGATTGAAGAACTTGATGAGATGCCCGCAGGTGAATGCAAATGGGTTATTATCCTGCTGAAACAACTTCTCTTGACCGGGGTCCGGTGTGAACGGGTTGTCATCCTCGTTAGTTCTGGCTACAAATGTCGATGATGTTTGATTAATAGTCGAGCCACCTATCGATATGCTCCTATCACGGCCTGTATAACTCGATGCTGTAGGTGAAGGTGGCACTAAGTGTGTCGAGAGGTATGATGATGGGTCTGGCCGTGGGCGTAGTGTATTAGGGGATACGGCCGGTGATATTGATAGGCTGTCGTGCTCTTGAGCCGTTACAGCCGGCTGCAATGAAGGGGTCTAAACCTCAGTATGGACCGACCCTGATGCAAAGCTAATGAAAACTTACAGATGTGATCACCGAAATCATTGGGACTCCTAATTTCTGATTTGCTGCCATTCTGATGTAAATTATGGCTGTCGAGTATTAAAAATGAAGGGTATATTGTAAGGCTTAGGTATAACCAACGAGAAAACAGAAGTTGTAAAGTGATAAAGAATCGTTTTTGCTTGTTGTTGCTCTATATACTCGAATGTTAGAGATATGTAAAGTGCCGTTTGCTATAGGGATTGAACTTGCTAAAATATAACCGTAAATCACCGCCACATGAATTACAAATATCCGTATCCTACGGCGAAAATTCGTCACGTTAGGAGCCGCAGCTTTCAATTGCAGCTCTACCTGAATTCACAGCCAGCGTTCGTTTGCCCCAGTTTGATAGTCACCTATTGTTAAGGATTGAATTTGCAGAATTTCCCTAATGAGCCTAGATAGCCTAGCCGCTAGGGGGGAAGCCGATCGTTGTTTCGTTGCACTGCCGCACGCGATGACTATACCCTCAGCTGTTGTTACTTTTGTGTTGTTGTGTACAGAGTAGCTGTAATCCAAATCCAGGTGGAGAATTCACGAATTGTCCAGAGCTATGTTTTATATAATCTCCCATCAGCTCTAACTGTTTTCTCTCGAATATACGAAGCGGTGATATCCCCGTCTAGATACTAACGAGTGGCGCGTGTGCCCAGATACTTACTCGGGAACTATTATGATATTGCATGGGCCTTGGATGAAACTCTGTAATGCGGTATCGTGGTCATAAACGAGAAAAAGTAAAGAAGAATAACTTTCTGTCAAAGCCAGACGGACAGTGGTTTTTGAAGGCAATGGAAGCCAGTAGTAATCGTCAGGTGTGATGATTCGCAGGGGAATTGAAGACGGGAGTAGTCCGGACGTGTTGTTTCACAAGAGTGAAATCAGAGGATGCGCACAAGGGGGCGTCGGGTGTCGGGGTAACAAGCAGTAATAGATTTTTTTATTTTTTTATTTTTTTTTTTTTACAGTGCTCTATTTACCGGTACGCTCCTAAGTAATTCCCAACCAACTTCCATGCAAAGGAGAGTCTTCCAGTCTCCATACCTATCAAGTACTCCGTACATTCAGGAACCAATCCCACTATGCCAGGGCAACACGGATGCGAATTGCCAATGTCTATTGATCTGGCGGCTCTACATCTCGTATTTCTGCTTTCGTTCATCCCATTGGAACCATCTCCAACCACTTATAACAACTCATCAAAGTTGAATCGCATACTGTTGGATATCCTTCTCCTGTCAATCCCGTCGGCAGATTTAGACATCCAACGCGTTAGCCAAGACGGCGTGAGGTCCGCATCTTATACATATATGCTAAACCTATTTTGGCCTCAGTGGTTGCCGTTGAAGCTAGTCTCGTGCCAGTTGAAGCATAGTCTGGTTTACACCGCCACAAAGCTTGGCACATTGAAGCATTGAATCGCCACGCTGAGCAATGCTGATCGAAATAATTTGGAATACAGAAGCTCCGCCTCCCCTATTAAGCCACTCGGAAACAAAGCCCCATAGTCTCATATATATTGTGCACTTCTTATTAGTCTGGTTGGCACACTTCCTATAACTTATATACGTACACTTGCCCCCCAGCCGGGGCTTTCACCCGCTTCTCCCTAGCCAGCAGTGGCTACCAGAAATTAGCTCCGAGCAATTCGAAGTCCTCCACCATCCGCTTCGTCCAGCACACGGCCCCTAGGTACACAACACTTGCCTACTCTTGAATAATTCACGCCTCAAGTATGCGGCTATACGATAACCTTAACGGAATCTCAACGACTCCATACGTGTAACCATGCCAAGGTGGGCCTAGACCTTTCAAGGTCGGTTGCAGGGAGAAGTAGTCTGGTTGCACTACCCCTCCACAGGGGGTGGCATAAACCTAGTCTGGCTTGGCATAAACCTTCCTTTCGAAAGACGGAGTAGCCTCCGTTACGCTAGCCTACCAAATGATCTCGTGCTCCGACAATTGTAGTTCCGTCAAAGCATCACGTGCGGCAAACAAAACATCAGATTGCGTACGCAATTTTCCGGTGTTTAGGATCGATCTTATACCGTGTTATTCTCCTCTGTCGTCACTAAGCACAGACCGGAGACTTCAAGTTGCGTGCATATGTATGCACAGTCTCCCTCATGTTTATGGGTACATTTTATGCATATCTTTTCTAGGCAGGTTGCAAATCAGCCGAATATGGAAGCCGCGCACGCTGGCAACTTTTAAATTGAAAGTTCCATACAAACGGAAATCTCTAGTCTGGTTGGCACGAAATCTCATACATCCTGCCTTTGGGGACTTTCGGTTATATCAAGGTCAAACGTCAGATGCCATGTATGGATGCCTTCAGATTGAGGCCATCTATACAGAATTTTTGGAGAGGGGTGGATCGAGGCTATGCAGGGTCAAGCACAGAAAATACTTCCGCGGATCATCGGCTCGCAAATCTCCGTCAACATAAGATGAGATGACATCAATACGTTTGAGGTTTAGGCTCCCAGTAGCTTAGACTCCACATGCATCGCCTTTGGTTTCGATTCTAAACCGATCAAGATTATCATGAATATTTTGGGTGGCACTTCGATGACACACCAAGGCTCACTGACATAGCCACAACTTACTCTATCAGATGGGTCTCGTCACACTACGACGCCCTTTACCAACTATTTCGAATCTCGCAATCGCTCCATGTCACAAGTGTAACTGATGGCGAACTAGCATTGGACGATCACCCGCACAAGGAGGCATGATGCAAGGCAGGTTTGACAAATACTTTAGATCTCAAATGTCTTTTATGTAGTCGCATGACACAGCCCGTCCAATTACCTAAGCTCGTGATACTGGCCCGGTATGTATCACTACGGACACTACGAAGGTATCATTGGATATGACTTCGAAGCGAGGAGTTTAGTTTGTGGAACCGCAGGCCAAGTCCGGCCGCCGCCTGGCACCTGCCCGAGGAAAAATTGTTGTGTGGTATTGCTATTAGCCCCTTGTCAAATGTGAGTGGGTAAGGCTGGATAATGGGGGTTTATATAATTATGCGAGCAAGTTGCGGTTGGGAAGGCATTGCTGTAATGATAGAATGGTCTCTGGCTCTAGCCTTCTTTATTGGAAGGAGCTTGCCCGAAGATCGAGCGATCTATAACGCCGGATAGAGAGTTTGATTTTAGGGGCGTGCGTGGGCATGCCTTCCTGAGTGGAGAAGCGTCAATGGCTACAGTAAGTAATTACACTGCCAATGTGAATTTTGTCGCCTTCGGCAACATAGGGTGACGAGAAGGTAGCCTGAGGGATAGCCATGGCTTGTATCGTTGATTAACGCGCCTGGGACTGGCCGCAGCTCAATTATAAGATACATATGACAATCGAAATACAGTGTAGAAACACGTACATGGTTTATAAAGCTTCTATAAGATCTAAAGGTACTACGGCCCGCCTAGGCGCCACTAGCCAGCCAGTGACTGTTTCCGAGGATCGATGTGAATCTAGAAGTACTAATAAGTTACAGCCTGCTCTATTTGTAACTTCAAAAAATATAACGTCCAGTATTATTACACTCTGTCAGAGGCTTGCGCCGGGCCTGGCAGATTAACTTTCCTTGTCCTGAATCCACCTGGGTTTCCGGGTGGTTCATCATGGACCACATATGAGTACTGAGTTAAAAAAAAAAAAAAAAAGGCTTCTTCCCGTGTTTCTGGTAGTCGTAGTAGGCCTCCCTGGATTTCACTGACCATGATTGTCGGTGTACATAGACAATGCTATGCCTGGCGATACCCGATTCTGGGTACCGTACTTTCCGATCTGTGATAGAATCAAGCTCTTTAAAGTGGCCATGGGTATTTGTATCACCTTGACAGCGTTGTCTCACCTATGATTGAAATATCGGGAAGACTGGTGAATAAGAGCCCTTGTCAAAAGTTGAATCACAACTGACACAGGTAGAATAAGTCACAATGGTGTAGCCAAGTCTGCCTATCTTACCACAAGTAGTAACGCTGCTACCATTAAAGGGAAGATTAAAGATATTGACAAGGGCTCTTATTCACCAGTTTTCCCGGTATACCATCTGAAGGACTTGGCCCGGGATTCCTGCAATCTCTATAAGCTTAGGTAATGGCTTCTATTGTGCATTCGTTGTTTTTCCTTCTAGTTCATTTATCCTTCCATTAGTTCAGCGTCAGTGTATTTATCTTGCCTGGTTCTGGCAGATTAACTTGCCCTAGCCTTGAATCCACCCGGGCTTCCGGGTGGCTCCTCATGGGCCCCCTAACGGGGCCGCATAGGAGTAACAAGTATTTAATATAAAAAAAAAAAAAAAAAATTCTATTGTGCATGGAAGAAGCGAAATAACATTCTGTAGGTCGAAGTGATTTGGCAAGTCTTATATTCATGTTATATCAGATCCAATCTTATAGCTCCCGAAATGGATAAACTCCAGGGCCTCAGCGTCAGGGTTTCAAAATATGTTGCTTTTTGTCCCGCTCTTATTGGATAGGCATTCCAATTCAAGCCAATTGGAGAGGTGTCCACAGCAGATATCCATCCACCTAGCTCGTTGGCGTATGGGCAGGCACGTTTCTTCTAGAAAACGCATCTACACATAAATTAAAGTTTCTATAATTGCAGATTTTGAGACCATCAATAGTATTCCCTGTTTTCATAATCGAAGCTCTCAGTTGAATTCCCCCTTACTAGCTATATTTAAATCAACAGTATTGGATATAAAAAAAAAACCAACACTTTTTGCTTGTGCCTGTGCCTTGCCGCATATCCTGTATTATTACACGGCAATAGGGGAGATTCGGCTGTAGTCTAGGTATGTATTTGTCTAGCCTAGATCATCAAGAATATTATACTGCATTGGAAACTTATACCTATTAGTCACTTAAGTCGTAATGGCTAGCTTATGTGCGGTCTTGATCGAGGTCATATTTTCGAGCTTCGTGGATTACGAGGCCACAGCGGCCAGGAACCGATTGGCTAGGTGAATTTAGTCTTATTCCATTGAGGAATAAAAAAATTAAACTAGTCGAGCAGAACTGTAGCTAGGACCAGTCCTATTGAGTGGGATTAATGATTGTTCTCGGGGAAGATGCAAGTGGTTGATGGAGGAGGCTCTGTTTGCTTACTAGAAACCGTCAGGATAAGCAGTAACCAAACTAGGCAATCCGTGGAAACGCAGACTTCCATTATCTAATGGGTAACCTGCGCTCGCAAATTTTCAAATTTAACGCGTCAGTCGCCTCGGTATTTTCTATCCCTACGACGTCTCCTCTTGGGTCAGTTCTACTTACTTTTTTACCCCCTCCACTGCCAGTGCTGCTGCCAACTGCTGCAACCGGACTACTCTAAGTGCACTCACGGAGATCAACTCCGCTCCCACTACCCGAAAGGACCTAGCATACTGATTCGGACCAACCAGCGAATGCCTCAAACAACTCGACATCAACCGTCATCAAGGCAAACTCCAAGCTTCTATCATCTAGAATCTACAACTTCAAAATGCCTTACAACTGACTGGAGCCGAGTCTCAGACAAAACCCCATAGCCATGTCTTTGCCAAACCACACTACCCTTGCCTGAATCCTTCGCAGCATTCAATCGTGAATGGGTTTCAACAATGACGGCTCCACGGCTCCACGGCTCTGGAGACAGCAACTAGAGAACTTTCTCCTGGTGGTTCTGCATCATCAGGTACGGACATTAGCCCTGTTACATTCATTTTAAGTTCAACGGTTATCTCGGGTGAAAGTGAGTTACCATAATCCACGGAGAAGAGAACTCTAAAGGTCGGTTCATCAACACTTGTGTGGCTCTGGCAAGATTGAAGGGAGTGGATAGCCTTTGAAGCTATCAACCATTCTAGAGTTGTTGTCTCTTGGAGGTAGGGACCTTGGATCGTTTACCAGGAAATGCAAACAAATGCTAATTTATTCCTGTTGCAGGATTATATCAACCAGACTAGATTATATCCATAGGGAATATTATGGGAGCTGCGTAGCATTGGCTGGGAAGGCCATGCGTGCTCATCACACAGGATCCCCATTTTACCCTTGCGAAAAGCCCCTTCGGAAGTGGATATGCTCAAAAAACAAAGCATCAGACTGTAGAAACAGTCGAAAAAATTTAAACCGCGGGAAAGTAGGGTCTGCTTTTAGATACAGAGGCCCTATTGCACGGAAATACTGGAAATAATGGTCCGAGAAAAGCTTATGGAGTTAGTATCGAGCACGACAATTCTGGGCTGACAGACATTGGGGCAAATCGCTTGACCAGTGGATGTGCAGTTGTCCGCATGGTGCGCAGCCTGGAAAGATTGATAGGCTGGTGTGATATTACTAATGCTATGGACTTTGTGAAGAAAGGCTAACTGAGGAGCGGTGCATAACTCATCAAACACCGGCAGCCCAATAAAGGAGGCACGCTGGCCCATTAAACTGGCACTGCCTCCACAACAGCACAACGTTGCGTGATGGCCATTCCCAGAGCATCTTCCAATTCCATCACAGGCCTTGAGGACATGGGAAATCGTGAAGAATCGAAACGTTCTTTTAGCAATGACGAACGGGATGCTGTCGGTACTTAGTTACCCAGCGGTGATCAATAACTTGTGCGAACACTACGGTTAAGTACATCTGGCAAAGTGGGGGCAACTTGGCCAATGAAGGGCACACATAGTATCGCGCCAAGATGACGTGGGCTCCAGCGACAAGCTTCGATTGGGGACTGTATGCTAAGCTCGTCATAACCTTTGGGAGTGTGGAATTGTCAAACAGGAGATCTAATGTTGCGATCGGCCGAGTGTCTTTATTTCTTCACCACTTGAATTCACTAATATG
Source organism: Terfezia claveryi (assembly GCA_015179025.1). Lineage (NCBI taxonomy): Eukaryota > Fungi > Ascomycota > Pezizomycetes > Pezizales > Pezizaceae > Terfezia > Terfezia claveryi. Next base: position 338,038 of record WHUX01000023.1, on the reverse strand, counting down.
AACATGTTCTCAGGTGCACGATTTTGGTGGTACAGCTCTAGGTCACTAGCGTCAGGACTATGTGTCAGCTAGCACAGCCTCCCACATATGATGTTAGCCTAGGTACCCCATGCAACCTTTATTGGATGACAATCTGCGACCCACTGCGCCGAACACTTTTGAGCACAGTAACAGAGAGGTTCAAAAATTATTGAAGAGTGAGCCTAGGCGACCACCTTTTTCCGATGTCCCAAGCTCAAGGTTTATCAACTTTTGCCCTTGGGGAGCGCCGCGGACTGACTCTAACTGTTGACTGACTTCACCGCCAACTGTCATTAACTATTCGGTAAATAGGTAAGGGCATCCTTAAAGCTATTGCAAGGGCTCGGATTATGACATCTAAGAGGATAGGCCCCGTAGCGCTAGATCTAACTTTGACATTCGGAGCCTCATCGTTGTTTTACCTTCGCTGCAACAAAAGATATATTTGTTTTTTATCGGATTGTGTCTCTAACCATAAGCAGACTACTTTACACGGTAATCTAGCTTTAGGTACGAATTCCGGATATTCCTCCAAACCCATCAATCCACCAAAGTCATCTCCGGCATGCGATAATTGATTACAGCACAACCGGGTTATTTTTGCCGCGTCGTTTTCCTCATGACTTAGATCCCGCATTACCAGTTCACAGCCACAACCAACCAATCTTTATTACCAAGCTCAAAGGTTTGTATATTGAGAGATATACCAACCATGAGCGCGAATAACTCCAACACAAATCCGGGTGGCCTCAGCGTCAATCGTGAGCGATCTCATGGCCGCACTTTGTCTGTACCTTCATTATCAACTTCCGAACCCCATGGTCGCTCACCATCTCCGAGCCCGTCCATTCCAGCTAGAATGGAGGGTTTGTCACAGTCTGGCAATATGTACCTCACCCCGAATGCTGAAGGGATGAGCCAATGGTCGGGTTTGCGGCCAGGCAGTAGTGGGGGTGGCGTGAGGAGTAGATCGGCTAGTGCATCGAGCCTGTCCACCGCAATAGTGGCTGGTCAAGTTCCGAAGAAAAAAGTTGTGACAGCTTGTCAAAGGTGCCGGACACGAAAGATAAAATGTGATGGTGTCTTACCTTGTTGTGGAAACTGTGCGAAAGCTGGGCAACCTTGTATGGAAGTCGACAAGAGCGGAGAACGGGACATACCTAGAAGGTAGGTAGGCATATCTCCCTGCATTTGTGCTCAAATTTTGTTTTGTAAAATAATCATCATTGTCAAGAGACCGAGTTCCCCCAATTCTGGATGGACTCTCACGTTCTTCCTCATCCAGGGGACCATTCGTGCATCATGGTGCTGACAAATGAGCCGAGTATAGTCATGTTTTAGAGCTCGAGAACCGAATCAAGTATCTAGAGAGCTTGCTGGCTCAGCATTGTCCAAACATCGACTTAGACACTAGCGGCCCGCCTGTGGAGCTTCGGTCGCGACCTGCGCCCCCGGCCATACGAATAGTGACGTCTGGACCAAGCCTATACCCCCATTTTAGCTCGTCTATCAATTCTTCACCTCCAATATCTGCTGCGTCTACCCCAGCTTCCTTTGATTCCTGCCTCGAGCCTTGCGGAAGCAGCCTGATGCCACCTTACAGCCCAGCCTTCAGCCCATTCAGCTTTTCGGAGCCCCCAGGGTCAGGCATACCGAGTCCAATGCTTTCACCAAGTAGCCCTTTCCTTGTGCAGGACTATGGTGGCATTAGCCCGGGAGGACAATCTCACGCCGGCTTTGGGGAGGGTCGGGAGGGTCGAAAAGGTTCCTTTGCAAGCGTGAAAAGTGAGGGCGCCAGCAGCGTTTTTGGTAATCCCACCGCCCAAGACGTGGGCTTGGTGACTTTGGGCTTAACAGAGGATTCTTCAAGGTACATTGGAGCATCTTCTGGGTATGAGTTCGCCCGAATGATGTTCGCGGACTGGTCTGCGCCGGAACCGGCAGGACCGTCGATTAAGGAGGAAGAAGGCTTGTCAATGCGGCGAAGGAGCAGTGGGAGCATAGGAAGCAATTCGAGTAACAAGGGTCAAGATAGCGGGAGCGCGACACCCTGCCAGCCCACCAACGCGCAACCGAAGAGCAGGCGCAGCGGTGCAACCATTGGTGACAGTCCTGAACATAAACGTGGGCGTTGGACCGATGTCAAGAAGTCATCTCCATTGCCTGGTTTGGAGGATGGCAACCGCTTTGCCTCGGCATTTTTTGATAGCGTTCATCCACATTATCCATTCCTAGAGCGGAATGCCTTTGAGGTATGTCGGGAGGTTGTGTATTCGTCTGAGAGAGGTGTTACGGCAACATTCACTGCACTGAAACGGGCATCCTCTATACCAATTCTTCCTCCAAGTTATACGCTCCCGTTAGCTAGGTTTCATGTTTTCATGGTTTTTGCGGTGGGTTCCAGTGTGATTTCAGCACAGCAAGGACAAAGGCCGACAGCAGACTCGGATGGATACTTCATCTCTGCGATGGCACATGTCGAGCACGATGAGGTAAACCTTCGAGGATCGCTTCAAGGATTACAAAATCTTCTCTTAATAGCTATGTATGCTTTGCATGTAGACGGTGGTGGAGGGATGAGTATATGGCACTTGAACAGTACAGTTGTTGCTGGTTGCATAGAGTTGGGGCTGCACAAAAATTCCGTAGTTACAATGGCGGGCAATGGGAAGGTAGGGCCCACAGGGGCTGACTCTGCACTCGTTGCACTAAGGAGGAAGGTATTTTGGAGCATATACGCACTCGACAGGAATCTGGCAATAATGCTTGGGCGACCTTTTGCGTTGGATGAAAACGAGTGTGATGTCGAGCTTCCCGATAATCTTCTGGACGACCGACCCGGCTCTGGACTCATTGACCGTCTTTCAGTTCAAGGAGGTCACTCACCTGGCGGGCTTCAGAAAGGTGAATCTGCGGACGTGCTGATAGGCACAAGTTCTTTCCCTGGGACTGTCTATCTGCTCCAGATGACACGAATTACCAGTGTCATCAAGTCGACACTCTATCGAATCAGCCCCATCAAACCTACTGCCTATCCAACGCCCCATTGGCTACATAACCTTCAGGCCGCATCTCAGCATCCACCCTATATCGAGGACATAGTCGAGTGGCAAAGAGCAATACATTGTTATCTCGCTGAAATCCGAAAGCTTTCGAAGGCCGTGGCAGGAACACTAACACATCACTCCAATGCGCACTATGCAACTAGTCAAGCAATTGAGCTCAAGTATCACGAAGCAATGCAGCTCTTGTATCGACCCAATGCAGTTATCCCACAGCCTAATATCCAAAATGCCTTGACTTGCTTACGTAGCACGGTGGAAATGATTCGGACCTACGCTAGACTGAAGAAAACCGGAGGTATGATCCATGCTTGGTTGAGTGCACAATGGGTTTTCCTTGCTGGGCTCTCGATGATGTGGTCATTCAAAACAAGCTGGCCGGTGATCCTCCAAGCCCAAAAACTTGATGTTTTGAGAGATGATGTCAAGACCTGTTCAGCGCTGCTGGGAGAGTTTGGTACGAGGTGGAAGGTGATGCTGCGGGCGAGAGAGCGTTTTGACGGAGTGGCTAAGTTTACGCTTGAGAGTTTGGCAAATCAGTTGGCCGATATAGCTCTAGTTCAGCCACCACCCAGTCCCTTAACCTTAAGCTCGCAGCAGTTGCCAAACCCTGGCTGTGGCAAGCAACGGGTGGTGATTGCGCCGCAGCGCAATTTGCTCGTGGACTTTCAGAATACAGAGGGCACAGGACGGTTGCAGCAGGAGCAACAGCTTCGGCAGCAACAGTTTCAGCAGCAACAGCGACAACAACAACAACAACAACAGCAGCAGGGGGAGTTGAACAACGTACAGGGGATGGATAGTTTGTTTGTTGACAGTGACAAAAATTCTCCCTACAGCGAGCAATCACAATTGTCCTCATTTTCCTCACAACAAACTGACAACTGTTTGTCAGCAGATCGCTTGTTGCTAAACCAGCCCTCGGTGATACCTATAATACGGCAATCACCCACTCCAACAACGTCCGAAACCCCCACACCACTCAACCCTAACCCTATATATCTCCAACAGAGTGATGAATGGTCTCTTTTTGGAAACTCACCGGAGGTTCCCTCTTCCCTACTCTCCCTCCAGCAACAAGCAGTGGAGGATATGGATCTCTCGTTCATTACGCATATGGATTGGGCATCGCCAGAGTTCTCTGGGTTTACCCTGGACGGGCTTGGCGGAATAACCGGAGGATTACACTTCGATTCAGGGCCTATGAACGAAGGTAATAGCGCTACTGGTAGTGGAGGAGAAACAGAGGGTGATAGTAAGATGTGGGGGATGGGCGGTTCTAGTTCGGAAAGTTGACCCGCGGATGGGGCTGTGCTTCCCTATATTTGCATTTTCTAATCTGGAGTTACCATTGGACGGACCATCACCATCATTATCGTTCAATATTTCATTTAAAACTACCGCTTTCCATTAGCATCCTTAACATCCAGTCTTTTTTAGCTTTGCTTTTCGTCATGCTTTTTTTTTTTTTTTTTTTTTTTTTTTTTTTTTTTTTTTTGATGGCACCTTTTGGCCCACGTAGCATCACCGTATGTACATATTACATACATGAGCTCGGATGCCCTACTGTCGTGATGTTTGTTAAATTGCAACGTAAATATTGAGAGACGGGGTTAAGATAACATTGCAATCGGAGCTGTGATGTATGTAGTTGTTTGTACATATGTACCTTATTTGTGATATCATATAAGTACCGGTATCTATCTGCAGCGCATGGCTACTTCCGCAAGCTGTCTCAATAAGGTTGCGCTTTCCTTATTTTTCTGGGGTTGGGGGTGTGGGGAACGTTAATTGCTGCAGCCTACCTAATGTGCACTTGGCTCAATTAGGTACTGTAATAATAGGTTGTTTTTCATCCTATGAAGTTGGCAGCCCACGGAACCTCCCACGCATTGCATATCGTTGAAACAAACCCCTTGTATGTACTTATGGTAGGTTTATTTTTTTTCACACAGGTTATTTTGGTTTTTGTGGTGGTTTGTAAACCCACCACCCCCCTTCAAAAATAAAAAATAAAAAAAAACTCAGAATTAAGGTTACGCATATGATCTGCATTATCTTATCTCTAGCTCTACCTACTTATATGTAACAAGTAAAAAGTAAAAAGTAATAAGTAACAAAATTATAACTTTTACAGGTACTTAAGTATGTGGTTCTGTATATATATATGGATAGAAGGTACGGTGAGCTGTACTGTATACTGTACTAGTACGTACATGTACAGTACATATTTTTATTTATTTAGTATATATGTACAGTATGGAGTAGAGTAGAAAGTAAAGAGTAGGTACGGAGTACATACATATCGGTATCACTGTTACTGGGAGGGAGGGGGGGGGGGGGGGGGGGGGGGCGGGTTTCAAATTACATGAGAATTATACAAGACCCTAGTACAAAATAAAAATGAATATAAGAAAAAAAAGAATTCTATATATATGTAATAAGTATGTTCTGGCCCGTTGCGGAAATCCAGCTCAATTCCAGAAAAGACCAGTCTATTTCAGAAATGAACTAGTCTCCGCAATGGACCAGAATATAAGTATGTATAGTATGTATGTAGTGAGTATGTAAGTAGTAAGTATATATTAAAGTATATATTTTGTTATTATATTATAGATGAGAAAAGGTAATTCTATACAGGAAGAAGGGGAGGGGGGGGGGGGGGGGGAATGGAAGGGAGAAGAGGAGGACTAAGGTTAGTAATTTAATTTCTTATTCTTTGGCTATATCATATATGAAAAAAAAAATGAAAAAAAGAATTAGCCCTCAAAAGTAAGTGTATGTACAATATATATGTACAATATAAGACTGTAGATTATATATCAAAGGAATAGCAAACCCCTTCCCCCCTTCCACCCTTCCCCACCAACCTACAAACACAATCTAAATCCATTCCAAATCCAATCCAAATTCAACCCCAAGAAAAAAAACAAAAAACACACAAAATAAAGAAAATCAATTCCCATCATTACTAATTTCTTCAGATTTACTTAGAAAACCTATAAAGAAAAATAAATAAATACACAGTTGATGTGTGTGTGAGAGAGAGAGAGAGAAAAGGGAAAAGATGAGTTTGGAGGATAATATAGTTGGGCAAATTTCCCTCTTCCTTTGAACCTTTGAACCGAATTCGTACTCAATAACCTCCGCCCCCCCAAAAAAAAAAAAAAAAAAAAAAGAAGAAGAGGAAGAAGCAAAAAACCTAATACCTTACCCCGGTACTTGTAGGACTAGCTGCTCAGTGACACTATGCTGATTTCTGTATCCTTCCCCAGCGTCGATGTCTCTGCTTCTGTCTCTGTCGCTTTTCTCGATTTCGAGCTTTCTCCACAAGTGCGCGAATCTCGACGTATTAATATAGCTCCATCAGCACACACCGGTCTATGCGAACCCGAGCCTACTCCCACTCCCGGAATCCTATCCGCCTCATTCTTCCCCACCAGACATTCAGTATACACCTCCCCTCCGACGGGCCCCCTCCTAAGTAACTCCCCCCCTACCGCCTCCCTCGCCCGCCTCACCTGCTCCCCAACTGGCTCCCACGTCAAATCCCACTGAAACATCTCCGGCAGCTTCATTCTCCGCTCTCTACAAATTTCGTAGTAGCTTGTGAGCAGAAACGGCTGCATTAGGCTCGGGAGGAGGTCGTTTGCGGAGAACATGACGTCTTTGCAGCCCATGAGGCGGGCCATGTGGGACGTATATTGGCGAATTCGCGGTGCGAGGGAGAGTTTGTTTCTGGGGGAGGCGGGTTTCCACATGAGCATCCCCGGGGCGAGTTGTCGGCGGTGACGGGGGGAGGGGGTAATTATCGTGTTTTCTGTGGGTGGTGGTGATGGCGGCGGAGGCGATGGTGGTGTTGAAATAGATGTAGGTTGTTCTCGAATTTGGTTTGCACAGGAGGCGATAGCTTCAGCTAACCTCGCTGTCCCACTAAATAAATGAATCCCCGACGTCGCTCTGGGGTTACATTCGATGGCCATTACTCTCCCCCCCGGCCTGGTTTCCACCACAATATCGAGCGCGATCTGCCACCCCACACCCCCCACATCTCCAAGCCCCTCCACAACTCTCTCCACGTACGCCTTCACTCGGGGATTCTCCACCGCCTCAAAATACACGCAACTACTCCCATCAATCGTATCCCTAACCGGATACACCCCGAGCGCAAGCACCTTTCCCATACGCACGACCGCATATGTGCAGAACCTCTCCCCTTCTACCCACTCCTGAGCAAGGTAGTGGTTGTCGGGGTTAATGTCGATTTCGTCTAGACATTTTTGGTTTGCTTTTTCATGCGCGGGGTTATCTGGGAGAGGGTGCAGGTGGTAGACGTTTGAGCAGGCACGGCCAAAGACAGGTTTGAGCGCAAAGGAGGCGCGGGGGTTGGTGGGGTGAAGGGCAGAGGTGCCGTCTAGGAGGGGGAGGAGGTGGGATTTGGATGGGATGAGCCGGAAGAGGGGGTGGTCGAGGCGCAGGGAGCGGAGGAAGAGGGAGAAGGTGTGTTTGTTGTGGAGCATGATGAGGGTGGGGAAGGGCGGGGCGAGGAGGCGCGTGCGGAGGGCGGAGAGGGATGTAGAATTGAGGGAGTGGGGTTCGGAGTCGGAGGTTTCTGGTTGTCGTTGTGCATCATCCTTTGGCACCTCCTCCTCCTCCTCCTCCTCATCCAGCCTCTTCTCCTTCCCCACAAACCCCCCAAACCAACACGCCTCGGCCAAATAAAAAATCTCCTCGTGCATCGGCACCACCAAGTCTATCCTCCCACTCCCCCCAATCCCCTTCCTCGTCAACACACTAACCCTCCTCGCACCCATTCCCCTCCTCTTCCCCTTCCCCTTCCCCTTCCCTTTCCCTTTCCCCCTCCCCTCACCATCCTGATTACCCTCCTCCCTCGCGCCTGCACCCTTCCGCTCCACCTCCTCCATCACCCTCAACACCCCCTCAACGTACCCCCGCCCATCCACATGCGGCGTCGGCACCCTCCAGCTTTTCCGCACAGAGTTGCTGAATCGGCACACGTGGTAGTGCATAGGGTCGACGACGTAGACAGAGTGGCCGGCACGGGTGAACTGGCGGGCGAGGTCGATGGAGACGGGAAAGCGGCCGTTGGTGAGGAGGATGTTGAGCGGGGGTTGCGCGGAGGGGGAGGGGGGGCGCCGGCGGCAGGTTGGGAGGCACATTGAATTTTTAATAGGAATGGATGTATGTATTACTAGTATTCCCCCGCAAATCAATGTCGTGACACCGACAAACTACAATATTAGTCGTCTGGATGTATATCAAATTGGGTTGAGCCCAATGGCATAAAGGTCTCCCTATATGTAAAGTAGGTACCGTATATACTCAGCAGCCATACGCGTCCCCGATCTTGATCTTCATACTGGCAGCCGGGCTATCCACCCGACATCATCATCGCCATGTTGTCCATTGGCGCTTACTGGCGCTTCAGGGTCGGGGTATTCGGGAAGGGTGTGGTCGTCGTTTAGCTGGTGTGATGTCATTGATGTCATTTTGACGAAACATTCGGGGGAGGGGACCGAGGGAGATGTTTATTGGATGAAACACACCATTGAAACAAAACATTTGGATTTGGATTACTAAACACTTTGCAGCGCTCGTGACTATCATGTGGCATTGTTTGTTTATAGAGATAGATATTCATATGCAATCCATATATATCATGTATTTCCAATCTTCTCTGACTGTTGAGATTTCGGGGCTTGGGGCTCAGGTTTGAATCAGCCAGCTCCATGTATGAGGGTATACGTCTCTCCCCCACTCCTGGGGATCCCCCCATATGCTTTGTTATCTCCCCCCTCCTTGGATCACTTTGTCCCCAGGTACACACCCCCGACTTCACTCCCTCTTCACGCTCGCCACCTCCCTGATCCTCCCGTTCCCCAATCTCACCACTTCCCTCCCCACGCCCCACACCACCCCCAAACTCACCACCACCCAGGGTGCATTCATCCCCCAAAAATACCCCCAGCGATATCCCCCCGCCTGACTACACCACTTCTCCCCCTCCAGCCAGCTCGTCAAGAAATACATTCCCGTCCCCCATAAATGCGCCGCCGCCACCATCACCATCACCACGCCTCTCCACTCCCTCCTCTGCGCAATACCCCATACACACATCGCGCATAGCGGCCCCGTAACACACACCGTCATCAGCTCAACCGCATAGATGAACGTGAAACTTGGGTGCGTTGGGGGGAGGAGGTATCTCGAGTCTGCGAGGGCGTAATCCCGCCACATTGCTGCGAGGAGGGTGGGAGATGAGTGGAGGGTAAAGTGCGGCGCGTGGAGGAGGAAGGTTCCCTCGAAGAAGGTGTGTAGCGCGAAGTTGAGGGCGTACCAGGAGGTTAGGAAGCGCTCGGAGCGGGTGAGCCGCGTGGAGGAGGCGGTGGGGAACCGGAGGGTGCCGGTGTAGATATAGGTTAGCGTGATGAGGAGGGTGAGAGGGAGGAACATGGAGAGGAGGGCATGAAGCTGGTTGAGTTTGTTGGCGGGGTTGTAGTTTGGGAGGGGATGGTGGGGGGTTGGTATGGGTGGAGTACCGAGGGTGGGGTAGGCTGGATATCTGCCATTGCTGTCTGCGAGGTGGCAGTTTTCTTTTGGTTATATCGACGTGAAAGATTGACTCTATTGGAAGGGGGAGGTGGCGGGTATTTGGAGGGAAGTGTGGAGTTGACATTTTGGAACTCGCAATATCTAGCCAGTCAGCTCATGCATGTCTTGACGCCCGCTGATACGTTCTGTGTCTGCAACGCGGAAAATATGTTCTGGTCTGTTGCGGAATCCAGTCCATCCCGGGATGGGCCGGTCGTTTCCGGAATTGACCGGTCCATTCCGGTATGGGGGGCCGTTCCGGAATTGACCGGTTAATATGGACTGAATTCCGCAACGGACCAGAACATATACATACCAACAGCCCGGGAATCCATATATGAATATTATGAATATTACATATAATATAAACAATACTCTGACAAGCTCGAGGGTTGGTGATGGTGGAGTGGGCATACGGGTTAGAGGGTTAGAGGGTAGATATTTTGTATCAATAGGCTACGTTTGGTCATTTGTTTCATATTTAGGTCAAGGGGAGAGGAGTGAGCCATTTGCCTCCAGCCCATGATGCTTGTCCCTATTAGTACATCCATGAATACAAGGATATTGAAGGCAATGAGATATTAAGAGGTATGTAGAGATTGGGAAAAGCTACCAGCTCCGTTATGTTTTCTATTTTTTAAAAAAAATAAGAACAGGAGCCATGTGAAGTGGAGGGGTCGCTGGCTCCAGATTCGACACCTACGACTTTGACAGGGACAGAACCAGAGAGAGAGTGAACACGAAACTGGTGATGGTTTGGTAGCATGTGGGCTTTCTCACGTTTCTATTGTCTTTTTCCGGCATTGATGCAGTTTGGGTGAGGGTCCTACATAGTTTGTTGTGAGGTGGACTGGCGCCATATCTGGTGTCAAAGGGTGCTTCGACCGCTTCCAATGATAGTTCTGTCAAAGGTTCCAGGCCTCGCCATAATCTAAGGCTGGTTGCGAGTACAGATCCAAACTCATAGAGTAGATGATATTGTCCAGCTGTCCATATGCCCATTCCCCCCACACACCCATCCCTAATGTCTGTTCCCTTCAAAATCCCACCCTCGACTTGTCCTCCCCCTTCCTGACGTAGAGTAATGCAGTGGTGTTAATTTTCCATGGCGAGTGAGAGCGAGAGTGGTGTAGCGCACCAGTTGGCAACAGTGAGAAACTCGGTTAGGAGAGAGAAGGTCAGGGTAAATAATTTACCACCAGGCAAGTTAGTTCCCAAATTTCGGATCACACATTTAGAAAGGTGCTTAATGCACCAAGTACGAAGATCTTTCCCGCAGTGAACTAGATGGAGTTACACCCAGCCCGAAGCTGGTGGAGTATTGTAACAGCAAGGGGATCCATTGTTTTTGGATACTACCCACTCGGAGGGTCGCCACAGTCGCCAGCGCAAAAGAATAAGGCTGTGGTAGAGTTGAGTAGGAGATATGGGAAAAGTGTACCGCAGGTGCCTGCGTGGGGGTGCAGAATGGGTGGTCTGTGCTGCCGAAGGGTGTTAGTGAGGAGAGGATTAGGGTGTTTTCGAGGGGAGCTTAAAGGAGGAGGATATGAAGGGGTTTGAGAAGGAGGTGAATAAGAGTTTCAAGAATTGTGGAGATGGATAGTTGCTGTGCTGCATAAGGTTTTCATCGGGGATGATGAGGAGTGTTGGGGGGCTTGGGGAGGCTAATAAACTTTAGGTATATATTAGCAGATAGATTATGGGGGTAATCAAGGAGGAAAAAGATATATAAGGAAACCGTGAACATGAACACACGAGGTTCATTATTATTATTGGTGTCCAAAAGTTGGATCTCATCGGGTAGTCTTCCATCTCATGAAGATATATATGCGGGTGATGATTGTGAATATTCTACCTTTTCAATTGATGCTACATGGTAGGATCATATGTGAGGTAGGTGCAGGTGCATGTTAATGGTTTCATGATTAGTAACATATAGGTAATAGGTACTTTGTCATGGGAATTCTTATCGGTCTTCCAGTCTGGGCAGTTGAGTCCTGTGAAGTAGGTAATATACTTTTGGGCCGGGTTTGTTTTTGAGGGTAGTTTAGTTGGTAAGTTTGGTGAGTTTGTGGGTTGGAGGTGAGAAAGATGTTACCCTCAATTTCTCAACATTGGTAGATAGATCGCATTCAAAATCATGATATTTTATTTGATGATGGAGGTGAAAGGTTTGATCGAGATGTAGGTAAACTGGTAGCTATAGTGAAAAGGTAAGCGTGTCCTATGCTGCTCGGTATAAGATAATATAGGTTTATTGTAGAGGTCGTTCTATACTTGAGGTAGTTGGTATAGAAGATCCATGAAAGATTTTTTTTTTTGGACGTGCTGTTTTAAATGTCAGCACGAAGGCAAGTTTTATACTAAAAAAAACAAAACCAACTCTGAAAAACGTTACCAACACCACAAATTGACTTACATGTACAGAGTACTGATTCTTAAAAGGCAATACTTGCCAAGCTCACGTGACGGACTCATACCTGGCACTGAATTTGGATGGCAATGTCTCCTTTCATCACATTCCACGATGTACCGGTGATCCAATTCTTTCCTACATTACATTCCACAGAGGAGGTGATTGGAAAAAGTCAGTGCTGGGGGATCTGCGCTGCGTATATATATATTATTCCCCCTCAGAAAGGGTAGATGTCCTACCGAGAACTACCTGGTATTCTATTCTTTTCAATGATCACGACGATTGGTTAATGGTTTGATATTGACAGGTCGTTTGATATATCCACCAATTGCGTACAGTTCACTAATTTCAAGGGTCGTCGGCACGGCTGACAGAAATGGGCCCTACTAATGACCCGGCAAAACAATTCCTTCAATCGCTCGCATTTATTTAATTCGACTTTTAATTCAATTCACTAACTGCATGCTAGCGAACCGGTGATTTCTGACTCGTATAGCTGAACAATTCAGCCAGATCGGCAACTCGTAGCAAACCACAGATTGGTAAATCATTTGGCCTGTGCGCAGTTGGTAGATCGAGCGAGCTGTCATTATCCAGCGATCGACCAATCGTTCATAGATAGAGTTTGCAAACAGGACCGGTGTATACTTCGCCTTTGGCGTGAGGTTTTAGAGTTCTGCGGTACGGAGTACAGTTCTATTTTACCTACCTATATGTATAGGCAGCCATCCGCAACCAGCTTGTGTGATTGGGTAAAAGAGGATGGGAAAGTAAGATGGCGACCATCATGTCCAAAATGGCTGGTACTGCATACGCCAATGTATTCACCTTGTGCTTACCAATTGCCTGTGCAATATTGTGGATCACTCAGAAGCAAAGGAATCTACTCTATATAACTACGGGAAAACTGGTGAATAAGACTCCTTGCTTGTATCTGAATCATACTCTCAAAATCTGAGTCAAGGACGCTAATCTGCCCACAACAAGTAGTAACGCGCCTACCACAAAAAGGAAAGAGCAAAGTTACAGACAGGTAGTCTCGTGGCCAGACAAGGAATCTTATTCACCAGTTTTCCCGGTATCCAATAACTCCCTGTAGCCTATCGATATATCAACTCGCAATCACCCACCTATGGCGCTTTAGCGAACCTAACACCCTCGTTATTGGCAGACCATTCATACTGCTGCCAGTGCGCCAGCCATTTTATACCTGTAACTATATGTCTGGATCGTGCAGGTTCCAACCGTAGTATAGTTACATAGCTTCGGTCTGGAATTGTAGGGTGCAGAATTTTGGTTTGGTTGGAGCAACCTTGGCCAGGGCGGCGACCAGTCGTTTTTGAGGGGCAATCCAAGGAGGGAAATCCGGACACAGGCGAGAGGTCCTACTGGATCTTCGTTTAGTGAATACCCATTGATAAGTGACGTGCTTGCATCGCTGAGCATACTCCGCAAGACTTATTTGGCCAATAGGACTCAGCTCAACTCTCACAATGGCGGATTGAAGAGCGTGTAAGATTTTTGAGTAGCAGAAGCTATGCTACGCCTCTTTCTGTTTCCTTTTAAGTCTTAAACACGGATTTCAGGTTGCTCCCACCCCCTTCATGCCCTTACAAACATGTTATCATTTTGGTGGGGTCTTATTGTCTTATCCGCGGGGGGTGGTCTAGTCTACTAAAGGTAGACCTTACTCGCAAGTTTTCCCGAGTAAATACTCTGCCAAGAATCCTGGAAGCATATGATATCCATACGAGTAATTCACTAAAATAAAAATTAAAAAAGCAGCATATGATATAAATATCAAAAGTGAGTTGTATATTTCTTTTCTGCTATTCTTTCCACCGGCTCTGTAATTACCTGTATAATCTACCTGCATGATGTCACTTGCCGGATAGCTACTAATATTCCTGCTTTTTACATCTTGATAGACCTTCAGTCTCAATCATTGGCTTAAGTACATAGTTACAGAGCTCTTCTGCTTGGATCTCATCTAGTTGGAGAGCCTGTCTGGTGCCCAATTGCTTGAGTTCTGCCGTGGGTCTTGCTATAGGTCGCCAGTGTATTGGGAGGTATGCTTGCTCTCTGTATTGTTCAAAACTTGTTTGGGCAACGTTGCTTGCAATGTCCAAGCCAGCCGCCGGATTCCCGTTGCATGTTACTGTATCGTCCAGTGGCCTAAGGACCCACAATTCCAACATCCTACAGCGTCCTTATCTGGCTCTGGATTTCATGGTTTAGCCGGGGGCAGCGGCTGTGTTAATATCGTCAAACCCAAGGCAGCTGTGCAGTATGCATTGTCTTCCATTCTCTTGTATTCATACGCAGGCCATCGCATCCCTTGATTTTACCACCTCTACTGGGCCGCAGGCTGTCCCAACGAGTGTGGAACTCAATACCGGTAGTAGATTGGTGCCTTTGCACCATTTGACACGTACAGGTAATAGCCATTTAGGGTCTCTCTCTTCCTAGTCCTGGTAGAACAACTTCAATATCTGACTGAGGTGTGCTCGAACCGGGAAAGTTTCCCTCCAAGCCTCCCGCAGGTTCTCCTGCTCCCTCTGGGTGCGTGACTACAGTACTGCTTGACGTTCGTATGGGTATCTCGCATCATATGAAATTACTCAACTTTGAGCGTTGCATCTGCTAGCTTCCCATTTGCTGTAAGTACTCATAACTTCTTCTAGTTGTTTTTCACATTACTTGGCTTCTGGCAGCCGAAAATATCCACCCTCAAGCTTTTCGTTGCTCCAGTCGCCGGGCCCATTACTGTGTCCGCTGCCAGCCTTGTCCCCAAAATCCATCCAACATGAACTGGGGAAGTTTTGCCTCTTCTCGAGCTTTCCTCGCATTGTCCAATTGTGGGCCCGGGCCCACCTCGTCATTTGGTCCTACGCATATCTCCATCTAATTCTCATCTAGTAAGGAGAATTTTTCCTTTTTTTTTTAAAAAAAAAAATTGATTCTCATTTAGATCTGTTAGGTCCACTCTCTCTATTCTCCGTTTTCTTAAAAATAATTCTATTCTCCGTCCTATGGGAACTGCGTTGGCTACTGTTACTGCAACCCTGGCAGCTGTATCCCTCTTTGTCGCCTTGTATATACCGAAGATTTGGCACTCTTGGGCCGTGTTGGCACCTGCCTGCGCTTTTCCTGGCCTGCTGTTGCCGGTACTGCCGCCCTTCCTGTTTCCCTGAATTGGGACTGTGTTGGCCCTGCTAGTTACTAGAAGTAGTACTCTCTGTCTATAGAGAGGAGGAAGGAAGGAAGGAAAAGCCTTCAGAAACGTTCCTTCTACGGTATCCCCTTACCCAATCCCTACTTAATCTTTCCACTCCCTCCACTTCAGAGAGCAGCTACGGGTGGACAGATAGTCCTCGCGCTCTACAAGAGAAATAACTAACTCCAACCTCGGGGGAATTCCGCGGTCTCTTCCCATCCGTGTGACTCTGCCATTTTCTAGCTCTTGTTTCTTAAAAAAAAAAAAAAAAAAAAAAAAACACTCTTGTTTCCCCACTCTCATACAAACTAGGCTCGACGGGGCATTGGTCCATGACAGTCGTGAGAGCACCCACACCTCGGACGATGCTGGACAAACTTGGGACAACCTCGGGTTCACCAACCAATTGCTTACGGCCGAGTAACTCCCACGCTGACGCGGCCAGCTGCATCAGACCACACGAAAGAGATGTCTCTCGAGATAGTTTCCACGCCACTGAACCACGATCGGCAAGATAAACCCATAGAATGCCAGGAGCCAGTGACGGCCATCTCGCCCGCCAACACCACCGCCGCCGTAGCGCCGGAGTACCATAAGTGGTCTCTTTTTCGGCAAGCTGACGCGAGATCCTGTTCCTGTTTTCATAAACACAGTCCCTAAGAAACTATAGCCATGTACTCGCCTTCATTAGTTCTCCGACTGGGCTGAACCGTACCTCCACTCCAGAGTTGTCAAGACATCCAGCACCTATGCCCTTAGGCACAGATCCTGCACCACAGACACCAGCGACCAAAGTCTTGCTGTCGCTCAAGCTGCTGGCAAACTCAAACGGCAAGGGAGGCAGCCCCGCCGTCTGCGCCCACGTTCACATGAGTGGCATTGCCTCGCCAATTACAAGCTGGAAATGACATCATGGTCCCCTTACTGGGACCGCACATGAGTACTGAGTATTTAAAAAAAACTAGAAAAAAAAGCTGGAAGTGCTGCACTGGTGGTTAGAGGACGGGAGAGCATAGGAGAAGCACGTTAGCTCCTCAAAGGAGACCCCGGATTCAGGTAGACGCACTCTTCTGGTAGTTATTTATTTCAACAATCCCCCCGTGAGAGTACATATCTATGTACGCTAATACCTCTGATGGGTCGGAAGTACTCACACCACCAGTATGAGTCTGCTATGCATCTATTACAGACTACATCCCCTCCAACACGAGCGATTACGACGCAATCCATTTCTACTTGATAAATGTATAGATAGCTACATGTGAACTAACGAGTTTACTAAGTAGAAAAATAAAAAATAAAAATAATCTTATAAGCTTCCTAGACATGTCTCTATCCCGAATACTTCGAGATAACAATCTCTTGGTGCAGGGACTAGCCCTTGGGATTGAGTACCTAGTTGGTGGCCTAGTCTAAAGGGTCTGACACAATAGTATCTCGCTTTTTTGTGCATCCGGTATAGATAATGGGAAAAAACTAAATCGGTAGCAGAAAACAAGGCCTATTTACACCTATGCGGACCTGTACAGCCGCGCCATTGCAGCCGATTTGTAGGTGATCTAAAGTTAGAATTCGAACCGGATTTAGCAATCAAAACTAGTCAGCCTACAGTTGATCATGTTAAGTACTTGAATATGCAAGATGTTATGGGTAGTCGTCAATCAATATTTCTCCTAGGTATCCATAAAACCAATACCACATGCGGCATCTTCAAAGTAGCAAATACTACGCGATCTCATCCCCACCGCAAACCACATTCCCCCTTGCTCATGAGCACATATTCCTACTCTTCCATGGCTATCTAAAAAAACTTCCTCCCCCCCCACTTCTCCCTCTGCTTTCTAATCTCCTGGCTATACCCCTCCTCCTTCTTTTTCACATCAAACCCCGTACCCTGGATCCACTTCCGCCACCCCGTCATCCCGACATCCGGTCTCTCCTTCCTGATCAACTCCGTACACAGTTCCGTTACCTTCTCACCCACCAGATACGCCTCTTTATTCAGAAGACCTATTAAGCCAGCCCATTCATCCTGTTCTGGAGAGGGGGGCAGAGGGGGGAGATTGCACGAGAGGGTTGGCCGGTTACTATGTTATTTGGGAGGTTAGTGGGTCTTTTTTCTTTTTTTCTTTGGGGGGATGGGGGAGGAGGTACCGGATTGGTAGATTGACGCAATTTCGTCCATGGTGAGGAGCTCGGCGACGATGGGGATTTCTTTGCCAATGTAGGGATCGGGGTTGTAGAGGAGGGCTTTGATGATGGGGCCGAGGTCGGTGTACGTACTGACCCAAGGCACTATAAAAATGGTTAAAGCCCATCAGAATTAAACACTTTTACCTTCTGCACCCTCCCAGGGATATTTGTAGAAATCAAATAATAAACTCACCCCTCTTATCCTGCCTTAACCCCTGCATCTGAAACTCCACGACCCCATCCACAGGATTAACCTTCGCATCATGAATCTCCACAAAATTTTGCATATACCACCCCAATTGCACATAGACGACCCTCAACCCCGTCTCCCTCGCCCTCTCCTTAGCATACCTCATGCCCTCGGCCTTATTCAAAAAGTCTGAACTCCTCTTCCCCAACTCACCCACATCCGGCAAACAACTCAGCACCAACAACCCCACTTTCGCTTCAACCGCAGCGTCAACTATTGCTTTCAGAGCACCAATTTCCGTTGGTGAATCTGGCTTCCCATCGAATACTGGGGAGTGGGTGTTGGTGTTTCCGAAGACGGCAGTGCACCCGGTGAAGAACTGAGTGAGGTGGGGAATGGAGGTAGGGGATGGGAGGTGGTGGACGGAGAGATTGGGGTGGGCGGAAAGAGAAGGGAGGGATGGGGATGGATCGGGGCGGGTGGTGATTGCGCGGAGGTTGAAGGTGGTGGAGGGCGAGCGGAGGAGATAGTGTAGGACAGAGGCTCCTTGTATGCCAGTGGGGCCGAGGATAGCGATTGTTTGGGGATTGGCCATGTTGGAATTACCTATGCTGGGGAGGAGAGGGTCTTGAATGGTATCGTAGGGGGATATATATCGATGGGTATCGTGGTCAGTTATTGAAGGAAAAGAAGTTGCAGCACCCCTTCTCCTCCTTCGTTCTCCTTAAATACGATTCTATATTACATCTAAATATTGATTGCGAAATATTGCAAAAGCAGTTTAGCGGCGGGGTTCCGATGCAGCTTGGGATCGGTATGAATGGACGGATGGAATGTACATGTATCGATAGGTATAATTTGGATAAAAGAGTTCTGTTATACAGAAGAACCCCCCGTTACAAAATATAGGCAAATATTCATTATATACAAAAGGTTACCATTAAGTCATAACTTCAACAAATCTAATGTTGCTTATCGATCACCAACCTTGATGTGATACGCACAAATTTCAATGCTGGCACCCCAGCCCCGACCCCACCAAATCCGAGTGATCAAGGAAAAGATGACGAATTGAGGGCTCTTTACGTCAAGAAACTGTTTCTTTGAGTTCAATTCGCTGTATATAGGCGCCGGATTTGGCAGATTAACTTATCTTTCCTGAATTCCCGGGTGTCCCTTACTGGGATGGCATATTAGTAATGAGTATTTAAAACCGAAAAAAAACCTGTTTCCTGTCTCGTTGGTCCATTTCGTCAGCCGGTATGCTTGTAAACGGAAGTACTTACATATTATAGTAAATAGGTCTTCACGGGCCGAAAACAATATCTTAGCCGTTATCAATTGCAATCATTAACGGACAAAAACAAACGATCGAGTAGTACTAGTAAGTAATTATTAAGTCAAAGTCGAATCACGAATTTCCCTTGAATACCGCCAGACACTATTCAGATACTGCTTGTGAAGAATACTTGAGAGCAATTTTACTACCACAACGGGGGCGGCAGCTCGACTGGTAAAGTAAATATACGAATGACAATTCATTGGTTGTGAAGTCAACCATTGTAGATTGTACTGCTTTAAGTAACAGTAACAGTGTTCAGTGCAGTACTGTAGACATGGCTTTTTTTTTTGGCCCAGAAACCAAAAAACTCATTACTCGTATTGGGGACATCCAACCCGGAGGCCCAATTGGGTGTTTTTGTAACTAAACAGTCTAATGTTGTTGGTTTATATCAGTCTCGGATTCGGCTCCATGCAAAGCCGATTGGACACCGTCCTCCCAGACCCTTATACTTAATCCTTACTTAGTATGTGGTATGCTTATAAATGCACCCTGTGACGTCATGAGCGTCGCGATCGGCATACGCCAAAATGCAACATGGGACTTAGTCTGGTTGCACTACCCGCAGACATGGGACTTACCTCTACAGTACTACGTATTCAGTTATAGTCACGTGACAAGTAAATAAATACCTATAATGTGCTACAATATACAGTAAATATACTTACAGCTGCTTTGTGTACTGTACATCTCTACAATGTTAATTAGTTTTTAATACTGATTATAGAATAGGTAAAAGAATTCTAATGTAACTGATGATAACTATTCATTGCCGTTGCACTTTTAGTAATGTATGTATAATATTACCTATTGAAAGTATCAATCGTCTTCATCTTACAAATAATAAACCACCTGCCTGCTACAGGCATTTGTCCCCTACCAGTGATGCATTGGCCCGCCTGTCATGACGTAACCTCTTCCCAAATTCCCTCCACTCCCCGATAACAAATAATGAGCATGATCGCCCGAAAGGATCGGCACATATACCCTCCTCTATTGATATAGACCACATCCACCTCATAGAACCCAAAACGTACTCCTAACACCCCTTTACGGCTCTACCACTCAAGCAATACATGAAAACAACACAGAACTTCAATTCCAATCACCGTGTAGCCAAAACTCGTCCTATAAAGGGAAAATATAACTAGATAATATCAACCCTAGACCGCCTCGACGCACACGTCACTTGTTTCAAGATTGTACCTCAACCCAGTTGATATTCGCTTACGCAGCGACGGCCACAACGTCCAACCCCTCCACAAAAACGACCTTCGCCGATTCAATCCCGCTTCCTTCCTCTCAATTCCCCGCTCGCCCATCCCTCCCCTTCCTCACTAAATTCCCCGCTCGCCCATCCCTCCCCCTTCCTCACTAATTCCTCACTAATTCCTCATCTCCACATATCTAAACACCACCCCATCCACGTCAACGTATTCTTCTCAACTTGATGCTTCAGTCCCAATTCCTTTGGACTGAATATTTACGTCTCCCCTGTATTTCCATCTCTTCCACCTCGACCAGCACCCCCCGATGGAACCATAAAATTAAAATGCACATACCGTATTAGTTCGCTCACTCGGCAGGATAGTATTAGTGTATAAGGCAGGCGCTAACAGCCAAAGCTTGGCCGGAATATTTGTATCTAAACAGCAAATTTTTTATATAGGACAGTAGTGTGGTAATCTTGACGTTAACTGACGCAGCCGGTACATCAGCACCAACCCCAATGCCAATTCCGAACTCGTGCCGGACGCAATGCGCAAACAGCAAGCCAAAAACCTCGAGCACCTTTGAAGAGATCGTATAACTAGATATCTATCAACTATGCCACTGTCAGCGCCTTTCCCGAAATTCTTTTATAAGACAGTATCTCGTATATAAGCTTGTATCATATATAAGACAGTAAATTCAAGGCCACTCCGACCGCCCGTTTGTAGTAAATAAGACAGCATTGTTACTTCCGAATTAATACGGTAATCATAACTCGTCAGCGAAATCACATCCAATGCAATTCCATTCTCAGTGACTTCCCGATCGAGGATACCTTGGGTGCTGATGGCAATCAATGACCTGCGACATGATCGACTCAATGCTATTACGGTATTCATACTACAATAAAGAAACCCGATCCCGTGGTAAGTTGAACGACTCTGGCTAAACTCTCGGCTATTGAGCGACCGGGGTTTATAAACAACAACATACTCCAAGTCCGTTGGA
Source organism: Terfezia claveryi (assembly GCA_015179025.1). Taxonomy (NCBI): domain Eukaryota; kingdom Fungi; phylum Ascomycota; class Pezizomycetes; order Pezizales; family Pezizaceae; genus Terfezia; species Terfezia claveryi. The sequence goes on along the minus strand of WHUX01000023.1, from coordinate 316,765 downwards.
GAGGAGGGGCGATAATAGATTTTTGGGCGGGACCCTCAGATTCAACTCCATTGAAGGCTTGCACAACTTGCTGGTGTTGTTCCAAGTATCTCTCTACATGCGTACCCCTCAATCCCTTGAGATACCCAATCCCAGGGATGGATGGTTGAAGGACATATTTATACCCCGTTTCAGCCATCCTCCGAATTTGCTTAATCCTTCCTCGAGGAAGTCCCTCGCGGAGTGATACTGGACTTTATGGGTATTTGGTAAATGGAGGGTGGGGTAGTGGTCGATTTTGCTTCGGTGGAACGCACCACACGCGGAGGTGATGGTGATATGTGTGCTCTCTGCTATGAGTGGTACGTACAACTAATAATGGTCAATGAGCCTAGCTAGTTTCCGAAATGTCCAAGACAGAATGGAAGACGTAATGTTTTTATAAGTCTATAACTGGAAATGGGATTAGATTGAGTAACGGGATTAAAGAAAGAAAGATGCAGAGGTGTCTTCAGGCGACTGGCCACGCAAAGAACTTCATTACTAGTTACCCCAACAAAGCTTGACCTTTCCCAGCCCCCAGCCCGTTGTCTTTTGGCCACGCGGGCCTCGATAAGTACTGACCTCCAAACTTAACCTTCGCGTTGCCTTCAGTATGCCCAAGCTGTCAGCCACAGTTACCGTCGATGTTGACTGCCCCAAGCTCAAGTTGTTTCTGACCACGAAGGCTTATCCATCGCCTTATGACATGTGCATACTGTACCTAGACATTAAACTGAATCCAGCCGCCACGTGAGTCGTTGGCGAAGGCGGGATCCTTATAACATTTGCATAGACATGAAAATGAGTCCAAAAGGCCGCTGCCGCCACGCAAGTCGTTTGCGAAGGCAGGATCCTTTTAACCGATGCCGGCCTTCAGCCTTTGCTATATAGACGTAATATAATGAAGGGTGCTGACCCTGCAGCCGAAGCTTAATCTTAAGACTGAGGCTATGTCACGTACATACCTACCTCTGTCTATGTCGATTCCACGTGGTGGCGAGCAACCTAGTTATCACCGTTCCATTGACTCGAAGTGGTGCCCTGTCACTTATTGTTAACTTCATACTTTGAACTCCAGATTTCTCAGCCCTAAACCCTATGAAGTCGACAAGAGCAACAAGCTCAATAAGAAAATGTTCTACCTCCTGCTGCTAATATATAATTTTCACTGCCACTGCAACTCTGGCATCCAAGTTTTCTCAAACCCAAACTCACTAACCCGAGCAATAATATAAGAAAACTACTTACGTACTCCCTTCCCCGTTCTCACCCACAACTGATTAGCTCCAACTGGCCATGGTCATGCACATGCACATGCGCTACTTATAAGAGCGGCAAAAACCTCACATTTGTTTGACTACAGTGGAGTCCCGTTATAAGAAACCTCCCGTTATAAGAAACAGTGCTCCGGTCCGGCCAGAATTTGTATGGGAAAATAAGAAACCCTCGTTACTAGCAGGTTTTAAGTATTTGCTTAGTAATACATATAAAATCGTGAGTTTCTTATAATGAGTTGAGCCGCAGATATCCCCGAACTAGCAACCATATTGTGCGAATTGTTTTATCACTAGTGCACATTCAACTGCAACATTTCGGGTATCAGCGTATCCGTGTTGCTCATCCTGGTTTTCAGCGAGCTAGTCTTGCTGAGTTTATTGACTCTCTAGATGAAGTTGTGGAAAATTCATCGGAGGAGGAGGAGCAACGCATTTTAGATACCTATGAGCCGGCTCCTCTACATGAGTCAGATTCTGAGGGCGATGATACTGCTAATATTCCTCTTGTCTCTTATGCAGCTGCGCTTGAATGCCTGGAAACTCTACGTCTTCTTCGTTTCCAAAATCCCCATGTTAATGCACAGAAAGGCGAGCAGCTAGAGGCTCTTCTATATAGAGAGAAGCGGGATATTGAGGGGTTACAAGGCACATGGCGCGAGGCAGAAAATAGCAAACATCAATTACTGATTTCTGGGGCCTCGCTCGGACATTTCTTAATTTTTTATGTATATATCCCGTTATAAGAAACTCCCGGTCGGTCCCGAAGGGGTTTCTTATAACGGGACTCCACTGTACATACTGATATCTAATACAGGTCTCTTCTCAGCAATTTATGGACTATCAAAGAAGGGTCAAGTTGGAGGGGTTTTAATGTCTATCACTTCCGTTCGATACAGCAAAATTAAGGTGGATAGAAAACACCACTGAGAGGCTGAGAGGACTGTCCCGGATGGTATCCGTTATATTAGGGACTTTTTGGGATCCACCACATATGTCTGTAGTCATGTCTCACTTGGACACAGTCTATATGTATGCGCAAAATATGGAGCGTCCAGGTAGAGGGCCTCAACTTAGGGCACTAACCTCAAAATTAGCAATTCCAATTGAGTCAGGACATCTACAGCAACCATGTTCTCCGCCCATGCATGGCCAATACTAGCGCGATTTCTGAATTTGATATTTGGAGATCTAAAGGGCTAGGTTGGGGACTATAGGTTAATAATGAGCTCATGGTTGCTGTGAGGAGGTTTAAATGCCCTGGAAGTGACCGGTACCCACCGGCCGGCTGAGGCGACCCTTGAATCCCAAAGGGCGGTATTGGAGCCCCTAGAACTATTGGAGACCTCTCACAATTATGATGGTGGTGAAGGCCAGGAAGAGGGCGTGGGGGAGAAGGCAGGGGTTATTTCTGCTAGGTATTCTTTGGATCGGGAGGCAGGATGTTTACGTAGCCCGTTGTTCCGTGGGTGTACCGAGTCTTTTAAAATAAGGGAACGGGGCCTTAGGCTCCACAGACGTATAGACTTAATATATATATATATATATATTGGTGACCTCTCGGTGGTGGTTAAAGGGTGCTGCGGAGTGGGTGATTGTGGAGGAGGAGGAGGGCGCATTCATGGAAGCATAAAATCAAGAAAATTTAGTTAATTCTCAAAATAGCATATTTTGCAATGGTGTGACTCGTATACAGGTTTACTGTATTGTAGTTTTCTACCCACGAAGTTTTATCATGAATATAGATGCTAGGTAAAGGCCTACTAGTTGTCATGGGCTCACCTGCAGGGTATTTTCCCTATAGGGGTGGTTGATGGTGGGTGGGGGGAAAATATTGGAGAGGCGAGTATTGGGAATTGGGTTAAATATGAAGGGATATGAGGGTAACAATGTTATAGAGTGTATTTGCTTCCATAGTTATGAATATAGCCGGAATCACATACATATATCACGAAATGTGGCTAGTAGGGGTTGCCCCAAAAAATTGCTTTGCTGAATTTTATTTATTGTTTGAGAAATTTTACACCTTCATTTCAGGGAAAAATTATATTGACACTTTCACGAGAATTAAGCCAACCCCGACTAGGAGCCAACCAAGCGAACAAGAGCAGACAAGTTGATGCCGGAGAGTAGTGACCATGGTGATTATGATTGTACCATGGAAACGAGCGTTATAGGCACTGTTCAAATAGAAATGAAGCTGGTAGCTTGATATATTTTCAAATACAGCCTGATGGCTACATGTGCTCGTTAATGTATTGGACCCAAAAAAAAAAAAAAAAAAAGTTCACTGTCCCTGTACTACCTACAGGCAAACCTGGCTATAACGAAGGCCAAGATTCCGACCCATTTCCTTCGTTATAGCCAGGATTCGCTTATAACAAGATGTCACGTGCCTTCGAGGGGTAAAGGGAGAAGTGCAGAGTAAAAAAGATAAGATGTGCTTTGTACTTCAGCTCCAAGTCGATAATATTGCAGCATGCCTCCTCACCGCCGGTATGGGCGTACTGCCTTAGAAAAATGGCAGATATGTCAAGCTGGACGGTTCAAGGACAGCGGTCTGGAGAGATGTCATTGGAGGAATTCTGCAAGTGTTGAACCTCATACAATTGAGATGTCAGCACATGTGAAGGAATGTATGGATGCTGGACTTACTTCTCTGTCTGGTTTAAATAATGACCTTGAAACTCTATATGATGAACATATACCAGAACATCCACCACCAGCTCCAATTATATCAGGTACTACTGCAGTCAACTTCCTAAGAACTCGGATATTATTTTCAGTCACTACCAGTCGCTACTCTCCCTCCAGTCCCCGGATCAGCTGATAGTAACATCTCCGATCTTACAAAATCTCTTGTCTACGCCGAGCGGTCCCTACGTCAGTATGTAGAGGGAGGCTCACAAGAAACAAAATACCCTCGACAATTGGCTGCAACCACACTCTGCCCCGTCACTTCTTAGTTTTTTCATTTTATAGTTAGATGAAGCGCCACTATAGCCATATAGTTTTGCTATGATTTAATTTATTAGGCGCTGAATTCTGTTCACATCGTTGTACCAATTAGTGTTTCACTATAGCCAGGGTACTTTAGCTGCGTGCAGAAATGGTCTGACAGTTCCCTTCCGTACAACCGGGTTTTCACTACTGCATCCACTGGTGTATAACGATCCTTGTCAGTATAAGCTCGGCCCTTGTCTTTAAACTGACAAGGACCGTTATACACCAGTGGATGCGGTACCGGGAAAACTGGTGAATAAGACTCCTTGTCTGTCTCTTTCTTTCCTTTTTGTGGTAGGAGCGTTACTAGTTGTGGGCAGATTAGCGTCCTTGACTCGAATTTTGACTTATTCTGGAGTTATGATTCAGATACAGACAAGGAGTCTTATTCACCAGTTTTCCCGGGTATGTCGAGGTTTTACTATAGCCAGGTTTGCCTGCCTGTACTCAGAACTCCCACAACCTCGGTCATGCCTTGTGCCCCGACCCTGGTCTCACCCAAGGCACCTTGACCTCGACCTCATAAACCTATCCTTGTCTGCCACTTAACCCTACTAGCTGGTTCCCAACCCTAGCAAAATCACCAAAGTAGGTGGGATCTCCCAGTTCGCATCTTAGTCATAACAAAACTTATCCCCAGTGGACCCAATAAGCCCCACTCTGGACCCAACAATCAAATATTCCATGGCAGAAGTATCAGAAGCAACCTTCTAGAGGGGATAAAAACGTTTATATCAGAGTGACTTCTGGTGCAGATATTCTGAATAAAGTTATACAGCAAGAATAATATGGGATACATCATAAATTCAGAGGAACAAAAGATTTCCCAACCAGGAATGGGACTTGAAGGGAGTTTTATTAGTCAGAAAGTTTCAAACAACGCTAAAAACAAGGCCAAAACGGAATTCCGCCAATACACAAGCTAGAAATGTCTTGGACACTCAGATGAATAGGTAGGAAGAACTAGACTCAATTGTTAGTATTAAATAAATATATGAATTGCACCCCAAAAAGTCTTAAATGGGGAACTTGCATATGCACATATGTATGCATAAATAGCCATAGACAGCGGCTGGAATTACAAAGTAGCTTTGCCTCCCACATCACCAATTACCCCCTACCAAATAAAATTTGGCGTCAATATTGACAAGAAGCGCACCTTGCTTAGGTATTTTCCCACTAACACCATCTTAGGGGCATTCTATTAGCAGCAGTTCCTATATATCACAATATTGATCAGATCAATGCTGGTAATTTAATCAGTTTCTGGAATGTGATTCCACGGTCTGATGGAAGGAAATTCAGGCGTCATCAATATTAATAGGAAAAAATGTAAGGAAAAGGGAGGACTCTCAGGGATTACATATGACAGTATGGGTTCATACCTGTTACCAGGCGTGGGTCCTTTTTTCTTTTTTTTTTTTATATATATTCATTGTCACAGATATATTGGTTGGTGAGGAGGTTGGCGGGTACACATCTGTAGTGGCGGAAGTTACAGTAGCTCCTGATCTGGTTATACAGAGCCACCAGATCGCAGACGTGGATAAGGATAAGGCAACAAAGTGTCCAATAGGAGCATTTACGAAGTCGGCAGAAAGGGTAGACAACTTGGAGGACGGTATATTGTAGGCAACTTGGGGGAAGGGCAGTTCACGTAGAAACAATAGCTCTGTTCATGGTGGCCATATGGTACAGGTTGTTCCAATTCTTATGTCAATCTAGCTGCATATGCCAAGTAGGTATTCCTGCATATGTGTGGATTTATTTGCATATGCAGACGATCCAAATAGGAAAGGGAAAAAGACATATTTTTTGCACCTCCGTACCATTATTTTGTGAACCAATTGAATTTTAGAATCCCACAAACTGTGTCACAATTCCTCAAAAGTCGGTTCATGAGATGGTAGGTCTACCCGATTAATATGTACTCCGCACCCCCACAATTCATAAATATAAACTAATGAACCTAGGGTGCGGAATAGGAATGCGCCCTTAGTGTGGTACTCTAAAGGTAGGTGACGCCAACGCCTCTACCCCGCAAGAAGGATCAGGTCCTGAAAGATCGGGACCCCTGTTCTGCATCTGGTGCTCCCCACTTTGTACAGCGATTAATTGTTGCACGCTGCATGCAAGCTGTACACATGGTCTTAATTTTATTCCTGGATCCCATTGGGCCACTTGAACTCCATACCTCAATTCAGACCAGGTGTGTAACAATTCATTCAAGGGTACCGGTACCCCACGGACAGTAAATACGGTAGCCAAGCTCGCGGGGAAGACATGGGAGAACCCGAGAGCAATACCATACCTAGCACTATGATGCAGGGATCCTTACTGAAACACGTGATTAGTTAATTTTGCAATAAAGGGCTCAGACGCAGGATCGACATCGGCATTTCTCGTTGAGCACGCTCCCCAGTATTGCACGCAGTCACACGCCATTCACACTGAGTCTGACCTCTTATTGGTAATTTGGACCGGCCATTTGGCCGATGTAATACAACTGTTGTCGATTTGTAGGGTTTCGGTGCAACTAGAATTGTTTTTTCATGTAAGCCACTGGCTACTGTGGGGGAGGCGGCCAGGGATGTAAAATTGTCAACACTTTAGTGTGCATAGCCGGCTCCCCGGCCAATATAACTTGGCAGCGAGTTTCACGAAGACACCGTCTTCAAAACAAGCGAATTATCAATCTAAACCAATATTCATCATAGAATAAGACTAGTCGCAAAATTTCTAATCAGTATTGAAATCCGTCGAAAGATTTGAAGCTCAAAGTTGATATTGGGAGACCATGTACGCTGGTGTGGCAAAGATGGAATTGAATTGTAGTAGTAGCGAAGAGCATAACGACAACTCGATTACGAAAAGTAATATGTAGCTCATCTGAATGTTAGATCTGGTACCTCGTGGTTGAGTTTACCTACGTTGGCGCAGTTCGTAGGTCAAAGCGCCTCGCAACCCCATCCGCCTCGCCACCTCGCAACCCCATCCGCCTCGCAACCCCATCCATTACGTTAAAGACTGGTAGCATGGCAGATAGTTCCATGATCCCAGAACACAGTCAGCAGGGAGAGACGTGGAGTGAGGCCAATGATTCGTTATGTGTCGTTTACTATCTTGTTTATAAAGTCTATCCCTTGGTTCACTTGCCGATCATACCAGCACAACTATAGCTGATGCCTGCACGTACTAAAGTGTCGACAATTTTACATTCCTGGCCGGCCGCAAAAGGGCTAATGAATATTGCTGATCCTCTATCAGGAGCTACAGCACGTGACATACGAGATATTTCGTAAAGGAGACACTTCAGTAGTAAAAACATCTGCTGCATATTGACTTTTGCTAGCACTTTTGTCATCAAAGTCACTCGGAACTCGTATTAGCAAAGTAGTTACCGTTTGATAGAATCCCAACCTATAGAACCTCGACGTGCTCCTTATTGACCACCATAGGAGCATACTATTAGAGATTCGAGCCCTTCTTTGTAGAGTATGTAAAGATTCTATGAAAATGAATATTTAAAGCCCGGGAGAGGGAGGGGGGGTTTTACGTTGCCAGCCCTAACTGAAAACCGATGAACCGTCTAAACTTAGCATCCATCATTTGGGATATACGACGCTTCTCTGCTCTAACAATATAACATTATAACATGTGAGGGATTACTGATTGTCACCAGCATTCTGTCATTCGTAAATTAATGCCCTGATTGCCAAACAAATTAATATAATTATATTTCACCAGAACATTGGAACGTCGCACAGTATTCGTAAGAGAATAGGATTAATAATAGCGAATGCATCAAAGCCACCGGAAAACAAGCCTTAAGAATATAAAAACATGCCTAATAATATACAATACCCAGCAACTCTCAAGTTTACCTCCTCATCATCCCCGGTTTCAACCCCAACCTCTCCAACAACTTGATCTTCACCATCATCGCCCTCCACACCTTTCCGTAGATATAAATCACCACGCTTCCAACACAGATCACCGCCTGAATCAACCCCATCGTCAGAAACACGTTTCTCGCACCCCACTCCACCAACCAATCCGCGAGATAAAACGTGCTTCCCCACGAAAAAAAGTTCTTTACTAACAACACGGCCACCATCATTTCCACACTCAGCTCCCTGTGTGCATCCAGGATATAACTATATGTCACAATACATGCCACAACTACAGCGAACGTCAACATTCCATATAGAATGCTAGGGATAATCCAGTGTAACCCTGGGGTGGTCGTTGCATAGCCGTAAGCAATTAGCCCCGGGATTCCTGTCAATAGGACCGGGATAACGAAGAGGATTCTGAATTCGGGTTCGTAGGTGAAGTTGTTACGCTTGGTGAGGTAGATGCAGAGGCGGTCGTAGGTGAGCATGCAAACAATGTAGGCGAGGAGAGCACCAATTGTAGGTGAGGCGTATATGTATCCCATTTCTGTGGGGTTGAAGTTATAGGGTGGTGCGGAAAACATTTGGGCGAGGACCATGGAGACTGCGATGCCCTAGAGGTTTTGGGGATAGTGTCAGCGTGCCGTATAGAGGAGGATAGCTAATTTTGGTGGAATAAGGTGTGATTACCCAGGTCACAAAAGTTCCCTGAAAAAGGAATACCCAAATCGCAGCAGGGTAGAGCATAGCGGGAAACGGTGCCACCAACAGCTTCCAAAATCCATCAGTCGAGAATCGCCCATTGTATACTTTGAGCTCTTGCCAAAAAGTCTTTTTGGGTTCCATAGATGCTGCTGCTACTGCAATTTCCTGTTTTTCCTCACTGACATTGACACTTGCAGTACTGCTACTCTCACTGACGAGATCCGTCTCAAATTTCCTGTCCCGAACAAATGCATGTTCCGGACAAAACAGGAATAACATAACGAGGGCAGGAATAAAGAGTCCAGCCATGATTCTGAATTGCATCCGCCATCCATGTTTGGCCGTGATGTACCCGGAAAGGACGGGAGTGAAGTAAGTCACCCCAAAAAAGAGTAGGTTATAGAAAGCAATTCTCTTTCCTCGCTCGTGCACCTATCATTCACAATGGGATAACCATTATTAATTCAGTTCTTGAATACAAGCGGGAAAGTTTACTCACAAAATACATATCACCAATACTAGTGATGACCAACGTCTCAAATGCACCTAAACCAACGCCCTATATACATAGATCAGTATTTGATGTATATATTTCGACACCCAGATTTGTATCTGTCATGAACGATCCCTCACCTGCAGTACTCTTGCCCCCACAAACCCACCAACATCAGGCGACTTAAGCAGTGAATTCCATAAGGCTCCGGCAAACATGAAAATGGTACTGAGAAGATATATTGGCCTCCTTCCCAAGAACCTTGCAACGACCTCGCAAAGCAGCCCCGCCATACCAGAAGCGAGGAATTGGTATCCGGTCCAATTGTAAACCGTTGTGAAACTAGTGTTAAACTCTACCGTGAGCTCTGCGTTGACGGGAGCAAGCGCCGGTCCAAGAGTACAACCTAAAGTAGTCAGCGCCTCGATTGAGGATCATAATATAGCAACTCACGTACCAACTGCCGTAGAAAAGCATATTGTTAAAAGTGTCAAGTCCTTCTTCCAGAGTGGCCAATTCTAATGCATTCGTTAGATCTATGGCTTTCATTCTCAGCAATTAAGAGTGGCTTACCAATGGATCATTTGGTGAGTCAGACGGCTGCGGAACCAGCGTAACCCCCCCCTCCCCACTCTTCTTAAACCTCCCTGCGAATGGAGGTTCTACGTTCTCTTCTAGAGCAGGTCCTGATCTGACAGAATCGCTCTCAAATAGTTTTACAGTCCCGGGAACATGACCGCCCCCTCTAGGTTCGCGGATACCAAGCCCCATGGAGAGCAGTGTTAAGCTATACCGTTGGGATGTAATGTGTCAATGAGAGAAACGTGGCTTATTGGCCTGCAGTCTTCTGAATAAACAGGGAATATCAGGGATAAGTAAGGATAAGTAACGTGAGCGAAGTTATATCTGAACAAGGCAGAAAAACAGCAGATATATATGGTAGTTATAGAACGCAGTCTAGAGTCCAATATCACCCCATCTCGTAATAGGCATAAATTGCGAAACAATTTGCGAATCCCTAATCCACACCAACTTCAGCGCACCAACGACCCAGAGCTAATACATGAATCAAATCACATGCCCTTGCTGCCCAAATCACCGTATATGTGATATATTTTTTGTACTTTACAAGTTAATTATCAGGGAAGCACATCTTGGGCATAACTAGTTTGCCTTGAATTCTTCGAGCCCCTCGAAATTTCGATCTTTCGATTAGGGCACTTGGCTTTCTCGTCTCAGAAGCTGTTGCAACCCATCTGCCCAATATGTCGGTAATTGAGCTGCATTCCTCTAGACTGAAACCCGGTATTGATTGAAATATATTGACCTCCCATTGGGCAAAGTAACTTTTTTTTTTCTTTTTTTTGAAGCCATAGGCGAGACCAGATGGTCGGTCCCCTTTAAAGGTTCCCTTTCCCTTCAGCATACGGTAGTGGTGTTGCGCCAGCTGCGCGTCTATCTATAATCGGCTAGGACAACCGCCCCATGTTGATGCATGCAGGTGGCGGCCACACATATGTACAAGCGGTTCAGAAGTTTGAAAAGCTAGACTACAACAAGTCTAGGGGACTACTGGGATAGGGAACAAGGGAAGAGCGGGGAGACATCTTAACTTCCCGGATTACCTGGGAGGCGGGATTCGAACGACGTGTTGAGAAGACCGCCCACCTTTCCCAGGTCATTCGACTGCACACTGCCAGGATTACCCCCAGCAAAGTAACCTTGTCCTCAGGAATTTTATGCATACTTATATGTGCCAACCAGACTATACTTGTATAAGATATACCCGACGGGTAAGTGGCAGCTCCGAGGTTCACTGAGTACCTAAATATATGAAGAAACTATGAAATGGTATTAGAGTTGTATCACCAAACCCTTCGGCGCTCTGACGAACCATAGAACAAAATTGCAACCAGAGGATATATTATCTTTGCACGGTACTAAGAACAGGGGCGACCCAGTTCCCAGATCGCCTATCCTGCCCTTCAGGATGCATTATCGCTGAAACCAGAACATGCTCCGTTTCAGAACCATGCAAAAGCTGACTGGAACTTGAAGGGCTCGGCCATGCCATAATCGGGCTATGGTCTGATTCTCAGCGAGGTTCAAATCCTTAGATCTACCTATAGATATTGGTCTTTCCTATCCTTATGGCTGTCTCCGTCAACTGAGACCTTAATCTTGCGCTTCTCGTGCCTCGTGTCTCTTGGGCCTCGTGTCCTCGTGCATCTTGTGTTTCGCTCATGCAGGATTTGCGATCCGCTTTCAACAAACTATGACACCGGAGAACTCGCTTTGAATTGCCAACGGACTCGCTTCAAATCCCCAAAAGTCTCTCTCCAAACCAAGCACATGCAATTCAAATTATTTAAATTTGGTCAGGATTTAAAACAGCCCACTAATAGACCTAATACAGTCAAATCTTGCTATACCGGACTGAGAGCTGTCCGTTAAGCTAATATCTGGTATAGCAAATAATGTGGCGTCCTCTATAGAGGTGGAAGGTAAAGGATCTTCAGGGTAGACTTCAAGTGCTTCTAGCGGTTGTTGATTGTTTGCTGACTCTTTGAATATATAGCTTTTCTTTTCTATCACCAACATGACTGAACAAAAGGAAGGGATAAAGCTTCTGAAGCACATAGGAGTAGTGTGAATATGCTGTTCTGTAGTTGTACTGTTCTATAGTTTTTCTGTTTTGTGTGCTACTACAAGTTATTAAGGTCACTGAATTTCTGTACATGTACTCCGTAATTAATCTCTATATCAATTCCTGCAATCTATGTCGATCTTCCTAGTACGTATAAGTAGCTGCCTCACGAGCTGCTAGAACTAGCAAAGCCTAGTTTGATCTACCTGGTTTACTAAGGGATCCAACTATAGCCTATCATCAGCACAAAAAAAATCTGTATCCCTACACGCTTCATGAAGCACGCGATCTTCAGGTGCTTCCTGAGCTTCCGCAAATTCCTTTTGCGTCATTGGTAACAATAAATCTGCTTTCGGACGCAGATCATCTTCATGTGCATCCTGTGCTTCCCATCCTCTGCGAGGTCAAACTCTAGCCTTCCGCCTTTATATCTGCAACCATAATACTCACTACACCAAGCACCACTACAATCACTGTCGAAATCAGCCCTAGAATTACAAACCTACAGGAACATCACCAAGGTGAATCCTACCATGACCGATACAATCGACAGTGTAATTACCGTGAGCATCAGGACGGCAATTACTATCTCAGAATCCCGCCTTTCCTATATGCGGCTATTCCTGCTACGTGCGTGATAGCTTCTCCGAACAGCTGGAGGAGCTCAAATCCGACGTCGCAGGGCTGGTTCTAAGATAGCGGGAGATGGTTCTAAGACGCGGGAGTTGGATCCGACATTAGAGGGCTGCAGTATGTGGATATACTGCTTTCAACCTGTGGTAGCTCGGGACTCGGAGATTTTCTCCTGTTATTCTATCTCTAGGCCCACCAACTATGTGGCCTCTGATTTCTAGGCTTATTTGCACGGTAATGTGGGGCTTATTTGGGCGGTGGTTACTAAAATACAAGTGCAATGGAAAATAAGCACGCTGGCGTCTATACTAGAAGACCCTTCGCGTTAAAATAGGAACTAAAATTAGAACACCGCTGGTAAAGAAGATGGGATTTTGAGTGTGTACAAGGAGCAGCTGAGTACAATTGTTACGACAGTAAAGTATAAATATAAAAGGAAAACCTTTGAAATTGACATCATGCAGCTCTTGTCACATCCGACAACACTAGGCAACACTAAACCTTTCCTTTAACACTCCCCTTCACAGCATACCCAGCATACCTGACATACTTAGGTAATCTATCTCTGGATGAGCATACATCACTAACGCAGCACAGCACACCTGGCACACCCGGCAGCGGCACGAGTCTACCGGCAGCCTTCGCTACACCCGGCATTTTAGTTCACTGTACAGTACTATTCGGTGTCTCCCGTTGCTATTCTACACTGCTATGCTAGGATACTTTCGGTTATGGCTACATCATTGGTTTCATTTCCTTTTTGCACAATTGGATTCACTTCTCTAGCTCTGATTCACTACATATACATGGAATGGGGTCTGATGCACCTTCTCAATTACATAGATTGATGCACAATTAGATTCCCTACGCTCAGGCTTGATTTATTTCTTTCAGTTTTCATTCCCCATGTCTTCTTCCTCCAGATCCTCTTCATCTAGGTCTTCCTACATACTATAGTTCTTCTTCCTCGATATCTTCAATACTCTTCCTATCCATATTATCCTCTTTATTCAACTTCATATTCTGGTAGAAAGAGTAGTAACTGGTCTGTTGCATTGCAAGTATGGTGGTTATGACCATATTTTCAATATTTCGGGTATTCTTTACTTCCTTCATGTCCCTGTTTATAAAAATCTGTGAGGCCCTCGCTTAAGTGAGACTACTGTGAAATGCTTCGTTTAGTGGAACATGTGAGATCTACAAACACCATACCAATCTTTTATGTAGTCCCCTAGTCTAGTCTGACTCGTTCTAGTCTATGCAAGAACTCCTTTGTTACATATGTATAGTGCTCTGCCTCTCATACTCTTTTACACCTCACACCACGCGCGGAGACCTTCTCCTATAGACACTCCTGTATGCGATCTCTCTTTGCGCTTCTATAGGCAGTTAGTAGGCTTGTTTCTATAGGCTCCGGTCATGCTGCAAAATAGGCTCTGCTAAATAAGGGTACCTAGGCTCTGGTCGTATTATTGTAGGGTTGCTGTATGCACTCATCCATTGGTCGTGCATGCGATCGCTCATATAGGCACCTAGGTGGCGTACGTCCTTTGCTCATGATCAGGCATGCGCTGCTGGTAAGTAGTTGTGTTCCTAATGAATATACGTTGCCTAATATAGTAGAATATAACTGCAGGTACATACTTTGTAGAACCAAATCCAGTCTAGAACCAAATATGTAATATAAAATATTTGGGGATGGTTATAGTAAGTACTATACGTTTAGAAAAATAATTGTATGGGATTTCCCTCGTTGATATTAAACTCATCTTGTACTTCTGGAGAACGCGGAGCAAGGTGATTACCTATGGTTGACCTCATTATGAGGTTCAATATTACTCAATATGTGAACACCGCGTATAAGTGCCCTGAGCCCACCGACGATCGACTATACTCTACATGAGTTCAGACATATAATAATTAATTATATCAATTACTTATTGTGGGGAATAGGCTAAAGGGGTCCGGACCACATAAAGCCTTAGTATGTACTGTATCATTAGGAGTGGCAATAACGAAATTAATTGGCTTTACCTGTGCCTAGATATATTTAGTAGGGCCTATAAAAATAGGTCTACTATAACTGCAGAAGTGCAAGAAGCTGGTATAGCTATTGGAGCGCTAATTTACAGCATACCTAGGAACGCGTCCAGCAATCCTACCTATAGTATAGAGGCGATCACCACCAGAGCCTACAGACCGTAGATACTCGAATTGGGTAGCGTAATCTCAGGCATATTAGGAGCGCGTACTGTCACCCTAGGTCCTATTGAAGCGATCGCGTGCACAACCAAAGGTAAAGCTATAGGTAAGAGTGCGTACAGCAACCCTACAATAATACGACCACAGCCTAGGTATGCTTATTTAGCGGAGCCTATTTTGCTGCATGACCGGAGTCAAGCCTACCTACTGCGCTAAGAGGGATCGTATACAGGGACGCCTATAGAGAAGGTCTACGTGCTGTGGGCATGTAAAAGAGTATGAGAGGCAGAGGACTTCTTGCATAGACTAACTAGAATGAGTCCGACTAAGCGACTACATAAGAGATTGCTATGGTGTTGTATGTCCCACATGTTCCACTAAACGAAGGGCATTTCACAGGAGTCTCACTTAATCGAAGGGCCTTTCAATGGTTGTCGTGAACACTGAGCAGGGACAAGGGAGTAAAGGATGCCCGAAATAGATATAGGGAAAGAAAACTGATGATAATAAATCAAGCCTGAAAGTAGGGAATCCAATTCTATATCAACAAATTGAGAAGGTGGATCAGACCTCATAGTCCATGTAGTGAATCAGAGCTAGAAAAGTGTCAAAAGGAAATGAAACTATGATGTAGCCATAGCTGAGATATCCTAGAAGCAAGTAGATTGTTAGCATAGAGGTGTAGAATAGCAGCTGGAGATACCTATATACAGGATATGGGTGCATATAATTGAGTAGCAATACAAGCTGTGTGCGTTTATAGTAGTGAATCTAGGGTTGGGAGTACGAAGGTAGCGTATCTAGAGCTGGTACCGGTAGAGCTTAGATAGGGCAGTAAGGCCAGAGCTGGGACAGTGTAGGTTTTTTTTTTTTTTTTTTTGAAATCTATACGTCTATTGAGCGTAAGGCTATGAGAGGGGGACAAGAGTAGTTGGGAGGAACTTGACAAGCCAGAGTGGAGAAAGGAAGGGGAAGAGACCTATGAGGCCACGGAGGCCTACTTCAGGTTCTTATTCAAGGAGCTCACCTAGTTCCAATTATCTACAGGCCTAATTTTTACGAGTTCCCTTTGTACCAGTTCATAAGTCACGTCGTTATCTTTCTAGTTCATTTCCAGTCCCTTATTTTATTCTCCCAGTTCAGTCTCAGTTTCAAGAGGTTAGGAGGTCGAGGCTCAGTCAGCCTTCCGGGTCATCGGATAATCCGTTAATGACAGTATGGGGCCTTCTTGATATTTGTATTTATCTTGCGCGGTTCTGACAGATTAACTTGTCTTTACCTTGAATCCACCCGGGCTTCCGGGTGGCTCCTCATGGCCCCCCTAACGGGGCCGCATAGGAGTAACAAGTATTTAAAAAAAATAAAAAAATAAAATATAAGGCTATGAGACGGCCCCGTTCCCTCGACTTAGTACATCCACGGAGCAACGGATTACATAAACGCCCAGCCTCCCGAACCAAGGAAAGACAACCAAAATAACCCCTTCTTCCCCCGCCACGCCCATTCCTGGCCCTCCCTTTCCCGGAGCCCACTGCTTACACCAGGTCCAGGTTGGCGAAGAAGGTCTCTGCCAAATCTTCTATAGCTTCCTTCCCCCCGTCCTTCACCTTCTTGACCCACCTTTTCCTGTCATCCACCTCTTCCCAGGTGCTACCTAACCCTTCCCCGTACCTCCCCGTTCCTGCAGGCTAATTTTTTTTTTTTTTTAAATACTTGTTACTCCTATGTGGCCTGTCAGGGGGCCATGAGGAGCCACTCAGAAGCCCGAGTGGATTCAAGGGAAGAGCAAGTTGATCTGCCAATCCCGCGCAAATAAGTACAGATAAGGGGGGCACCATGCTGTCATTAATGGACTGGCCAATGACCCGTGGGCCTGACTGAGCCCCACCCTTCAACTGGGAAAATGTGACTACCTGAAGAAACTAGAAAGACTAGACTAAGCAAAGGGAACTCGTAAATATGAACTAGGAGAACTGAGAACTCTCGATATCTGAAATCCCGGATACCCGTAGGCTAAGGCCACGTGCCAGCCCGTCCCTGCTTGTTTCCCGCACCTTCGGCAGCTAGGGTCAACCGTGGCGTCCAGCTTAGCACGCCAGGATTGGAGGTTCCCCTTTCCTGTCCTGCAGTGGACGTAGTTGACCTTTGCTCTCCTCCCCCACCTCACCACCCTTCCTGTCCCAGTCCCCACTACTTTCCTTTCCTTCTCCCGCCTCCTCTTCCATTCTTGTTTCAGGCCTCCCTCCGCGATCTGGAGGGCCTGGGGTTCAAGTTCCTCCGCCCCTGCTTTGGCGAGGTCATCTGCTCGCTCATTGTCCGGTATGCCCACGTGGGCTTTCACCCAGCCGAGTCTAACCGATCCCCCACCTGTGGCCTCCTGCCTCCTGCCTCGCTCTTATTGCCTGACCGATGCTCACTAGGTCGGCTGTCCTTGCTTAGCCTTTCGGGGCCGCATAGGAGTAATGAATATTTAAAAAAAAAAAAAAAAAAAAAAATTGCTTTGCCTTTCTTGCCTGCGTTCTTGATTGCTGCAACCGCTGCCTGCGAGTCTGTCAGTATCAGGACTCTCCATTCTGGTGGGACAGTGTAGGGTAGTGAACGCGCCGGCCTGGACCAGACAGAGCTCGGCCGGGGCCTGGCCTGAAACATCAGGCCGGCGAACTGGGTAGCGGGGGCAGCCTGAATAGCCTGAACGGCCTGAATAGCCTGGACTGCCTGGAGCGCGCAGACTATTCAAGCGAGATTGCGGGGTATCAAAGAGGGGCTGAATTCTTGTTTAACATCCGTATCGAGCACTGAATATCAATAAGTAAGTGGTACTACTGGGACATACCTATCTCCAAGATATATTTATCCGCTTTTTTTTTTTTTTCTCTTAAGTCTATACGCCGATTCGACCTAATGTCATGCAGCGGTCCGTTCCTAGCCCAAAGGCCAGGTAAATCCACGGTACAACGGACAAAACACACAACATATATCTACCTCTACCACCACGGCCCCTCGGCCCCTCCCCAACCATCGACTATCCTCCGCCTGCGGGCTCATTAGAGGTTCAACCCGGTGAAGAAATCTTCAACCAGGTCCCTAACCACCTCGTTGTCCCCATCCTTTTTTCTCCTCATCCACACCTCTCTCATGTCTGCTTGCTCCCAAGAGCTCCGCCTCCGCCCGCTCCACTCACCAGCAGGACAGACCAGTGCGACGTGCTTCCCCGCCTCAACCTCGCCGCATTCTGGGCACAAGGGATCTTCAAACTCATCCAGGGTATGCCTCCACCACCAAGTCTTCCCTTCCCGGTCCGACATTGGGTGTAGTTCAAAAGGGCTTTCCTGTTCCATTTTAAGACTCCCCCTCCCCGTGCCTGCGACCTCCCTCTCCGCCTTCCTCTTCCTCGCCCAGGCTTGCTTCAGCCCCCCATCGGTAACCAGCGTGCAGCCTTCTCTTCTCTCCGCCCCCTTTTTAGCCACTGCATCCGCTTTCTCGTTCCCGTAAATGCCCACGTGGGCTTTTACCCAGCCTAGAGTTACGGCACCTGGCCCCAGTAGCGACTGTCTTTTTTCGATGTCATCTACCACCCATTTAAGGTGTTTGGTTCTGGCCTTGACTCTCTTCCCTGCATTCCTCAGCTGCTATTACTGCTTGCGAGTCGGAAAGGATCAGGACCCTCCGATCTCGGGTTCATGCCCAAGGGCCCCTCTAAACCCCCCAACCTCTCCATCCCAGACAGTAGCCACCTTCCCGAGGCATAGAGACTCTTTCCCTCTTCTTGAGTCCACCAGCCAGCCCCTACTCCCCTCTCCTCACCCCTGCTACCATCCGCTAATGATATGAATAGGCTTCATAGATAACGTCGATACAGTGAACTCTCAATATAAGAATATCGTCCGGCGGGGGGGGTAATATTCTTATATCAAATATATTCTTATATCAAATCTCAGGGTAACTACTAAAGGTATACATCCAAAAAGAGAATTAACGTGAGGTAGAGGAAGAACTAGGTACAGGAGAACCAGGAACCGCCCTGGATGACGTGAAGAAGGCAGTATGCATGTGCATAGTCATATATCTCCTTGCGTTCTTCCGTCCAACCTTTACTTTTCAATGCACCACTAGCAGGCATATCGAATTAGTTCGGGGGTTCGGAGGTGGTATTGTAGGTGTAGCAATATTGTGTGTCGCGGTATTGTGTGTCGCGGTATCGTGTGTCGCAGTATTGTGTTTGGCGGCGTTGTATTTGGCAGCGCTGTCTTTGGCGGTGTTGTTGGTTGTGGGGTATTTCTTATCGATAAGCATTCCTATTCCAGCTAGCTGTTTATACATTACCCAATCAGGTACTCTTGCTATAAGAATACCTTAGTAAACAACCTCGAGAAAATAAGAATATTCTTCTATCAAATATATTCTTATTTTGTATGGGGGCGGGGGGGGGGATATTCTTATATCGAGAGTTCACTGTACTACCAAAACACCTGCTACCGACTCAGACTGTACCCGTACACTTCCTTCACGGCTGAAGGAAGACGTTATTTTTTTTTTTTATTTTTTTTTAAAAACTTAGATTCTCCTATGCAGCCCCGTTAAGGGGCTATGAGGAGCCACGCGGAAGCCCGGTGGATTCAAGGGAGAGGCAAGTTAATCGGAAGACGTTATTGAAGCCTCTGAATGTATGAAATCTTGGAGTACTGATGGCCCTGGTGGATTTGTCCTTTTAAAGGATATTGATCAGGTACGGGAGATGTTGCAAGAGTTGGAAAGTAATGAGGCTTAACCTTTTGTGCGACATTTTTTTTTTTTGGTGTATGCGAGCTTTGTTTCTTTTTCTTTGAAGTCTATGCGTCTATGGAGCCTAAGGTTATGAGACGGGTTTTGTGCGACACTGCGATCTACCGTCGCTATTGTTATATCTATCAATTTGTCAGTTTTGCCCACATGTGAACATACCGGTAATCAGGCTATTCAGGCCGTTCAGGCCGTTTAGGCAGTTCAGGCCGTTTAGGCAGTTCAGGCCGTTTAGGCAGTTCAGGCCGTTCAGGCAGTTCAGGCCGTTCAGGCAGTTCAGGCCGTTCAGGCAGTTCAGGCCATCAGGCCCTCCAGGCCACCCAGGCTGGTCCACGCTGGTCCAGGCCGGCCCGTTGCGAACAGTGGCAGTGGCAAAATGTATGGTAAAAGCTCGAGCCTCCGTGGAAAATGACGAGCTACCGCCAGAGCTGGAAGAGTCTATTGTAGTGAAGCTAAAGCTGGGAGTGCGTGGATAGTACAGCCAGAGATGGGGGAGCCTATGGTAGTATAGTAGAGCCTAGGGAAGTGAAGCCAGAGCTGTGAGCGTGGATTAGCAGAATGGAATTAGAATAGTTTACTGAAGATACATGGAGCAAAGCAGTGAACTGGTGCTGACGTGCCGAGCCGGCTGAGCCTGGTTGAGTGCCATGTGTAGTGAAGGGTGCCGGGAATAGTGTAGGGTGCGGTGGGTGTGCTATGCTGCGTTAGTAGAGATAGATTACCTACTTAAGTATGTCGGGTATGCTGGTTATGTTGTGAATAGGAGTGCTAATAACGCAGGTATTTCGTTGTGTTGGTAAGAGAGGTTTAGTGCTGTCGGATATGACAAGAGGCTGCATGATGTCTATTTCAAAGGTTTTCCCCAGTCTGAACTCTGTATTGAATACAGTTCCTTACTACAGTATATCCGCCAAAATTGGTACTCTTAGAAGAATTGTAAAGCTAGATTCATTCTTCTAATAGTGGTGGTTTTTTGTAAAACTTACGGTGGATGTAGACTAATGGCCTAGAACTATAAACAGTCACGAAGATATTCAGCACGGTTAGGAAAGCTGTAACACAGTCAGGTGGACCAGGGAGGGGATGGCATAGCCAAAAAGAGTGTACATTTGGTAGGGTCTGAAGGACAAAGATATTGAGACTCTAGATTCAAACTAAAAGGAAAGGCCTCCTGTGAATTGTAATTATATTGAGTCATATATATCAGGCTACTAGTATGTATCTAGAGGTGCCGCAGACCTTTTTTTCAGAGCCTCGACCCTAGCGTAGCGTTCTAAGTGCGACAGTTCTCTATAACGATCTTGCCCATTTCCATCCTTCACATTGACAGAGGCCTTCTCAATTCAATGATCCTATTCCCACTATATCAGCTTTTTTCCAGGAATATAATGTCCACTTCCGAGAAACCCGTCGTCCTCATAACCGGAGCTTCCAGTGACTTCGGATTCCATGTTAGCAAATCGTTCCTTGCGCACGACTACCATGTCCTGGCTGTCTCCAGTTCGATTGTCTCCCATTCGATGCAGGAGCTCAAAGTCCTTGTTGCCACCCTCCTCAAGCTAAATCCCAATGCTTCACCGAAGCATTCAGGGAAATTATTGTCAAGCATGCTATTTCTGTATAATAGCAAGTCAACATTCTAGTCAATAATGTTGGGTTATGTGTTCTTGAGGAAATCCCGCAATGAATCCATTTCCCTAAGAACTATTATTTATAGATGGCTGAATAAATAAATTGGAAGTTATCTACGGTCAGCGTTTTTGGCCCCTTATACATAACCAACTTCTTCTTCCCTCTTTGTATGCCCGCCACTCTGGCCTCATTATCAATATCTCCTCTTATGGACAGCCGCTGGCGGGGAGGCGTATTCATCTACTAAATCTGCGATCTCAATGCTCTCCCTTGGCCAATAATTCGAGCTTGCCATGTTAAATGTTAAATGACTATCGGAACTGGGTGTTTCCGTACATCTTCTAGCACAGATATGGAAAGAGAAGGCTCACATAGTAGATTATGATGCCAGTGCGAGCTGCTGAAGAATGCGATTAGGAATCAAAACAGGGATCCAGAGAAGGAGAGTGAAGGAGTTTTGGATAAAGCGGGGGTGGATGAATGTATGATATAAGAGTAAGACCGTTTTTTAAGGTCATAATTACTACTAGTGTTTAGCAATGTATTTTGGTCATATACCTTCTGGTTTTGTCATATATATGCGTGCGCCATCTTGGGCCTATGGTGGGAACACCGGAAGGTACGTATTTCTAGAATGTGTCGACATTCTCAAGATCCTGTGAGTAGCATCAAGACTAAGAAACCAGTCCCCTACCATGGGACAACGCAACCCGAAGACCGCCGCGTTGACACACACATACATATATACTATTACGTATTTACACATACAGTACTACTGATGTATAAAAAAGGGTGCGTAAAGACTTTCACCCACGCACTATATTTATTACATTTCTTGCTCAGGCTTTGTCCTTTGGAAAGGGAATGGACTAATCGGAGATTCCCTCACCACCAGTAATTTATTTATATAAGTAGAGATGCAATCGTTGTTTGTCGTAAAAAAAACACATTCTCCCTATCTAACAATGGTAAAACAGATCTCCATGCACTAGGAATGTTTCTCGAAATCATAAGTTAGGACTGCAATGCCCAAATCTTGACCTCGGCTCGATCCGCTTATATTGCCAGATTTAGAAGTCGGTACCATATTTTGGTTAGTCCACTTCTCACGTGCAACGAAGGATACCGGTAGTTTTATTCGAACTTGGCACTGGTCAACACCATACCTAATACATTTACTACTGGAATGCACATATTTCTAATCCTAAGGTAAGTTTGGACTTCTAATGGGGTTAATCATTGTGTATTGCTCAAGCTAGACAATACTTTCTCCAACCTAACACCACATGCATGTTTTAGCATTCGACTGATTATAGTTTACTCCGGAAGTACCTACTAGTGTAGTTGATGCATATTAGTTTTAGAGTTGGTGCTTTTCTACCATCTTTCCACAGTAGATCTCGATTGAGTTCGCCTTACTATTATATAGAGTCCTCTCACACATTGCTAAAGCAGAGCCCTACGTGGAAAGATGTGTTTGGGGAATGGTGGATATCTTTGAAGTTTATAAATCTTATGAAGGGTCTATGGTAAGAATGCTCTAAAGAACGAACTCCGGAAAATCATTGCTCATTTGGCCTAACTGGCAACGTTCAAGTGGTTCCCGCCCACCTGCGAATGACAGTATCTCCAACCCGCGGTCTAGGTATTTTGATGTTACCGCAGGTTGACCCAATAACTGGGGACCGCAGCTGCGCATGGTCAGAGTCATATATTTTGAGCGTCAGAGATCGAGACGGTTGACCAGGCGATGTAGCAACACCTAGGTGCTAGATTTGGAGATTTAGAGAGTCTGATCAGTGGTCAGGGTTATGTATGGTAAATCTGGAAACCACTTATGTAGGTCATCCACTCTGCATAAATGAATGTTGAGAAACGTGGGTGAGTTCTCCAATTCTTGGTATCTTTGCCTCTCCAAACTGTAGTTGAATTTGTTACCATGAAAAGCCTATGTACCTAATTTCTTTTCCGGGATATTTCTCGGCTGCCACATGATACGCGACTTGAAAACACATCGTGAAAAAGCAATTTTCCTACTAGGTGGGGTTTCAACCACTAACAGTACATACCGGAAAACTGGTGAATAAGAATCCTTGTCTATAACTTTGCTTTTTCCTTTTTGTGGGCAGATTAGCGTCCTTGACTCGGATTTTGAGAGTATGATTCAGATACAAGCAAGGAGTCTTATTCACCAGTTTCCCGGTACTGTACCGTAGAGACTCGAGTTATTCGGTAGCGCTATCGCATACATATGCGCTGTGAACGACATTGGTATGCGGGTTTCAGGATCTCACGAGACATGCCCGTGCTCATTGTTACCGTATATGGATGTTGGAGATTGAAATGTACTGCAATTATCCATAATGCCATCAAGGAAGCCTCTACAACTGCTGTCCCTGAATATAGCTGCAAATGCCCAGCTGGCCAGGCGGTTTCTGGAGGCAGAATTCCTCCACCGGTCCAAACCTACAACTCGGTATGGCCCTAAACCAAAGCCATTAGCTCAGAGAGTGTCCCAGCACCGTCCCAGCTCAGTAAAGCGAGTTTATAATCCACCACCTGATCTTCTGTGACATCACTGAAATTTATCTTACATGACTTCTAGATTCAATAGCTTTCACTCTACCCATTAAATAGATCTTGGCGCTCAAATTGATATGTTTCACGTCAGCCTTGGCTTATGATCTACGAGTCCCATTGCATATGTATGTGATAGCGCTACCGAATAACTCGAGCGTTAACACTTTCGAGATGTCACATGATTGGGCTGGTCTTTACAAGGCTAGAGCATTGTTTCAATACGAAGTTTTACTGTTTACTAGTCCATAGCAGGAAATGCTGTGTTTTCAACGTGACCAAGTAGCATTAGCTGTACCTAGGGGTTGATGATTGACAGACATGGGCTTTGATGAATATCACTGGCCCCATTTATCGCGCATCATCGAGAATATCACTGGCCCCATTTATCGCGCATCATCGATACCCTTCAGCAGCTTCCGAGTTAAAGGAGGGCCGACCCAGATGGAAGGGACCAGACGAGGTGCGTCTCCAAGGTTGACTTCAGCTGTCCATAGATGGAAGATTCAGAATGGCCGTTGCAGGAAAAATGCCTTGCAAAAGTGATCGAAACAAACATCGCTAGCCTGTTCGCTGGCATCTCCCATCGCAGAAACAATACGATGCACGATACATTACACTTATCCGAATATGGGGTACGCTGACGGGGCCCACCTTGTACACGCCACCTTGACCTGGTTTGCTCTCGCCTCGCCTGCTAAGCTTCTCACCCCGGCCCTTCGGCGACACGAGGCGTATTTTTAGGCATGCAGTTCCTACATGCTACATAGATTCTTGACGTGGCTAAGGATGCAGTTCTATGGGATGTTACCTTAGCTACTCAGGCGAGTCCTTCGTTCGCAGGGAAGTTTTGTTTGGCTTGGTCTGTTTTTGTTTATATCTCGGAAGTTTTGGTCGCGTGCGTGCACAGCAGTATACGGGACGACTCGATTTTTTCGGCTTTGATTTTGGGAAAGGAAGCGTACTGTGTACGTACCACCCGTGCCTCCGGAGGTACTTCAGTATTTGCCTGTCCAAGAAGAGCGATTGCAGTGCCAGAGCATCGCGAACGAGAAGACCCCAGCTGCCAGCAGCTTCCCCCGAGATACATGGCGTCACGGCTTCAACGATCCATTGATATTGGGTTTTTACTCCCCATTGTGGTAGTGATATTGGGGCTCATTCCGGTGGTTTACTCGGTTCCAGTACTAGCCACAACTGTTGAACAAGCCAGTTCCGAAACCGTACTCCTGCCACGGCAGAATGGGGGCATCCTCCCAGCGAACACCAGTCACCCTTATTGGACACAATGTGGCTTTGATGGTGATCAGGATATGTATGGACTCGGGATCCGGATAGGTTATTATGTTCAATGGATAGCCACCGTTCTCGGTGCCTATTACACTCCCAAAATAGTTTCCTCGGCGTTCGAAGCCAACGCTATCTTCAACATCGGGATGTTGGCCGGCTTAGTGTACTCTACTATGAGGCGGAATAACATGTTCGTTGTCGAGCCAGTCATGGTCCTCGGCTTCTCCATCGGTGGGGCGATCGTGGGTCTCCTCGACCCCAAGAATGTTCATAACCCAAAGAGTTTGAAGAGCTTGCGTGCGCGGCTGGTACATCTTTGCGGGACAGGTGCACTTTCACTACCCTTACTCACTTACTGGACGTGGTACAGCTTTTACGGAATGAGTACCATGCAATATAACCACTGTGCTCGGTATACCTTTTTCGTCGTCAAGATTGATATTTGGTCCCCTTGGTTCAGGTACTTTATGAGAATTGCTACAATCATTTCCCTCGTGGGACTATTTTCCCTCGCGGTTGGAGTAGTTGTCGCCTACCGCAAGAAAACCGAAGAACTCCCACATCACGAGCGGCGTTCGACCGGGTTCTATAGCCGTCCCCGGTTGTCTCGTAGCGCTACGGCGCTTGCAATCCGCGCAAGACCAACGAAGACACAATTTCTCGTCGTGATTGTTGTGTGTGCTATTTGTGCCCTGAGTGTCGAGCTGGGAATTATATGGAATAAAATTACTGGAGTGAATGCACTTGGAGCAACAGGGCAGCTAATTCCTTTGGCAATTGGTATAATCACTTCTGTAAAGGTGGTAGCTGGGGTTGTGCGGGAGCACTTCAAAAGCCGATCGCAGCGTAGGAAGGAGAATGCCAACGAGAGATTTTTCGGTGGTGGAGGTGAAGTAATGCCGGTTAGACAATCCTTGAGTAGAAACTCTATTTCGCGTTCTCAGCTGGACGATGGCGATACTGAAGGAAATGGAGATGAGGCTTTGGATGTGAGAACCTTCGTTAAGGGCGGTGCTTGTGGTCGGGGTCAACTTCGGCGTTCTTCAACATCAATGGGGCTAGGTGAAAAGCCGAAAATCAGTCCCACCAGCACGAGCGATAGCCAAGAGACAATGCATTTCCCGAGTAGCAAAAGTGTGAGGAGTATGAAGAGCACGAAGAGCACAAAGAGTACAAAGAGTGGGAAATTGACTAAGGAGATGAAAGAAAAGGATAGGGAACGGGCTGCAGTAGAGGGGTGCAGGGACAGTATGGTGACATTACCGACGGAACCTGGGTTGGCAATGACGAGGGGGGCAGCGGGCACTCCAAGTGTCATTTCTGTGGGACAAGGGAGGAAGAAGCTGCAAAGGGATCCCAGTAAACGGACCCAGTAGGAGGGTATCGACCGAAGACTTTCCCAATTCTGAGGGCGATAATGATACGATATTTTCGATGATGATTCTTACGATCTTGACTGCTTGTGGTTTATATTTGTTCACTCACAAAACTAGAGGATTTGGATACATAACAAATGGACCTCGACACCGGCGATGGTATTACTCTTTGCCTCGAGGCTAGCCCTATATATACCTCCTTATTTTTCTCTAATATTATCTTTTATGTAGTATATTTATTTATAGCAATGTAATTCTTCTACTAGATACTAGATTCTGGAATTTATTTAATTTTGGCATTTCATTATTATGCATGATGGTGTTGTTGTTTTTACCTTTCTTATAACGCGCTGTTTGAGTACTCAATGACAGAGAGAGGCTTACTGACGTTAGACTAACAAGGGCGCGGTCAACTTTTTTTAGTGAGGGCAGTGTACTAGAGATTTGTTAACGACATGCATATTATATTGAGGGTAATAGTTGGAAGGACAGAGATTGGGAGGAAAGCCTAGCAGCGAGAGGTCTTGCAGTATAATAAACAACCGAATTGAGCTCTTCAGTCTACCACCACATACAATCTATATTTCCCAACCACTGTATGTGGGATTTTTGGGTACGTCTTTGTTGGATGTTGCCTGCGGTCATAAATATACCTGGAAATAACGTTTCAACTGCTCGGTGATAAAGACAGGCAGCTGGGATATAGCTGCCTAATCTGTCCCTGTCCTAAATATTTGTAATAAGTAACTTTCAGATGGGCTGTTCTGGTAGCCCCGGTGATTATATGTAGGTAAAAGAAATATATAGCATAGTGCACATTTATTTCTTGTAACTTCTTCACCTCGATCTCATTTTAGATAGATAATGTCTTTTGTTGTGCTATGCTGTCCGGTGCATCCACTATGCCCATTCAGTCAGATTTCAATTAGGTACCCATAGCCTTGCCGTAGCTTCTATAGCTAAAGCTTAGATTGAATACCCCTTCTTCTAAATATCACATGGCCATAGTGGAGTCAACATACTTGTATCTTGTTCTATATTGTGGACACTTCGCACCGGTAGCTGGGCTGAGATGTCTTTTTGTTTTTTTTTCTAAGAGCCACACAGAAATCCCCGTGGAAGGCAAGTTAATCTGCCAGATCCAGTGCTAGATACAAAGAGATAGATAGGAGTCCCATGCTGTCATTAACAGGCTTGCACACGATAATCTTGTCTTCTCTCTGGGTCGAGGTTCTGTTGGGAGTAAGGAGGTCATGGGTACCTAATTGAATATGACCGAATGGGCATAGTGGATGCACTAGAATAGCACAACAAATGACACGTTATCTACATATAGTGAGAAATAAATGTGCACCATACTAGGGGTGGTCACTTCTTAATTGCAATAATGAAAATTGCAATAGCGAAGCGCCTTGGCAACTTGGCACCCACTCTGATTGGCCAGGCTCGTTATTACATTTGCTATTACAATTCGTGCATTAACGAGAAAAATTCAATTGCAATAGCAATCACGAGCCTTAGTCACCAGGCAAACCAACATCATCGCTAGTCTGGTTGGCACCATCATCGCATGATCCAAACACCGCAAAATTCAGAGATCTATCCGACATCGCAAGACCCCCCAACGTCCATTAACCAGCCTACTGTCCCCTTACCCCCACCTCTGCTGCTGGATGGACCTCGAACTACACTTAGGCAGACAGTACCAGCCCAGGCTGGTACGGGGCCTAACCCGAGAAACGTCGAAACTCCTGAAGCAATATCTATCACGCCCACGCTGCCACTGCTTGATGGGCATATGGGTTTCATCGACTTCTTCAATATCGACCTTGCAAGGTCATTTAAGTCTTCAGAAGACACTCCTTGGTTCTCTCAGGGAGTGGGTTTTACGATGGAAAATGGTGAGGAATTGGATCTGGATGCTTTGGACACTTGGCCAAATGCGAGCACGGAGTCGGTGTGTCCAGCAACGGCAAAAGAGCCAACATCAGCATCAGGAACAAAGGCGAAGGGAAATATGAATGAGGTGTCGTGGGCCGATGACCTAGAGTATCTGTATAGCACTGAGCCGGATCCACAGACACCTAAAACTACGCTGAAGTCTGATATACCAACTACCAACGTCCATTT
Organism: Terfezia claveryi; assembly: GCA_015179025.1. NCBI lineage: Eukaryota > Fungi > Ascomycota > Pezizomycetes > Pezizales > Pezizaceae > Terfezia > Terfezia claveryi. Next base: position 288,107 of record WHUX01000023.1, on the reverse strand, counting down.
ATCCTCCAACGCGACAAATCTCTCCAACCCTCCAAGCCGACATACCCCGTGAAGCCGACAAGCGATGTCTTCAATTGGGGCAGAGAGCCAGGATCCGAGATTGTTCGAGGGACTGCATAACGATGAGAGGATACCTTCTGATATACCTCCAGAAGATCATAGATAATCCCTAATATCATAGACTCAGAATCTGAAGATATTTCATCCTTAGTACTAAGTATCAGTAGTTCCATGATGTGTATGATGCTTCTTAGTAAAAGACCACGTTGGGTTGTTCGAGGCATCGAGGAAAACGTATAAGACTCTGTTGTAGGTGGCAATTAGCATTATGGTAATTAGAATTGCGATATGGGGTGGTCACTTGTTAATTCTAATTTTGTACAGTTTAGGCTTAGTTTAGCACTGCCAAGGCGCTTCGTTATTGCAATTTTCATTATTGCAATTAAGAAGTGACTACCCCTACTATATACCGGGAAAACTGGTGAATAAGAGCCCTTGTCAAAAAGTGAATCACAACAGTAGAATCAGTGATATAGCGGTAAAGAAAGTCACAATCGTGTAGCCAAGTCTGCCTATTTTGCCACAAGTAGTAAAGCTGCTACCATTAAAGGGAAGATCAAAAGATATTGACTAGGGATCTTATTCACTAGTTTCCCCGGTACCTCTATTATGTACATATAACCACCGGGGCTGTGTCGTTGGGCTGGGATGTCGATATTGACAAGAAGGGGTGCAGTGCAGTGCATGTAATTGCGTGAAAGCCTACACATCAACCTTGGCAACTTGCTATGTACGTAGAATTCGAGTCGTGGAATCATAATCAGGGCTGCCAAGCACCAATGAATGGCATGTTGTTCATCACTGCCATCCATATAGCGGGCTGTGCCTGTGGATACAGTTTTGTTGTCAATATCGATTTCCTGCTGCTGTATGAACCTCTCTAAGGCTACGTCAGGTAATTTTCTTAATATATAACGGTAACCAGAAAAAATATCACTGAACTTGATCATCGTGATTAACGGGCATTAGGATACGTTACTATCTATCCCATTGGTTTCACTACAGTATATTTCCCTCGAATTCCTTACACAGAGCTGGTGGCGTTACTTCGAGTGACGGTGGATAAAATTAAGCAAAATGGGGTGGAGCTCTGCAGGCAGCTGCTACAGTGGCCCTGATACTTCGGAGAATGAAACAGAGGATACTTCGAACAATCATACACGGTACCGGTCAAAGAGGACAAGAGAACTTGATACTTGGGACAATGATACACCGTGCCAGCTGCCAAAAAGGAGAAAAGTAGGACCCCTTCCATGAAACAAGTTCCCCAAATTAGCGTTGACAATTTTAAGAGAACTGATGCCGGAGGGTGGTGGGGGGGCGTAGGAAAACTCTCAGGAGCAAGTGAGCCTCGAGCACGAGTACGATAGCATACTCGAAGTTGAAGTACCTGTCATTGAAGTACCTGTCATTGAAGTACCTGTCATTGAAGTACCTGTCATTGAAGTACCATATTGGAAGGTCAGCAAGGATTACGGAGGAATGACACTACACAATTGGGAGTTTGGGGTTGGGGATATCCAAGAATGGCCATTCGACGAAGCCGATTACAACAGGTGGAAGCTATGTAGGCCGCTGGGCTATATGGAATCCTGTAAGTGCCAATTAATGAAGCTCAAGTGGCGGCTCCGGGATCACGGTTAGCAAGCAAACTGAATGTGTCTGCATTTCCTAGCGATATGGCATTTGCATCCATGTAAAGACTTTGATCAACTAACTCGGCAAAACCTCTGCGCCGATGATCAGGTTCTGGATGTCTTCGATTTTCTCACTACAGATACATATGATATATATCGGGAAGACCCGAGAATATACAGCCGCCACCAAGTCAATTTGGACAAATATTTGCTCTCCGAAAACGATAATCCAATTCTGGCAGCAATTATGAAGCCGCTCCTCGATTTGGACAAATATTTGCTCCTCGAAACGATAATCCAATTCTGTCACCAATTACGAAGCCGCTCCTCGATTTGGACAAATATTTGCTCTCCGAAATCGATAATCCAATTCTGTCACCAATTACGAAGCCGCTCCCGCCACAACCACATAAAATCTGGCTTACCCTTTCCCGGTTTCTTTTCCACGCTTCGCTGAAACCATACCAAAGAGGTAGTGATTCAGTTATTTCGAATTCATTTCACAGATTATGTCTACCCAAGGCGTCGAAAACACTTATCGAAGCTTCAATTTTCAAATACCTAGACCTTGGCCTCACTGCGGCCTTGGTAACTGGCTGGTTTGATCCCCACCGCACACCAAGCCTATTGGGTGGCATGTTCCCGTTGAGGATCTCACTATCTCAAACCTACAAAGACGTGCGGAGAAGGCACTGGGTCGACGTGCGAGGGCTTTGACTAGAACCAAGACTATTGCACATCCATATAATGTCCCTCCCCGCAGACTGTGGGATTTGAAAATGAACCGTGTTATCCCCTGGTACCTGATTGACAATCCTGATGCCAAAGCCCCTCCTCCATTCATCGCGATTTCACACAGTTGGGTAGATGAAAAGGACCTCGTCCATGTTGAGACTCCAATTAATTGTTATGCATGGCCAGTACCTCTACCTATCGGTATTGACTTGCAAATTATCCGCACAGAAGTTTTAAATGCCTTTTCTGGGCTGAGATATTGCTGGCTCGACGTTCTGTGCTTAACGGCAACAACAAGCAGAGTCCTATATGAAACCGGGCAAGAATAGCGCATGGTGCATTGAGGCTAGTCCTCTGCTACATATTAGGCCTCGGTTCTTTTTTTTACAATCCCGCTCAATCTTCAACCTCTCTGAAGTAGCTATGACCTTCAGAACTATGCCTCTTGCGCAAAACCTACTCCTCGAAGCACTTTGCCTGAAGAGAGATTGTTTCTCCACTGGGGACAATTTGCGCAAAGATGAACATTATATTGATGTTCCAACAATTGGCAATGTTTACAAGTTAGCAAAAGGAGTTTTCAGATACTACAACGGCCTTGGGAGGCGATTTTCCCCAACTGGCTGGGACAACCCAAACCACTGGTTCAATCGTGCATGGACGTTACAAGAAACTGTTCTGGGTTCAGTAGACGGTGGTGTAAAAGACTGGGATGGTAATTATCTCAATCTAGAGGGTTGTATGCGTGGGCACAAAAAGAAGTATCGTGATTTCATCATGGAGGTTGAAAACATAGCTGGAAAGACTGCCAGCATTATAGGCCTTGCACAGGAGATGGGCCATCGATATGCCACCAATGACATTGACAAAATCACTGGACTGAGCTACCTACTGCAAATGAAACAACTTCCAATTTACAAAGAAGACATAGGAATCGATCGTGCCTGGAGACGATCCTTATGGGAGATGCCAAAAGAATTTCTATTGGAGCTACTGTTCAACTGCCCTGTGATAAATACGCCGCAGTGGACCCCCAGCTGGCAGGATCTCTCTAATTTGCCTCCAACGTTTGTACCCTACCCAGATTTTCAGTCACAGCCTGCTAGAGGTGGGGATACTCGCCGCAGGTTTTTTGCCTTATGCAAGGAACTGGGTTATCCCAAAAGCCCGTTGAACGAGATGTATCATACTTTGAGTACGAGATACAGTTCCCTCAAAAATGCCCCGGCCTGTCCAGGATATCCATTTGCGCTCGATGAACGCCAGTGTGTCGCTGATCACCTGGATGAAGAGGGTCGGGATATCGGCCGTCTGGAATGCCCAATCCAAAAGAGGCGGAGAGAACTGATCAAGGATAGAGACATCCACCTCCTTTCTGATAGTAGCAATGGAGTATCAGGTCTAATGGAGTCGACAGGTGATGAAAGGGATCACAGTTCTGGGCCCGAGGACGATGAGAGCTATGCATATGTAGGTTTCGTCCACGGTGTTAAACGGTCTGGTCAGCAGGGTCGCCATGGACGTGACCGTGAGGTTGGTATCCGGGGATGGTGCCTGGAAGTCCTATCAATGGCTTGTACCCAAGGGAATGACTACTGTGTCCAGGTGTATACACCCAGGACAATTACAAAAACTAAGAGCCTGAATTTTTTCGTGAGTCATGATGGCCTTGAGGACAGCTGGCTACGGTTGAGCGAGGCAAAACCACCAGAAAGCGCAGAGGATACTCCTAAAGCAGCATTTATCTTGTTCACCCCAGTACTGCCACGAATGTATGCGCACTCAATACATAGCTCGACCAGAGGACCAGCCACAGAATACCTTCCCGCTCGGGGCTCAAAACTTGAAGCACACAATGGCAGTAGTACATGGCTTATCCTTAAGGTTGATGAGAGCGGGGCGTCGATATACCGGAAGGTTGGGGTCCTTCGGTCAGATGAGACATTTACGCTCAGATGGATGACGGAGGGCCTATTGCGGGCTCACCTCAGGTCAGGCTGTATTTTCATTGACCGTACAAGTTGAAACCACAACCGAAGGGACCCACTGCTTTTGAAGACTAAGCCACCATTTTTTTTATCTCACAGTGTGACTCATTTTCGTTTTCGTTTAATTGCATGGTTCAAATTGTTTTTCCTCACTCAATCTGTATTTCCTTGTTTTATTTCTCATATGCACTTCTTGCGCAGTAGATTTCATACATATGCATCATCCTCTTGTGAGATATTATGGAATTTGTGGTATATGGATGGAGATGAATTATATGGGGTATGGGGTGGTCTGTGGTTGGGGTGCTCTCGATATCTGCGATGGCCGTGTTGCTTTATTTTACCGCTCGTACGATTCTTGATATCCACCTATTCTATACATAGCTTGCGTCACCACAGTTGGCTAATTGAGTCTGGGCATAATTTTCGTACTGGTATTTTCTAAAGCACGCTGCTGCATGAGTGGACGGTAGTCTGACACTTTCCTACTGGTGTCAACTCCTCCTGGTATACTCTACAGTATACTCTCGATATAAGAATATCGTCCGGCGGGGAGGTAATATTCTTATATCAAATATATTCTTATGTCAAACTAGTAAACGTGTACATCAAATAAGAGAATTAACGTGTGGTAGAGAAAGAACTAGGTACAGGAGGACCAGAAACAGCCTTGGATGAAGTGAAGAAGGTGGTAATTCGTCATGTGAGATCAGGATGTGCATTTGCATAGTCATATCTCCTTGCGTTCTTCTTCAGTCCACCCTTGACGTTTCAATGCACCAGTAGCAAGCATATAGAATTAGTTCGGGAGTTCGGAGGTGGTATTGTAGGTGTAGTAGTATTGTTTATCATGGTGTTGTTTCTAGTGTGCTTGCGATGTAGTATTGTTGGTTGCAGGGTATTCTTTATCGATAAGCCCTCCTATTCTGGCTAGGCTGTTTATTTATTACCTAATCAGGTACTCGATACAAGAATACCTTTGTAAACAACCACGAAAAAATAGGAATATTCTTCTATCAAATATATTCTTATTTTGTGGGGGCAGGGGGGGTAAATATTCTTATATCAAGTATATTCTTATATCAAATATTCTTTATCGAGAGTATACTGTATTCGCCAATGGACTTCAAAAAAGAGGCGCCCAGTTGTGAGGTTATGAAATATGGTATAGCTTCTGCTAGGTGCAACATATGTATCTATTTCTCCACATGTTTTTTCGTCTTCAGTATGGGCCTCAGTCAGGCCTCTCGGGGTCATTTGCCATATGGGCGATTAATGACAGCATGGGGGCCCCGGGTTTTTTGATTCTGCTTTGCTTGCGTCGGACCTAGCAGATTAACTTGCTTCGTCCTGAATCCACCCGGGTTTCCGGGTGGCTCTTCATGGTGCTCTTCATGGTCCCCTTACTGGGACCGAATAAGAGTAACAAGTATTTAAAAAAAAAAAAAAAAAAAAAAATTTACTAGGTGCAACTTAGGCTAGATCCTCAGTTGGTCTATATGCTTTCATATAGTCAACAATTGTCTGGCGGATCTCAGATTTTAAGCCCAATATTAAGAACGCAAATAAAAATAGAAGTGCAGGATTATTAGGTGTGGATATAGAGTTAACATTGCTAGTACAGTAGACTACTTACTTAGACCTTTCTTACTACTTAGACTGCAGTAGTTTCCAATGCATGTAGTAGACCTTTTTTTTTTTTTTGCTGTCGGTAGTTATACAGAGCCATGAGCCATGAACATGTGTGAAATCTCATTACGAATATCAAAACTATGGGCTAATAGCAGCTAGAAACCTTGTGCAAATTTTTGGTACTGCATAAATTGTTATGATGATTTTATTTTGTAATCATGGTGATGTAAAGATGTTGGTTATTTGCCCAAGCGGCTTTACAGGAACCTGGTTTTGTTTAACCGAGTGGAATAGGAAGCCGAAGCCAAGTCAGTGAAGGGCCCAAATATCCTATTCCAATGACTCAGCTTAATATTGTACTTCTCTAAGAACTCATACACTTATAGGTATTGCATAAGTTTGCAAATGGGTAGCCTTTTTTTTTTTTTTTTTTTTTTTAAAAAAAATACTTGTTACCATGAGGAGCCGCCCGGAAACCCAGGTGGAAAGGGATAGCCTGTGGCTTTCTAAAACTTAAAGAGGGAGTTTTAGAAATTTCGACAACTAGAGGGTTTCCAGCGTCAGACGAAGCAGCATTTTAAATCCAGAAAAACCAAACTCTACAACCAGACAGGTATGAAGCTTTCTGTACTACCGATTTTTCCCCATTCTTAACTCGCTGTAAGGTTTAACTGTCATTTAATACAGTGGTCGCAATGGGCCAGGCCGCCCTACAGGCTGCCGGAGGCCTGAAACAGCCTGGGCCGTTGGGTTCCAGTTACATCTTGCAGCAACGGTAGATTGGTGAATGGGCTGGGCCCATTGTTGGATAGGCCGGTCATTAGTGGGATGGGTCGGCCCACCCAGCTATTGCAGGTCGGGGTTCAGTCAGGCCTCCGGTTCATCGGCTAGTCCGTTAATGACAGTACGGGGCCTCTTCTCGGTATTTGTATTTATTATTTATTTTCGTGGGTCTGGCAGATTAACTTGCCTTACCCTTGAATCCACCGGGCTTCCGTGTGGCTCCTCATGGCCCCCCTGATGGGGCCGCAAGGTGTAACAAGTATTTTTTTTTAAAAAAAAAAAACCTGCTATTGCGGCCCAATGCTGGGAGGTCCGCATTGCTATCGGTTAGAACACCGGATGCTATCCTCCAACCGGTTTGTTGAGGATGAGGAACAGGTATTAGGGCCGAGCCGGTGTTCAGGGCACTACCTTTCAGAATATAGGTATTTGGGGTCTAGGTAGCGGGGGTATGATTAGTGTGTGCACGCATGGGCGCGAAGAATGTATTCATTCAAATTAACCCAGGGACACGACTTCGCCCGAGTTCTGAAGTCCCAACGCTAGATATAACATATGGGCATATATAGGAAAGCGGGGTTCATCAGGCCGTGTCCCCGGCCCTCTCTCCATATCTTCAGCGGTAACAACGGGATGTCGCGTATGGGAATCACGGCCGAGAGTCGCTCGGATGTCCCGCGTGCGGAAGATTATCCATACGGTTTTTTGCTATTTCTGGGCAAGATGGGCGTTGTATTCATGTCATTTTAAGGTTCTTATATTCATGATTGCCATGCAAATTCAAACATCGCTTGCAACTTTCTATATCTCATAATACACTGACGTTGACTAACCTGCAGATTAGTTCAATGATCATTGTATAGAAAGCAAAAGCAAAAAAAAAAAAAGGTATAAAGCTCCTGTTACGGGCTGATATTTGCCCGATAAGGAGGCCAGTGGATCGGGTGTATTTTAGCTTTCCGAGTTGTTTGCATTAGATAGATAACGTTACTAGCTTAGTTTAGTCAGTGTCAGGCTACGAGGAGGTTATAAAGGCCCCTCCTGGCTGGTGGAATAAGAATCAAGTCTCGCACGCTCACTGAGACGAAGAAAAAGAGTCACACTGAACTGAACTGAACGGAACACAATCTACACACGCCGTCAAGCTATTATCAAGCCAAAGAGCCCTGGTCATCGTGAGGGTTTCTTTTGTCGCTTAACACTGGAGCCAAAGGCGAGGCGGCGGCACAATAACAACAACGACTGAAAACCCGTATCTACAACACTGGATCAGTTCTACCGAGACTCCGAGGAGGAGTGTAGTATCCTACGCAACAACACCAGTACTTGCGGAGTACTGGCCAAGGCTGCGTTGAGGCTCTTCTATTTCGGCAAGCAAACTGAATTCGAGTATAGCAGGTTACCGGCATCAGAGAAGGCAGTTGTTAGAAAGATTGTATCAAAGAACTTCACTACGACCACCTTGCCGAAGGTGGTATTGGAGTTATCAGCAGAGAACCTCAAACGACATCCCGAGTTGTACACAAACCAAGGAAAGAACGACCAAGGCCTTATACCCCCAATCTTCTTCCTTGAGTGGACTCAGGACTTGACCACATATCAACGATATCTACAGGCTTTCTGTGAGAATCCAACAATAGCCGTATCCTTGCGAGAACACAAGCAGCGAGAACACGAACAGCCCGAGTTTCAGCCAGAATTGAGGAAGGTAGAAGACGAGATGGCTGCCCAGGCTGAACAGTTGCGAACCCAATACATTACGTCCATTATTAACAAAGAGTTTAATGGGACTGCAAAGTTCAAGGGGTTTCAGAGATCCTTTGAAACTATGGTAAGGCTGCATGATAATGCAGGATCGGTAGAGAACCGAGCAGCTATGGACGACGAAATGAAGCGAGAACTCTTGCTGGCAATATTGAAGGATCCAACCACACCACCAGCAAAAGGAATAGATGGGCGGAAGTTTATAGGAGCTCAGTCGTGGTTGGCAGAACAGGAGGAAGACGATATCGCTACCTACCAACAGCTCGCACAACGATTGAATGAGAAATATGGGGACAGAGATGAAGAAACGACACCACAGCTGGTGGCTATCCAGCTGAAGATCCTCAAGTAAGAAGGAAAGCCAGTTGATGAGTATGTGGCCTGCTTTGAGGACATCAGGGATAAGGTGTCAGCAATGCAGTTGGCTACTATCATGACACCCTATAACCAGATCGAGACGTTTGTTTCTGGCCTGGATCCGGCACTAATGAAGTTGTATGTGAAGGATAACAGGGAGTTTCGAAGTGAGACATGGGAAGAGATGAAGAAGAAGGTCAGAACAGCAGAGGTAAAGCACAAGCTAGGGGAAGACCCGATTTTTGCGGATAACCGGAAGAAGTACAAGGCGGGCAGCTCTGCTAACCCCACGACCGAGGATTTCGACCAATCAGCGAAGCGGCACTGACAACAAGCCGCTAAATACCAACAAGAAAAGGCCGAACTGCAGAGAAGGCTTGACGAGGCTTTAGGCAGAGAGAAAATGCTAGTCGAATCCCAGAAAAAGCTCATGAGTGGCAATACGGGAAATACGGGCAATAATGGAAATCCGGGAAATGCAGGAAATCCAGTTTCAGGGAATCCTAGGAGTTCGGGAAACCGACAAGGAAACGGAGGCAACCCAAGGATGACACAGGTATTGTGTTGGAATTGTTGGGAGTTTGGTCACCACGCGGGAGCCTGTAAGGAAGCAGCAAGGAATGACGAAGAACGAGAACAACTGCGAGTTCAGAAGGGTGTCCCAGCCCCAACCGCATGGCAACAACGGATAGCTACGGCAAGAATGAGCAATCTGACAATCGAATCAGCAGCACGCACCCAAGGGTTATATGAAGAGGAGGAGTATGAGTTTGGGTTTGGGATGACGGTAGAGATTCATCAGGCTCGAGATACCAGCATTCATCAGGCCCGAGATACCAGCATTCATCAGGTCCGAGATACCAGTACGTATCAGGCTCGAGACATTGAGGTTCACCAGACTGGGGATAGAGGTGATCTCCAAGCTTACCCAGCTAGAGGAAATCCAGATACTATATACCCATCACCAGCCGACAGGCGCAAGACCCGCCAACAACGAGGCCAAGAGAGGCCTTTTGTTCAAGCAGACAAGTGGGTAGAAGATACAGTGATAACAGTACCAATACGCCAGTTATGTACGGAGTCAGCTGAGTTCAGGGAAAAGCTCTTTAAAAGCTTAAACCCACCACAAAACCAGGCGGAGCCAGAGTCTGAGAACGAACGAGAAGTGCCGCAGCCGGCCAATACGAGAAGGAACATACCGAGGAGAGAGCCTCAACCTCAGCCTCAACCTCAACCCGAACCAGAGCTCATTTCGGACCCAGAGTCGGAGTCGGACGAAATGGAGGATACTATAAGAGTGCAGCCACCGAGAAGGGCGAATATGGCAGCTAAAGAAGAAGAGGAACAGGAATGGTCACCGGCCTTCCTTGTAGGGGCTTTCTTTGGGAAAACCTTCAACCAAGATGTTTTATTAGATTGTGGAGCAACGTGCTCGTTGGTGAGTCCAGAACTGTCTACTAAGATCTTGCGGGAGAATACAGGATATACAGTGATCAAGCCAGAACGAGAGATGAGTGTTACTGGAATTGGAGGAAAAAGTACTGTGGAAGGGTGGGTGAAGATAGTTATTGACTTGGGGAAAGGAGTGGTAGCAGAGCATACCCTACTAATTTGCAGAGTGGGCGGGGGTTATGAGGTTTTGCTGGGAAAGCCGTTCCTGGCTATGATTGATGCAAAAGTCGGTATGCGCCATGATTATATCGAAGTCCCAAGAATGAATGGCCCACCTATACTTCTAGAGGGAAGGAGATATGTCGGAGGCTGCAAATGGATGTTTTCGGAGACTGCCAAAAGTGAGAAATGCCTGATCTATGCCACTACCGACTATAACCCATATACAGTAAAGCATCTGAAGGTGACCCCTCGAGTGCTAGCACGCGCATTAGCCATTTGGGTGGAGGTTGCGGATGAAGGGGTTGGGTTGCGAGCGGATGAAGGGGTTGAGATGGGAAATAGGTCGGCCTTGGAAGAGAGAATGCAGAAGGCCATTTCACAATATTTTGCCAGAGTTGGAAAACTGACAAAGTCAAGGAAAAACGGGGCTTGGGCGGGAAACCTGGTATTGAGAACGTTCGAGGAACAGCACGTTCATCAACTGGAACGAGCGGAAGGTGAAGATATTTTCGACGATATGCCTACTGGGATCGATGAGGGAATCGAGGACGTGGTCATTGGAGATATCACCTGGAAGGTCAATTTGGAGGGAGTATCAGAGATACAACGAAGGCGACTATACTGGATATTGGAAGAAATCAGGCCATGGGTGGCTACTAACGTGCTTGAGATGAGACACACGCATATCCTCAAACACCGGATTCAGCTAAAAAAAGACGCAAGGACGAAGGTTCAGAATCGAAAGGTCCGGTTAGCACATAAAGAGTGGGAATGGTTGGTAGGCTATTTGGCCAAGCTGGAGGAAGCCAATTTGATATCACGCATCCGAGAAACAGAGATGTCATCAGATATCAAACTAGCCATCAAGCATAACTCAGCAGATCCGTTTAGACTCTGCATAAACTATATCTTCTTGAACTCGATTTCGGAGAAGGGAGTTGGCCAATTAAGAGGCCTAGATGAGGTGCTACAAGCCCTGGCGGGGAGGCTTGTCTATAGCGGCATTGATGGGTTTTCAGGGTATTACTGCATACCAATGGATCATGACTCAATATACTTGACAGCATTTATAGTACCAGGAGAAGGAGCATTCGTTTGGAATTATATGCCTTTCGGATTGCAGGGTGCCCCAGGCACATATTCAGATTTCATGCGTATGGTTTTTGGAGATGTAGTCGGGCCTAACCTACAGTTCTACTTAGACAATCTCGATACGGCGAGTGGACAACCAGGAGGTCAGCTGAATAAAGCCATTGATGATCAGCTAGATTTATTAGAATTTGTGGTTTTTCCAAGGTATAGGAAAGCAAATGCCTCTATTAACCCAAGAAAATCACCTCTACTTATACGGACACAGAAGATGCTAGGGCATGTGGTATCTCAGAGAGGAATCTCCAAATCACCGGAATTGGTAGATAAGTTTTCCACCTTGTTTAGAACACCAGTTACCAGCCCAGAGGATATCGAACGGAGCCTAGCTGCAATCCGATAGCTGGCAAAATTCATTCCGAGCTTATCTGATAAAACCAAGTTCATGAGTGAGAAACTACGAGGGTGGAAGGGGGGAGTTAAAGCAGGTATACAGCCAGGCCCGAAAGGTAGAAAGGGCAAAAGGATGCTAGGGAAAGACTATGTTTTTGAGTGGACAGAAGAAGATCAGCTGAGAATGATGGAATTGGTCACGGATATCCAAATGAATGTTACTCTGCAGGTGTTCGACCCAGAACGCCCAGTAGTAATGATGTTTGATGCAAGCCCATGAGCGATCTCGTGCGTTATCGGGCAGCTGGCTCGCAAGGACAGCAAGGACAGTGAGGTCACTCCAATGGATCGGTATCGAATGGTTATCCCTTCTACCTTCTTATCAAAAGCGCTCAACAAAACCCAGGAGAGATGGGCACAAACCGAGAAGGAAGCCTATGCAGTATACTACTTCACTAGTAAGAATCGGCATCTTCTGTATGGAACACGGATTTTCTTCTATACAGATTGCCAGTGTTTGACCTATATCTATAACCTGAGATCCACCAATAACAAGATAAATCGGTGGGTACTGGCTCTGCAGGAGTTTGACTTCACTATTCATCATGTACCGGGTCGGACCCTTATCGTGCCGGACGCGTTGTCCAGAGTGCCGAAAGAACTGCTAGAGGAGGTAGAGAGAGCGGAATGGGAAAACATCAAGCGAGCTGGTGAGGAAAAGCGAGCTGGTGAGGAAAAGCGAGCTGGCGAGGAAAAGCGAGCTGGCGAGGAAAAGCGAGCTGGTGAGGAAAAGCGAGCTGGCGAGGAAAAGCGAGCTGGTGAGGAAAAGCGAGCTGGCGAGGAAAAGCGAGCTGGTGAGGAAGTGGCAACGGGAGAGGTGTTGGTAGCGGAAGGATCATGGGATAGTTGGAGGTCGGGAATTAAGAGATTTCTTTTGTCTGGTGATTTTGCAGGTGATTGGAGAAGCGCGGATAGGGCTAGAATTCGGAAGATGGCAAGAAGGTATAGGATGGAAGAGAATACGGGAAGGTTAATGCTGGAGGGATATGACAGTATTTGGAGAGCGGTCCCTACACAAACTCAGATTTCTACTCTCCTAACAGCTTTTCACGATTCCGCATGCGCTGGCCATTATGCAGCAGAGATTACTTACCGGAAGATATTGGAAGCAGGATATGCTTGGCCAACAATGATCAAAGACTGCCGACAATATTGTAGGTCTTGTGAGAGATGCCAAAAATGCCAGGACCTGGTAGATTTCCCGGTTGAACCACTCAGGCCTATCGTGATGCTTGAGCCTTTCGAGATGATTACTATTGATTACGCAGGACCGTTTGAACCAGCGGGAGGTCACGTTTATACTCTGGTGATGATTGAGAATATGACCGGCTTCTTGGATTTGGCCTCTTGCAGGTCTGCAACAGGAGAAGCTACGGTGAAGATGCTGGATATATATTGCGCTAGGCATGGGTTTCCAAGAGTCATACATACAGACAGAGGCCCTCACTTCCATAACCATGAATGCATGGAATGGGCAGAAGAGAATGGAGTCTGATGGGTATTTGCAGGCCCAGGAACGGCAAAGACACAAGGAAAAGCGGAGAGAGCTATTCGGTCAGTTAAACGGTCCATAGCTAAGCTTGCAAACCAAGATCCGAAGGCTTGGAAAAAGCTTCTTCAACCTACGCAGTTCTCCTTCAACTCGAAAATTGGTCAATTGGGTTATTCGCCTTTTCAGCTACTATACGGATATCAGCCGAGGTCAGCTATCCAGAACCTGGTGTTGCCAATGGAGGTAGGGAGGTATGAGGACAAAATGGTATTCCTCAGGAATGAGAAGTTGGACGAGATTAGACACTTAGCAACCGAGAGGCAATTGAAGGCCTGGGAACACCGTGTCGAACAATACCAGGCCAAACTGAGGGATCACCACTATCTTGTTGGCGATTTGGTACTGTTCCAAAACTATTCTAAGAGGCATAAGCCGGGGAGCCCGTGGGAAGATAGATGGAAGGGACCGGCACGAATCACATATATCACATCGAAGGGGAAGATCGACTTCCAAACGACCAATGGGACGATACATAAAGGTTGGCATACAGACCGAGTGAAGCCGTTTATCCTGAGGGAATCGGCAGCATAGCAATGTGGGGATAGGGTGGATGGATGAGGTAGAATATGTCGTTAGTTCATCTTCGCTCTTTAATATGTCGTTAGTTCATCTTCGCTCTTTAATATGTCGTTAGTTCATCTCCGCTCTTTAGTATGTGGTTGGGTTATTTTTTTTTTTTTTTAGCTAGAGCTTTGTTGTTACGGGACGGTCAGGATGATTCCTAACCATCCCTGATGAAGGGGGGTGTTACGGGCTGATATTTGCCCGATAAGGAGGCCAGTGGATCGGGTGTATTTTAGCTTTCCGAGTTGTTTGCATTAGATAGATAACGTTACTAGCTTAGTTTAGTCAGTGTCAGGCTACGAGGAGGTTATAAAGGCCCCTCCTGGCTGGTGGAATAAGAATCAAGTCTCGCACGCTCACTGAGACGAAGAAAAAGAGTCACACTGAACTGAACTGAACGGAACACAATCTACACACGCCGTCAAGCTATTATCAAGCCAAAGAGCCCTGGTCATCGTGAGGGTTTCTTTTGTCGCTTAACACTCCCCATGCTTTTTAGGTCCCCCTTCACCTCCTCCTCCTCACACTTCCACCTGTGCCCCCGCCGCCTCTTGCCCTGCCACCCCTGGCCTCGCCACCTCTGGCCCCGCCACCTCTAGCCCCGCCAGCCTGGCTGGCAATCTCTTCCCTTGCCACATCCACGTGACCCTTCTCCTTCCCCTTCCCTGCTTTGGTCTTGTCTTTTTCTATCTGTATACCCCCCTTTACCCTCTGCATCTCCACCTTTAACTTTGCATGCTCCACGCCCTCGTCCACCAGCAACTTCGCATGCTCCAGCCGCATCTTCAGGCACTGTATGATCATTCCAGCCGCGAGGAACACACCCAAAAGAGTCAACACCCCCACCATGACCATCTTATCCCCTTTGCCAATATATAAACCGAATAACCATTGGCTGACCCTTCCGTGGTACTTGGCGATGGGACGGCCCCGGAAGTGGTCGGTGTGGTTTTGTCAGTGACAGCGGGAACGGTTTCTCGGATGGTTAGGGTGACGGTGGTAACCGAGGAGACGGTCTCCGTGACAGTGGTAACATAGGGGACGGTCTCGGTTACCGTGGTAGCAGAGGGGTGGTCACAGTGACCGTGGTAACCGATGTGGTGGTCTCTGTGATGGTAGAAATGATACTGGTGAATGATAGTGTTGACAACTGGAGCGTAGACTGCTTTTGCAGTGCTGTTGATTGTATTGCCTCCTTGTCAACTCCTGTGCCAACAGACTGATGGCATACCGAGTGTGGACAACTTACATTAATACGGTGACGCAAAACAATATCAGGAGCCCGACAATCTTCATTGTGATATCAAGGTCGGTTCTATTGATTCGAGATGTGGATGATGTAGAGGATGGAGGGGAAGGAGGGGAAGGAGAGGAGGGAGCGGGACAAGAAGGATGGGAACTTTTATGCACAGCGGTTTTTGGTAGATTACCGGAGGCGGAAGGCGCATGTCGGGGTAGGCTCTGCGATTGCTCCATTGGGTATGATTGACTAGAACGATCACCAGAAGAGTAGCTGCAGTCCTGTAAGCTCGAACTATCGTGGTGGCTCCCACTTGCGATGTAAGAGAATCCCCATAGACCGTACGTTCGTTATATAATGAGAACTGCTGAACGGACAGGTTAGACAGCAAAATATATATATGTATTAAGTGTGTAGTATTATGCTTATTGGAGGGGAGAGGGCATTGTCGTGAACAAGCCAGTGATTCCTAAGCTGGGGTGATTAGTTGAGTTCAGCAAGGCTACAAACACTTGGTTACAGACGTAATCAAGCCCCATCCATGTCAGACTGACGGGTTCGTTACTCACGCACATTCATGCTTGAAGTTTGCGAGATTTTTTTTTTTTTTTTTTTTAAAACTAGTTACTACCTATGCGGCCCCGTTAGGGGGGCCATGAGGAGCCACCCGGAAACCCGGGTGGATTGAAGGGAGAGGCAAGTTAATCTGCCAACCCCGCGCAAACTAAATACACAGACGGAGAGGAGGCCCCATGCTGTCATTAACGGACTGGCCGAAGACCCGTGGGCCTGACTGAGCCTCCTAACTTGAAGAACTGAAGGGAACTAAAGTTATGAAGATGTGGAATGAGAGCTGAACTTATGGAAAATCGTTAATGATACGAGATAACCAACGGGACTAAAGTTTGCGAGAAATTCCTTCGAAAGTTCCAATTAGCTGAACTTAACTCCTTTCTTACAGAGCTGACTTAATCAAGCAAAATAAGAACCTTGCACGCTGAATTTTACTATGATTGGTTCAAAAATGATTCGGCAATATCAGCAATGGGCCGCTATAGGTGTATGGGCCGACCCATTGACCAATATGACTATCTGTAATCTTCTAATATAATTATTGCATCCAAAACTATGGGCAAATTCAAAAGCAAGTGAAACAAGCAGAGGTATGAAAAATATAACAAATAAATAAAAAAAATACTAGAATTTAAAACAAGCAGAAATATAATATATAAATAAATAAAATACTAAAAAAATCAAAACAAGCAGAGGTATAAAAAATAATATACCGTTGCTTGAGAAGCCAGAGAGGTAGCACGGTGGAATGTGATCACTGATGAATTGCTTGTAAGATCCAAAGTTGAAGCTAGAGAAGGCATGAATTAGATATAATATTAACATCGATATTAGTGATGTTAGAGAGATTAGCACGTATCCTCGCTTACTTCAGGTTCTTAGTCCTTTATGAAAGAAGTCCATATCGATGACCGACGCAATGGGCAGATTACAGCAATCACTATCCATGTATGTACCCACAAGATCAGGAAGCCGGTTGAGTTTACCGGTTGACTTTACTGGTTGGAAAAAATCTATCCAAGATTCCATTCTCCGTCTGGAGTTGATACTTCCAGAGTGTGGTTGACCAATAACCCAAGCATACAGTCTTGGATGGTCCAGAGTACCCCGGTCTTCCCTCGGAATGCGCCATGAAATAACCGTATTGAACTCAAAGGACTCAATGATAAACCGTTTATATAACGATTGGCGATTTGATCCCGAGTCTTTTGGGCAACGGAGAGTATGGATTGCTCTGCTTCCGTGAGTACAATTGAAGGAGCCGCAGCAGAAAGCTCGGGGGTGGGGGTGCTGTACTCGGGGGTGGGGGTTGCTGTACTCGGGGGTGGGGTGCTGTACTCGGGGGTTGGGAGCTGGACTCGCGGGTTTTGTGATCGGGAGCGGTGTACTCGAGGGTGGGGTGGCTGCTCGTGGTTGTTGTGCTCACAGTTTCTGTGCTCGGGGTGCTATGCTCAGGAGTGAATCCGAGTGATGTGCTTGGGGATGGCTAGAAAAATATCAGCAAAATGACTAGTATGCAATGTATTAAATTTGGGTTCCTCTCCGTTCTAAACCTCCGTTCTGAACTTGTAGCAACATTGTACGTAGAGTGTGAGGTGTCTCTTCAAAGTCTCAGTACATGTTCCCTCTCACTCATATACCTCTGTAGCCGCTAATGGCCACTAGTCTACAATTCCCAGTTTAGGTATCCACTACCCGCCATTACCCTCTGATACATTTTCACCTCCACAACGACCGACCGCATCCGAACGTCCTAGTTAAGTTCTCGCTTATTTAACCCCGTTATGTGCCCTTCGCTTAGGTTCCGTGTGCAGTTCGCTTAAGTTTTCTACCTATCAGAAACTTCTTTCGCTTCAACGTTTGTTTGTGCGGCTTCCTCCAAGAAACTTCACTCTTTTTTTTTTTTAATTTTTTTTTTAATAAATATTTGATTCTCCTATGCGGCCCCGTTAGGGGGTCCATGAGGAGCCACACGGAAACCCGGGTGGATATGCGGTCCCATTAGGGGGACCATGAGGAGCCACACGGAAGCCCGGTGGTGGATTCAAGGGTAAGGCAAGTTAATCTGCCAGACCCACGCAAATAATAATAAATACAAATACCGAGACGAGGCCCCGTACTGTCATTAACGGACTAGCCGATGACCCGGAGGCCTGACTGAACCCTGACCTCCTATCCTGTGAAACTTGAGAATGAACTGGAGAATAAAGGAACTAGGGAAAAATGAACTTCGGGGTGACAAATAATGAACTAATACAAAGGGAACTCATGAAAGGAGGTGAGCTTCCTAGGTGAGCTCGTGGTATAGTAACTTGAAAAAGGCCTCTGTGGCCTCATAGGTCTCCTCTCCTTCCTTTCTCCACTCCGGCTTGTCGAGCTCCTCCCAGCTCCGTTTGTCCCCCAGTAAGGCCCTTCTGGCACGATTGAAGCGTGAGCAGTTGAAGACAATATGTTCTCCTGTCTCCGAGAGGTGACCGCATGTGCACTTTGCTGACTCTGCTTTGCTGATGTGATAGAGCCAGCTTTTCTGTGGGCCTCTGTTCGTCCGCAGCCAGGTGTATGCTGACAGGGCATGTCGGTCCCATTCTACCCTTCTGACCCCGTATCCTGCTCCCGTTCTGGCCTCCTTACGTGTCGCCTTAGAGGCCGCTCGGAGCCCCCCCCTTCTGTTACTGTGCGTGTGACTCCTTTGAATGTGCCTAGGTGAGACTGGAAGCTCGCATTGTTATCCGCCTTCTCGTTACCCTCGATGCCTATATGACCCTTACCCATGAAAACCTGTGGTCCCTATGTGCCCTGCTGACTACGAGGGACTTGAGACTACTCTCGATGCCGCACCGGGGAAGAGAGCCTGTGCTCAGATTGCGTATTGATTGTATCGTCGCATGGGGCCCATATTCCTTCAATATCCGTATTTATTTTTCGTGGTTCCGGCAGATTAACTTGCCTTTACCTTGAACCCACCCGGGCTTCCGGGTGGCTCCTCAAGGCCCCCGGGCCGCATAATTTTTTTTTTTTTTTTTTTAATACTTGTTACTCCTATGCGGCCCCGTTAGGGGGGCCATGAGGAGCCACCCAGAAGCCCGGGTGGATTAAAGGTAAAGACAAGTTAATCTGTCAGAACCGCGCAAGATAAATACAAACATCGAGACGAGGCCCCATACTGTCATTAACGGATTATCTAACGGGGCCGCATAGGAGTAACAAGTATATATAAAAAAAATTAAAAAAAAGGGTTGTACAAGTCTTAACCCTCCTTCTGGAGTGGAAGTCGATTCGGCTTTCCTTGCTAGAATCCCATTGTAGCTTGTCCTCCTCTGCCCCTTTTTCGAGGATATTGTTGACCTACTTGACTAACTGATTGTGACCTCTGGTACTCCTTGAGCTAATGATGAGGGGGTTGATATTGTCTACGTATGAGAAGAGTTGGATTGACACTGTTTCTCCCATTCGGGTCCCCTCATGATTCCGGCTGCTGCGCCTTCTCGTCGTAGTACCACCCCACTGACTGCACTCCTTTGAAACCTTTTTGAGTGTATTTCCGATGTAGATGAGCCAGAGTACTGGGGATAGTGGACTACCTTGAGGTGCCCCTTCGTCTATAAATCCTTTGCCCTTTATGGAGCTGTCCCATACCATAGGAAACAGTCGTGGTTGGAAGAATTGGTAGATGAACTGTCTCAGTCTGTTCGAGATATTCGTCTCCCGAAGAATCCGGACCAGCTGGTTTGTCCTAACGTTGTTGAATGCCGATACGATATCCTTTCCTAATAGAGAAGCCTTATTCCCCTCTTTAATGGCCTTTTCTGCTGCTGAAATAGTCAGCATCATGCTGTCGATCGCTGACCTCCCTTTCCGAGAGCCATATTGTAATGGGTGGAATAGCCTTGTGTGGCATTGGAGCGTTAGCTATGTATTAGCTTCTCTGGTATTTTGCCTACTGTGTTAGATAGTACATATGATTGGTCGCCATCCCTTGACCTGGGAGTGATCCTTGCCGGGTTTAGGTATCATGACCTGCATAGACAGGTCCCTCCACTGTCGAGGGGTTGCCACCTTTCCTTCTGCTACTCTAGCTATATCGTTGATGAGAGCCCTCCCGAGTTGGCTGTCTCGAATCATTTTGATGAGGCGATATGATATCATGTCTGGCCCTGCTGTTGAGCTGTAGAAACTTCACTCGCTTTGGTAACGTGACGTTCAGACCAAAACCCGTCTGAACGCCGAAGCTAACGTTTCTCTTAACCTTGCTTGAGTCCTGTTACGTTTCGTCATGTGGTCTCGCCTTGACGATCGTGCCAGCTGCCTGGCACGACTGCTAGATGGGATCTCTATAAATGAGGCCTGTTCCTGCCGCTTGTTGCTTTCCTTACGCAGCAACTTGTATACATTCCTGTACATAGTTGTATCTCGAATATATCTGTCTCTCCGTCTCTTTACTTGAGCATAGCTTAGGCTGCCTCGCCCCGCTGTGCTGGCTCACCCTGCTTGTGCTTCCTCTTCCTGCTTGTGCTGCCTCGCCTTGCTCATGCTGCCACGCCCTGTTTGTGCTGCCTCGCCCCGCTCAGGCTGCTTCGCCCGACTCTGGTCTCGCCCAAGTCGCATTTCGTCCATGCCGGCCCGCTCGACCCCGAACCCGCCCCGCCCTCGATTCTCAACACCTAATATTAATTGTAGTCAGCAATAAAATATTACCGACAAACATGAATTGTGCTCAATAATCAAGTATCACCATACACGGTCCGTGGGTCGACTTATCAGTACGGACTAATATAAATTGTACTCAACAATAACATTGATGACAAACATGAATTGGACGCAATAATAAAAAATCACCATACTTATCAGGGCGGACGAACATGAATTGTACTTAATAATAAAATATCACTATGCTCCTTGTGGTCTGCTTCCAAGTGTTGTATAGACTCCTCCAGTTTCGGTTCCATGCCCAATTGCGATTGCGCGTGTTGTATTCAGGCAGCTATTTAATGGGTGGCAGGGGCTGCTATAATGAAAAACGGATTTAATAAAGCTGCATTGTCGGATTTGGCATTTCCCCTTGTACTTGCGGGAATTCTATAATAGTAAATGTCAGTGTAGGTGAAAAATAAAAAGAAAACACGGAAGACATACTTATCTCATAATGCTTCAATAACCATTGAAAATAATATCATATACAGCATATCCTAAAACCACCTGGCGGTTCCCTATTCCCTCTGCTTGCTCTGTCAACTGGCTTTTTTTTTTACAAGCTTCCCATCTTGATCTATTGTAAAGTGAGTTAATGCCGTCCACTTGGTTTTGTAGGAAGCGGGTGAGTCTGGCTGCTGAATAATCATTCGTTTTACTCGCCATGTTGTATATGACAGACGGGAGAAGTTAATACAAGTAGTAAGATATTCATCAAAAACATTGTGGTCAGGTTGAGAAAAAGGAGCAACTAGGTCGTTGTTAGATGTTGGTGTAGCCATGATAATAGTGGACTATACTATGGATCGAGTATATGATAAATATATAAGTCCGGATCTATAGAATGATAACCTCCATTTATATACTTAATCAGAATAAGCCTATATACGTATATTCTGCTAGGCGGGTGCCATATTGATAGGGCAAGCCTATGTATATTTATATTCAGTTTAGCGGGTGCATACTGATAGCATACATGCATCCGTTACACAGATCGACATAGACAAGTTTCTCAAAATGGAGAAGGCTCAAATGGAGAGCCCGCATTTGGAGGATTTGGTTAGCCCATTCCATCAACTATGTTACTGTCCTTGTTGCTTTCGTTATTGGGTCTTTTGCCATTTGCTGTTCTTGTCGCTGGAGCTCTAGCCTAAAGGGGAGATAGTGTCACAACCGTTGCTTTTCGCCTTTTGTCGGTCGATCTTCGCTATCTACTCTGGTTGGCACTGGTCCAAACGTTTTTTTTTGGGGGCGACGGCCGGTTCAAACTGGGAAGAAAGAATCAAAATAGCTATCTAGGTAAACCTAGAACAGTCTAGTAATACTTTACTATGTCTCTCCACACAAAATACATTGTTATAGTGGAGAAGACAGAAAGTCTTCATTCTCAAACTAAGTCTGTGTGCATGAGAAATATCCCTGACGTCGCATCACATGGCAAATATGCATTCTGATTATTTTCATTGTTTTGACTCGAGTACCGTCATCTGTATGCACATATGCAGCGAAACGGTATGAAAGCGACTCGTATACCTACTCAATTGATCTATCGCATATTTTGAGTTAATTCCAAGCTTAAACTCATCGACAGCAAGTTTAATACATCGGGTTACTGTAGAACCGAATCCATCCAACCTCACACTGGTGCCGTAAGAGCTCTTGTCTCACCTTGTGCACCGCAGCTGCCTCGCCCCGCATCTTCTTTGGCGAATTGAGTGACACCTTGACATAGATACTTGGTAGACACATGTGACGTTGAGTCTTGGGTTGCTTCTTTCAACAGAACGCTAATGCAAGGATCAGGTGCTTTTCTCTCGATGTCCGCCTTTATGCCTGGATAGGGGAGAGAATGCAGGAATACGGCTGGAGCCGTGTGTACAACCAACCAGAATATGTACAGTGTACAACTTGTGACCAGGTACATTATGTGGGTGTGGAACAATGCCAAAAGCCTATCCGTATTACCCGGGGATCATAGACTGTTATTTACTACCATAATAATACTTGTCTGTCATAAACTGACGGCTAGCGGCCTCTGTTCGGTGGCGTCAGCAGATAAGGCTACAGAATACCTAATAATCTATAAGCGGTGTAAATCCAACCCAGATCCCTCGTTCGTTCCGTGGGACGATCCCCGGAATCGTATCGAAGAACACCTATCATCGACAGTCCCTGGTGGTAACTAGATTTGAGAATTTGTGGCCAGTCGAGATATATTTGAGAGTCGGATAGCTGGGGGTCTGCGGTTTTTGAACAATTTTAGATCTCAGAGCATCTCCTTATAAACTCTAGATACCAATACTCACAATGGACCACATTTCCAAGCAAGTCATTATCTCGTATGCCACTCCCCACTTTACAAATTTCCCTAGTTCCTAACTGATATACTATAGTGTAATACTCCTCTTCACCCTCCTCCTTGGCCTCTTCCTGGCAAACCGCATCTACACTAAGCGCCGAATTCGCCGACGAAACTTACAACTTCAGGACAACTCAATTCAACCGTCATCAGCCCACAATACTTCCCCCAATAGTAATATCCCACGCGGGTGGCATCGTATTCCAGGGACGTTTATCCATTCCCATACCGGCAATAGTCTTCGCTTCATGCCTTCCCCCCAAGGCCAGGGAGATGTCGTTGTAAATATCCCTACCGGTGTGCAATTTTGCAATCGCCGAGATCTTCTCAGCCGTACTCACACAAGCCGAAATTCCGATACTCAGAGGGGCGGGGTAGATGACACCCCTTCGGTATGGGGCATTGACTTGGGTCGGAGGGGTGCTAGGGGTGGGCTAAGACGCGGTGCTACGGTTCTTGTGCCCCCCCCTGGAGCAATCGTGGTTGCCAGTACGGCCAGCGCACCCAGGGCGGTGAGGGTACAGAGGGGTGTGCAGCAGAGGGGTGTGCAGCAGGCTGTGGTTCGGGAGGAGGGAGAGGAATTACCTCGATATGAGGAGCCCCCCCCCGTGTATGAGAATGTCTTGGAAGGGGGGGGTACGGGGGTAAGGGCCACGCCTGGGGAGGTAGTGGAGGGGAGTAACGGGAGGGAAGAAGCCACGGCAAGGGAGCATAACGCTCACGCTGTTGGAGTGCCGGACCCAGTGCGAGATCCCCCCCCATCGTCGGAACCGGCTGCCACAAGGGATAGTCCAGCGACATGACCCGATTTTTCCTGGCCTGCTGTGAGCCGATCGTTTCCAGGTTACTATTTGGACGTTGCTGCGACACTCCTTATCTATACATTTAATGCGACCCGTCGTGTGTATTCGTGGCCAAAAGTTGTTGGGTGGAGGACGTTGAATTGTTATCAGGAAGTGAAGGAGGGTCTTGTTCTGGTTGAGGAGGATTTGCCAAGGCGAGAGAGTTAGTGGGGTTTAAGCTAGCTTATCGGTGCTAGCTTATATTGCGTTTTGTATATGATTATGATGCATGTTAATACCTAATGAGTGAGTGCAGCGGTCCTCGAATATTAATCAGACTACTCAAATATCATCGGATTGTCATGTGCTGATCTTGCACCCACAAAGTCACCACTTTTGCTGCTTGATTCATCTCCAACCAAGAATCTTAAAAAATGGTGACCAGATACTAGTCCCCTTGTTTGTTAACCAATCCCCCAATCACCTGTTTACAAATCCAGAGCCACAAGCCATACTTAACACCTTCAGTAAGCATACAGGCACGTCCAGTGTGAGGTGCACGAACTGCCAGCACAAACAGGGCCAGTGGCATAAGCAGAAACTATAGTGCTTGCTGGTGCTGTTCAGCAGTACAAAAAAACGCTTTACACTATCACGGGCAGCACCACAAGCACACGCCCAAGCAGGACCTAGGTTAAGCAGCACTATTGACACGAGTGGTATGTAAAGCCGTCTAACTACGTTGTGGGGGGAGGCCAGCGCAGGCATACTTAGTCAATTAAGTAGCCGTGACTATGACTAGGCTCTGTGGGGAAATCAAGAGATGAGAGCTGCATAGTGGTGTGTAATATTCTACGTCTCGGTTTCTAATATAAAAGTCCCCAAATTCGCGGTGATTTGTGAAGCTCACTCACTACTTATGTATGTACCTAGGTACGGTCCCGCGTGGAGGCTAGATCTAGGGTCTAGATCCTTCAAATTTGAATCCAGATAATAATTTAATGACAATTCCACATGTCTCTACTCGGACTCCCTTTGGGACGCGCTCAATTCAAATTCAAATTCAAATTCAAAAAAAACAATACTCATGTGCGTCGCTGTAGCTATATATATACAGCTCTGTGCATGCTCGCAAATAAACCTTAATGTTTCGCGACAAGTCCATAGGGTAGTTACTTGGATCTTGATAATCAGAGAATGTAGATGCCCAGTCTTTCTGCAAATCCATTACTACACTCAAGAACCAGGGGTGTTCATTCTCAGGTTGTGCAGTTTATATTCAATCATAGGAGCAAGACTGGGTCTTAGGACAAATACTGTAGAGATAACTCGATATGTTGATAGCAGTATGATAGAACACGGTATGGGGTAAGCTAATAGTATGATGGCCCTTAATAGAATCATGCGCCGAGCATCTAGTATCTACTCCACGATTTAATCTCGAGCTATAAGAACCCCATCGCTGCCTTTATTCCGCTTTATTCTTCCAACTACCAAACAACTCTAAAGTCCATTCCACGCTCTCTTTCAACCCGAAACAAAAACAACTTTCTTTCTATACCTCCATTATGTGCGAACAAGAATACCATGTATGCATAGCATGCGAGTATTATAAAGCCGGCACAATCTTACCTTGTGGGTCGGCATGCAAGACACCTCGCATAAAGACAACCGCTCATGTCTGTAGCAAGCACAATAAGCTATGTGATGACAAAGCAGGGGAGGCAAAGGCGTCTAGAGCAAATAAGACGGGAAAAGAGGGGGAAGGCGAGAGAAACGTCCGTAAGGGCAAAGCATCTCAGTGGTGTGCTATAATCTGAGCTTGGGAGCGGTACCGCAGCTGTACGAACTGTATGTATTGTTCATAACAGCCTTGCCGTGTGCATGTTGCATTCGCGGTCTAAACTTGATTAATTAATCTAATCTAGTTCTTTCAAGCACAAGATGAGCTTCATGATCATTCATAAGCTATGTAAACCTTTATATGTATACCATAAGAACTCGGAAGTGAATCTATGATTGAAAACCCAATGTCGTAAGTCTCGCTCTCATGTCCATATAAATTTGCGCCTACTTAATAGTCTAATGATTTCAATTAATCCAGGGTGAACCCCTCTAGTCTAGCTATGAATTACCTGTGTATCGAAAGAGTTATTGAAGTACCCTTGCGCGCTTAGCCTAGTTGACATGACCCTCCGGCCTCTTCCAAAGACAATGAATGCTAGTTTGAAAGCTAAACAAAGCGATTTGGCTCTTTGAGTTCTTAACTATCAATGAGTGTTACCTGAATGTACATAGCTACAGCTTGAGCTCTCTGTAACAGCCCTGTCCATAACCGGCGCACAGTCAGCCTATTAACTAATAGCCATAGGCCTAGTATAACGTAATGCACTGGGGAAGCGGCGCAGATGGATACCTATACAGGGCTACTTTCCAGCCAAATCTAGGTCAATTCAAACTGGAACTGTAATACCGCACGGTAGTTGCAATTTCTAAATTTTGAAGGCTCTACCATATCTTGAGATATCTGGGCTGAGGGGTATCCCGAACGCCGACCTGGCCTCCTAGTAGAAACTCAGGTCGCTCTTCCCAAGCTGAGACTACCCCTATTAGATCTCGTTTAACCGTGAACTGATTTGGTTTATCGAACATGACGTGGTATCCGTTCTCGTTGGAGCAGCCGAAGTGTGAGCAGGCGCCGATTCCGCTTTGCGTATATGGTGCTTCCAACTGTGCTGGTGGCCTCAGCCCTTCGCGTCGTTTCCATTGAGCCCTCTTTGTTCTGTAAACAGGCTTCTCTATGGACTGCTGACTTCCCAGCATAGCTACTACTCTGCATGGTGGATATGGCGGCTACTCTATCGGCTTTCTCATTACCTATATTACTGATGTGGCTTCTTACCCAAGTTATGGCCGTGTCTGCCTGGCCTCGCTCTTCACGGATTGTGCCTGAATGCCTGAGCGTGGGGGCTTCCCTAAGGCCAGGTTGAGGAGGGTGTGTTTGGCGGCCATCATCAATGGCATCAAAGCTGTGACGAGCAGTAGTATATCGTGATTGCAACTCATTCGTAGGGCGTCTACAGGCCCTGTCTCTCGCCGTCTGTCCTGAGGCGGGGTCGCCCAGATAAGTTCCATGTTCCTTGGTTAGGCTTCCCTTCCCGTCTTCAGCATTGTAGCTACTATGCCATCTGCTCCAGTCCCGTCGGTGCAGAACCTCTACGAGGGGCTTGTGCCAACCAGACTAAGGAGGAGCATTATTCTTTTTCAAAGACATTGTAGCATCTGCTCTATCTTTAATGTACTTTCCAAGCACTAGTACTTTAGGTTCATCTAAGATGGGATTTAATTAGATTCCAGGCATTATCAAGCATTAAAATGCCAGTAATTACCTGTAACTGGTATTATACAATACATGCTTGCTAATTTCTAGATTGATTAAAAATTTGAAATTTATAGCAGCAAATATTTCAAATGTCCGTGGAAGTATAAGATAATGTATTGAATTTTCAAGAATTGGATCAACGTTAAGCTTTAAGTCAACCGAGATTAATAAACTACTCAAAAGTTTATAGTACTTCATCACTGTAACTGGTCATATACACGCACATATATAGTAGGCTAGAGACTCAGGTACGGGGGTGGGCTCGAATGAAATTGAGGATTGATGAATTTATTAACTTGCTTCTTAGTGTACATAGAAGTACAGTAGTGATCACGTTTTGCCCTAGCGGTTACACTCTCCAAAGACTACTCAAGTGCAAACTGACACTTACGTGTTGGACTTTATAGCGACTCGGCAAAAGGCCACCGCTCCACATGGCTTGATCCCGTAATACAAACATCACAATGAAGAACATAATAGATTGCAGAGACCGATCCCGTCACAACTCTTAAGAACGAGCTGCTACCCTATCCCCCACCAAACTGAAGCTTCTCTTCGATCCCTTAACCCCCTCGCACTTTATGGAGCTTCCAAGAGTCCTCCCTCCCTCTGGGTCAACCGATCTCTGCATCAATTCCGCCGCCGGCGCAATCGGAACACCCGAAAGCTCCATTGCCAGTAACGCTTCCCCCCAACTTCCCCCAGCTCCCCCTCCAACCTCCAACCCCCCCTCATACATGTCCACTGTCAACTCCACGCTCCGATCCACCTGCCTCTCTCTCTTCCACGCTGTAGCCCCACGTCTCGACCCCGAATTCGAACTTGCATCTCCACCCGGCACTCCCCCAATCCCACGAAGCATGATTGCCGGGAGCATGGAACCTCAGCTCCGAAAACTACGCGCAGAAGCACTTGAGTCCGGGGGGAGGAGTGAAAATCGTGTACGTGGGTTGGGACATGCATATGTGACTGCGAGGTTGCAAGAGTGGGCTGCCATTTCAGGGCAGGATGGGGAAAGTCCGGGTGTGATGACGATGGACGAGGATGGGGGGAGGAGGTGGAAAATGGTGGGCAGAGGTATCATTGCGTGAACCATTATTTGATTATGAGGGTTGGTAAATGTAGAGGTTTGAGGAAGGCACAGAGAATGAAGGTTTCGACGATGGGCAGGGAAACAATGTGTGGGTGCGCAGGGAGGAAGAGGTTGAGGCCGTGTAGAAGATGTGGGCCTGAAGAGGACTATTTTGATGTTGGGAACGAGTTTAAACATAGGTGTCCTAATTCCAGAAGATTAACTTGATTTATTGTAGATTTTTATAATATAAATATATGTTGCCAATATCATTTGATGGTTGCAAGGTTGAGGCAAACCACTCCTCACAGTTGTATTATAACATTTATACCTGCTTATACTAAAGTCCACCCCAACCAAAAGTACCCGCCACTGCGCCTCTTTCTTAAACGTAGTGGCCTATTCGTACTTACACTGTTCAAGCTGCCAAAAGAAACTATTACAAATAACAATAATGTGAATATAGTAGTGTTGTAGGATCTCTGTGAGGAGGGAAGAAGGAAAATAAAGAAAAAGGAAAGCATCAACGCCTAGGTCTAATCTCTACCTTCTATACAAATGTATGCGGTGTGTCTAGCCGAATGTATCGCACAGGATTCAAAAGCAGGGCAACAAGAAGCCCGACCTCCCTGAAAACTGTAAAATGAAATATTAATAATGTATCAAAGTGGATGAAATGAAGTGCGAGCCCAGCCTGAGTAAACCCAGGCTAATAATTTGCTTTCCACTGCCCCTGCTTCTTCTCTGCCTTCTTCACTTGCACCACCACTGCCCTTCTAACCCTTCTACTCCGACCCCCATTTTTCCCCAACACCAACCACCCTACAACAATATTCACCACCACCAAAATCTCCAACACCGCTACCACGTACGCCATTGCATAACTAAACGTCGCTTCACCACACAACATCCCAAACTGCACCTGATGATCGCCCACCCCGTGGTCACACACCCAATGCCGGAAGGTAGGCTTATCAGTCGTACCTTTATAGTGGGCGAAAAAAGCCGCTCCAAATATCGACAGTGAGATGTTGACTAGGGAGATTATAATGTTGACAATATTTGATAGCGACGAGACATGTCGGATCTTTTGCCACGCAGAGAGCGATAGCATAGTGAAGCTAATCACTGCCAACCCCCCCCCAGCAGCAAGCAAGATTGTTGACGGTTTCTCGTCAATATTCGGATGCCATATTGGGTTCCCACCCCAGCTCAGCCCCAGGGTTTTCGTATCGAAATACGTTGCAAGCGCACTGCCCAAGCCTGCAACAATCGTAATTGCACATACAGTAGCAATGACTCTCAGAGCTAGCCTTGAGCGGGAGAGAATCACCCTCTGCCGATACTCAACAAGATCCATGAACTCTGGCTGGCTATAATCCACTAACCCCCCTTCGTCATTCCACCCGAAGGGCTGCTGCTCCACAGCCGGGTTGTAATTGTACATATATGGATTTGCATATACGTTTGGGAGATCGGCAATATCTGCTGCTGGGGCGGCAGAGGAGTTGTACATGTGTTTTGATTTCTCCCCAAGGGAAGGCGGTTGGAAAATCTCATCTGGGTGGAGTGGGGGTGAGCGGGTGCGGGTTGAGGATGTGGTTGATCGGGAGGCGGGGGAGGGTTGGGCTCCGTTAGTGGTGCTGGTGGGAGTGGCTGTGGTTGTGGGAGTAGTGCTAGCAGTTGTAGTCGGTTGAGGTGAGAACGCTCTGTGTGGATAATAGTGTGGCCCACGCCGAGACTCGAATGTATAGGGGCGGGAGTGGTTGGTCGAGTTGTGTTTATTGGCTTTGGAGGTTTCGTTTGCCGAGACAGCTGAAGTGGTGTTCGTGGCTGACATCTTGATTGTCTGTAGGGGGGTTGTTTTACCGCTTTCCTCCAAGTCGAACGTCTTATATGAAGTTTCTCTCGCTTATCTTCCAATATATTGTCCCTCTGGTATCTTCCTCTTTTAATTTCCTAGCTTGCAAATGCAGAATCGCTCTTGGTACTCGAATATTTTCAAAGGCGTTCAGCTCAACGATGAAGCAGAGGATATATCGAATATCACAGAAAAAGAATTTGGAGTCGATCAGTGAAGACCACCTCGACGAATTACAGGGAGATCGTGGATCCCAAGAGAAAAAGAGGAAATGCCTGACTCGCCTCCTAGATACCGAAGAGAAATGGTCGGATTAGGGTATAGATGGTGAACGAGGTGGATTGAGATTGGTACAAGATACTTCTATATATCTTAATCCCTAAACTCGTGAAATTTGGCGCAAGCACAGATGAAGCAGGTGGGTGGGGTATAATCCAGTATCCCAAAACAGATTACTAAAATATATATCACGTTCTGCTAGAATCGAATTGAACGATCGTGGTGTTCGTGTGACTTGCACAACGTCGGGTGCTTGCAACCAAAGGAAATAGAATCAGGTAAGGGGTACCTAAGCCCGCGCCTTAAACCTGTACTTGAATGAAAGAAGCGAACAAAGAAAGCCGGAAAAGATGGAAGTACAAGGTGAGCTAACCGTGGGAGAGAACACGACTTCGGCTTGTCGAAGCGGGGAAGAGCAGTGTTGCGGGCACAAAAGGAAGAGGGTAGAAGGGAAGGGAGCGAAAGGGGAGCGGGGATCTTGCATAGTTATATAGCAATTGATTCTCACATGGACATCGATGGTGAAGCTTTAGATGGCGGTTATTGGATGTGGCGATACTGTCATGTTTGCGGCAGGAAGTATGCCGTGAGCACTAGGAAGCTATCGTTGCAGCTGTAGGCAATAGAGTGGCTACTTTACCAGGGTGCTAGGGAAAGAGAAGTGCACAATAGACTTGCCTCGTGGGAGCCACGTGAAAGAAATACCGTGAGGTATGGTAAATTTAAACCACAGCTACCGGTCTCATATTCGGTTCAAGCAGAAGCTATTGACGTGGGGCCGCGACCGATGTTCAGCAGGGATGTGAGTACCTACAGGCTACATAACCGATATTCTAGAAGCTGACAAGAATAGAACTGACATCGATGCGGGGTGGCGGTATGGGGTTGAAGCAAAAACAATATGAAAACAGTTTAGATGATTGAAATATACGTAATACTGAAGTACCTATACCCATCTACCCATTTAAGTAGTAAAGACTTACTGTATGATTATGTTTAAGCGCGCAGGAAATCGCCAAGATCTGCAACCCTACCGGGTAAGTTATATATGGCAACGAAAATATTCTGTAACCGCTAGAGCAGTAAGTAAGTCGACTGATGAGGAAGTAGACATACCAAACCCGAATACAATAGCAGCGAATAAGGGTAAAGATGTACAAGGAATCCCAATTCAGTTGTCCAGTACTGCTGTGAACATACTGTATCAATATTAAAGATCAGCTGGCCTCACACATATTACTAATGCTTATACCGTTATTAGCACAGGTACCAGTGCACGATGACTGGTAGGTATTATGTGGGGGTTGCAAGGTATCATTCTCGTGAAGTTGTAAACCAGGTGATCATACCTTGCCCAACGGCTACGTCCAGGTCCGGTTTGATGGAAAGAAGATAACAAATTCCCCAGTGCTATATGATAAATGATATACACCAATTTGAGCACTGCTGGTTAATACATTGCAAAAAAATCTGCATTGGTGCGGCTTTCAGGCTGCTACAAGCGCATTAAGGATAATGAGCAAAGACCTCCCCTTGCGCAGGCAAGTGGATGGTTGAATTAAAGCAGGTTTTTGATGGCAACATGCATAATACAGATAGGCCCAGCATAGGGATCGGACTGACTCGGGACAGGTAGAAAGTTTCTCCGGCCTGGGACGGGTAGTTTCTCGCAACTAGCGCATGGAGAGTTATATAGTGGAAGATTTTATTTCCAAAGCAAATGATCTCTAACTACTAATTTACATTGGGAGTTACAGAAATAAACTCCTGTGTGTATATGAATTTCTTTCAGCAAAATCTACACCAGTCAGCGCACGTGCTTTGGCTTTTCCGTTCGCTTTTTTTTGCCGGACCTTGTTTAGAGCAGGGGAGAATGATCGGTTTCTGATGTGGTGTACTAGATGACATTGTCGGATGTGTCTTCTACTCCCATATCATATTTTTTAATCCCCCCCATACCACCTGCTGGTGCAGGTGCTGCTGGCGGGTAAAATATATGCTGCATTTTTGTTGTATGGGCTTGCAAAGTGCTCGATGATTTATATCCTGCCGCTTGTGTTCTGGATAGATAGCTGCTGCATTTTCAACCTCCAATTGATATACATGTGTTAGATCCTTCACGGTCAAAACTTATCCCTTTTTTCCTCCATCTGTCCCATTATTAACCTCTTAAAGGAGAGAAAGCACATCCACTTGCAGTCCTTGGATCGGGAATTTGTGTCTCGCTTTCGCTCCTCAAGCTGTCAAGTATTCCGTGGCTTACCATGGTGACACACAAAGATACTCATATTTTCTGATCCACTGCCAACAACAATAGCAAATCCTGTATGCATCGCATAGTCCTGCAGGTGGCGGTAGGCTGCATAGGCATCATTTTGAAATGCATATTGTTCTCCAGTGATTGGTGCATGTTGCAACTCTGAGATTTCATCTGTTCTACTTGCCATGTTGGTTGAGTGGGTGGCGGCCGGGAACTGCGGGGCTTGCTGTGTTGTTGTAGCTGTTGTTGGCCGGCCGTAGTTGTTGCAGTTGGAGTCTCAATGACGGAACTTGTCTAATCACCGGACAGGTAGGAAGTACTGTACCTGTCCCCAGCCGGACAGGTAACAAGTATTTCTGTCAGGGGGTTGAGGCTCAGTCAGGCCTTCAGGTCTTCGGCTAGTCCGTTAGTGACAACATGGGGCCTCGTCCTGGTATTTGTATTTATTTGCGCGGGTCTGGCAGATTAACTTTCCTTACCCTTGAATCCACCGGGTTTCCGCGTGGCTCCTCATGGCCCCTGATGGGGCCGCATAGGAGTAACAAGTATTTTAAAAAAAATAAAAAAAATAAGAGGTAACAGGTCTCTGTCCCCCGAGTCTGTCCGTATCTGCTATATATCGAGAATTTACTCAGTTAGGCAACTACCGTAGAAACTCGCGGACATGGAAATAAACAATGTATAAGAAAGTAACCTTGAATAAGACGCTGAGGAGGGCCGGGCGGATTTGCTTGGGTTGTATTGTGAATAAGAAAGGTTTGCTGACGGTAGACACAAACGCATAGAACATCAACCTTCTGTTATTTGTAGACAACACCCCCCACTAGGTACCCATCTATACACTTACCCACCTAGGGCCCATGGTCCCTCGTGCGAAATGCCACCAAAACGACAAGGTCCCACATCCGAAAAAACGGCTAAACGCCCACGAGCTTAAGGCCTATTCAGTATAAGCGCCGGTATGCAATCAAAGCTCAGTGTAAAGCTACTGTAGTGAACGCACAGTCATAGAAGTTCCACTCGAGAATGAAGAGATGGCAAATACGGATAGAACCATGAATGAACACGATAATGATGAGAGTGCAGATAATGTTCCAGATCATGCATTAGGTATTGTTGGTACATCGGCCAATGCTTCAGCTAGTTCAGTCGGAGCTGCGGAATCCGAGAGCTCTGACTCTGATGATTCAGACAGTAGAGAAAGCGAATCTGAATGCCGAACCTGAGCCAGGAAGGCTTTCGCTTCACTTTCAGTTGGGTGAAGAGATTATTTCAGTGTAGGTAGTGGAGATTACTTATTACCTGTTGTAGGAAAGAATACCGGTATGTGTAACTCTATAAATGGAATAACACAAATCAAAAAGTAATATGATTAAGAAAGTAACCGTGAATAAGACATGGAGATAGCTTTTGGCAAAACCGCCGTACTGTAAAAAAGACTGCAGTCTTGTCTGCGAGTTTCTAAGGTACGAGCTCTGAGTTCTTTAGGCTGGCATGGGCTAGCTGCGAGACAATTAACAGCTCTCGTAAGGGGCCCGAGCATCTCGCGAATAGTGTTCTCGCGGGTGGCCCGGAACAGATATATGGCCGATGTGAACAGAGCTAAATTTTCATTCGTGATTTTTTTTTTTTTTAAAATACTTGTTACTCCTATCTGTCTCCTATGCGGCCCCGTTAGGGGGGACATGAGGAGCCACCCAGAAACCCAGGTGGATTCAAGGTTAAGGGAAGTTTTTTATATATATATGTATTTTTTTTGAGGGGGGGTATAGAAAAACCGGTGGCATAGCCCCCCTCCCCCCTTGCAAATATTCTTTGTAATCTGCCAAAACCACGCAAGATAGATACAAATGCCGACGAAGCCCCATGCTGTCATTAACGGATTAACCGATGACCCGGAGGCCTGACTGAGCCTTGACCGACTGAACTTGAGCTGGAACTACATTAACCGCCCCCTTCCTCCCAATTACCTACAATGTACCGTCCCCCAAATTGTCCAACCTTTCTGCCGACTGCGTTTTAAAAAAAAAGCACTTCATAATTATCTGTATTTACAACGGGACGGCCAGGCCGGCCTCAATCATGGCGCGCACCGGCCTGGACCGACGGAGCTTGGCCGGCGGACTGGGGGGTTTTCTTTTAAAAAAAAAACTCATTATTCCAATGTATTCGAAGAATAGTGACTGCCATTCAGGTAGTCCAGGCGGTCTAGGTGGTCCAGGCCGTTCAGGCCATCAGGCTGTCCCAGCCATACAGGCCATTCAGGCCGTCCAGGCCCTCCAGGCAATTCAGGCCGTCCAGGCCCTTCAGATCATTCAGGCCCGCCCACGCTGTCAGGCCATTCAGGCCGTCCAGTTGGTTTAGGGGCGGCCTTGACTACCCTGGCTTTCCGGCGTCCAGCAGATTAACTTGCCTTGTCCTGAATCCACCCGGGTTTCCGGGTGGCTCCTCATTATCCCCTTACTGTATCCCAGTTTTGCCCGCATGTGAATATCGTCTGCTCTCATGAACATAACCCGGCAATTCAGGCCGTTCTTGCCGTTCAGGCCGTTCTCGCCGTTCGGGCCGTTCAGGCCGTCCAGGCTATGAAGGCGGTCCAGGCGGCCTAAACAATGGTCGGGCCGTTGCAAACACTGAAGTCTTAGTCTTAGTCTTCATTGCCTTATCCTGATCCGATCTGTGATTTGGTGACTCGGTATAACCAGGACGGGAGCCCAATCTCCCGCCACTACAGATTTGTACTCATCTACCCTCGCCAACCAATCTATCCGCGAGAACCATAGACCCCCCACCCCCGGTAACAGGTATAGCCTCATGCTGTAACTTAGCTGCGGGTCTAAGTAGCCTACATTCCTCATGGCCCCTCTGACGGGGCCGCATAGGAGTACCAAGTATTTAAAAAAAAAAAAAAAAAAAAAAAAAAAGCCTACATTTACATTTTTCCAATTAATACTGGTGATTCCTGAATGTCCTTCTATCCGACCATAGACTCACATACCAGAACATGCCCTATCAGCCTATACTTGGTTACGGACAAACAGAGGCCCTCAGAAGAGCTGGCTCCATCACGTCGGCAAAGCGGAGTCGGCGGAGTGCATATGCGGTCACCCCTCGGAGACGGGAGAACACATTACCTTCAATTGCCCACGATTCAACCGCTCCAGAAGGGCTCTATTGGGAGAGAAACGCAGTTGGGAAGAGCTTGACAGGCCGGAATGGAGAAAGGAAGGAGAGGAGACCTTTGAGGCCATGGAGGCCTTTTTCAAGTTATTATATCACGAGCTTACCTAGTAGGCCTTTTTTCCACGAGTTCCCTTTGTATTAGTCCACGTTCACGAGAGCTTCATTTTGTTTCTTCCAGTTCAAGTTCATTGTTCTTCTAGTTCAAGTTCACTTTTACGAGTCCTTTAGTCTAGTCGGATTTTGAGGTTCAGTCAGGCCCCCCGGGTCATCGGCTAGTCCGTTAATGACAGTATGGGGCCTCGTCCCGGTATTTTGTATTTATTCTGCGCGGGTCTGGCAGATTAACTTGCCTCACCCTTGAATCCGAAGCCCGGGTGGCTCCTCATGACCCCCCTGACGGGGCCGCATAGGAGTACCAAGTATTTTAAAAAAAGAAAAAAAAAAATCACATACCAGAAACTTGTTTAAAGTACCAATACGGCGGGTCAATAATGTGATAAATAGGAACTTCTCCTACTAGAACGGCCCTAAGATGGTATTCGCAGGAGGAAACCTGGGCCTCCTGCATAAAAGGTGCACCTCCTGTCACTATCGATGACGGGTTTGAGCTGGGAGGGGTGATAGGGTTGATATGGGAGGGTCGTGTCAAGTAGAAGGAAATTGAGCTCAAAAGATTTCCCAACAGCCAAGGAGTACGGATTTGTCCGAGTCTTTTCGAAGTTCATACTGAGACTAGTCCCAAATGGGCCTTGGTAGTGAAGGATAGGGTATAGGGTTAGTCTGGTTGGTACAACATCTCCAAGAGGGTGTTGTGCCAACAAGACTAGATAGGGTAGTAGTATTTTAGAAAGGGAAGGTTAGACTCGGGAAGGTCGTGGCTATTTTGAAGAATCATTCTGTCTTCGTTTCTTTCCATACAACATACAGTGAACTCTCAATATAAGAATATCGTCCGGCTGGGGGGTATATCAAATATATTCTTATATCAAATGTCATGGTAACAACTAAATGCATACATTAAAAAAGAGAATTAACGTGAGGAAGAGGAAGAACTTAAGTAGGTACAGGAGAACCAGGAACCGTCCTGGATGACGTGAAGAAGGCAGTATGCATTCTTCTTCTGTCCAACCTTTATTTTTCAATGCACCACTAGCAGGCATATCGAATTAGTTCGGAGGTGGTATTGTAGGTGTAGCAATATTGTGTGTCGCGGTATTGTCTGTCGCGGTATCGTGTGTCACAGTATTGTGTTTGGCGGCGTTGTATTTGGTAGCATTGTCTTTGGCGGTGGTGGGTATTTCTTATCGATAAGCCTTCCTATTCCAGCTAGGCTGTTTATACGTTACCCAATTCTTGCTATAAGAATACCTTAGTAAACAACCTCGGGAAAATAAGAATATTCTTCTATCAATATATCAAGAGTTCACATCATTTCTTGTTCAGAGAATATATACTACTATACAGATTCCTTACAAGAGAAAGAGAATTTCACTTTATCAGAGTATATAACTCTTTTATCTTCTTCAGTACCCTTATTAAGAGGGATATAGGTTCTACTGGGACCAAATAGAATTAGTATCTATAATAAGTATTTTTTAAAAAAAAAAAAAAAAAGATAGCTAGTCTGCTAGGTATAAGTAGGCATGTATACAGATTTACATATGTAACTATATAGTTAGTCATGTATATATTATTATATACGGATATACACATCAGGAAAGATTTATGTGGCGTCCGGACGCCAATATGGGGGCGTCCAGATGACATCGTCCTGCCATTGTCTCCCGCGGCGTCCCCTGTCATCTGTGGTCGCCCAGGTCCTGCCTTCCGTGCCGTCATGGCCTGCTGACATCCCGTGGCGTCCGGAGGACCTGCCTTCAGCTGATGGCGTCCTGCCAATGACCCGGAGGAGGGGTCTCCGGACGACGGAGATCGGGACGGGGTCATCCCCAAGTGGCACAAAGGCTCCACGGCGCCCAGGGCGTCGGACGCCAATTAGGCAAACTCAAATCGTTCCTGATGCCCCAGAAGTTCCGAGATAAAGTAGCAATGGCGGAGACAGAAGAGAAGCTCTGGAAGAGAATAACGGAAGCCTATGTCACAATGGAGGTTGACCAGGTAGATAGGAAGGATGTTTGCAGCGGTTGCGGGAGGAATGGCCATACGGTTGACGCTTGCAGGAGGAATACAGCGAATACTAGGGCCACAGCCCCAACTACAGCATCAAATCCGACTATCCCATCAACCCCGTCCAATACGGCCAACCCAGCAGAACGGCCACCTCTTTGCCCAATATGCAAGCGTGGTCGGCATGAGGCAAGCGACACTCACAGAGTTCGTATCTCAGCAGAAATCGTGCTATCAGTGTGGCGAGAAGGGCCATATTGCTTGATTCTGCACGAAAGCTCCAAAACCTTCAGTTCAAACGGCATTCGTGGCTGCGGAGGATAGGAACAACAAGATGTGTTTCTACAACATACCCACTATATCAACGTTCAAGCATGACTTTAGAGAGCAAGCGGTTAATACCCCGCTGAAGAGCAATGAAGGAAGAAGACTGTTTTCAAAGATAGATGACAAATCAGTGGTCTTGGATGAATCTCCTATTTCCTTACCCCTATACCAAGCGCTTTCGCAAACGTACACTGAAAGGGAAGTGTTCGAGGTAGACAAGATACCAGAAGATCTGGTAGGAGAAGCAGAAGGATGCTTATGGTCAATGAGCTTAACGGCCAAGAGCCAAGGGCTATTGACGGTGTGGGATACTGGGGCGGTAGTGGCGGTTGTTCCAATGAGCACGGTTATTCAGACTGGCACGGAATGGCAAAATACCACAGATATCGACTTCATTCTGGCTGACGGGGTGAGTTCTGCACCCATTGGGCATGCCTCTCGATTTGTCTTCAAACTAGGGGAGATCGTCTTTGCAGTTAAGGTATATATTGTGGAGACAGCGAATTATCAGTTGTTATTGGGGACGTCCTTCATGTATAAGGTTGGAGCGGCTTTATTCCCTAGATGGCAGAGGGTACTGGTAACAATTCCAGTGAGATTGTCGATTCATGCGGTTTGCGAAGCTATTACAGCTGGCAGCTCGCCCCACCTACAGGAGGAGAAAATCGATATAGACGCAGAATTTGTGTTGCAAGATATTAAGGAGATTAAGGGAAAGAGGCTACCTCTAATGGCCATAGACTCAGCAGTCCGGAGGTCGGTCCCATTATTGTCAATATCGACAACGCCAGGAGCAGCATATTTGCTAGGTGAGAAGGACTTGATAGCGGAGGTTGAAGAAGAGAGTAAGGTGGAGGATCTAATAGAGGTGGATAAAGACATGGTTGTGGGGGTGGATAAGAATAAGGCAGTCTTGACAGTGGAATTCATCAAGTCGGTTGTTCAGTTCGGACAGAACGTTCCAGAAGACACAGTGATGGAGGTATGTGAGGATGTGATCGAGTTTGCAGGAGCTTTTAGCTGGAACCAGTTCGACCTAGGGAAAATCGATGCGATACCCCACAAGGTCATTAGGACGGATCCTTCCCCAGCAGTCTCAGCTTCTGGGCGACATCTATATACTCCTCAGAACGATGCTATTATCCATGCGAAAAATGACCCACTCATAGAGCTTGGGATCTACACCCTAGCCCCACCAGACAGTGTTGATAGGACCCAGCTTACCATAGTGAAGACAGCTAAGGAAGCAAAAGACCGGAATGATCCAGCATTCTGCAGGGTAGCTCATGACTTCAAGCTAGTCAACCAGCGAATAGCTAAGGATCCGGAACCAGTGGACAGCATTACGGAGATGATTGCGTGGATGGGAGAGGGCCCTACAGGCTCGTTTTTTAAGACTGATGCAGATAGAGGCTTCCAGCAGATTCTTTGCGCAAATGATGAAGAATCCCTATATAGTACCTGCTTTGAGATGTTCCACCAGCTATGGATATCCCATAGAATGTTGTTTGGCCAAAGGAATGGACCTGCGACATTCAAGAGGAATGCGGTGGTAATGCAGGGCGAATTGCTGAATAAGAAGACAAAGTCGTATTTTGACGAAATAATAGGAAAAGTGAGGAAGTTCGAATACAAGGCGCTCAGGGACTCCTTCCGGCTGTTGCTAGTAAGATGTTTGCTATTTGGCTGATTGCTATTTGGCTGGAAGCTCAAGTCTAAGAAGACTCTATTCGGCCTTGAAGAGATCGAGTCGGTGGGAATGTCTTGGTCGGAGCACGGGGTGGCAATGGGCTCCAAGTGCATGGATACGGTTGCTCATCTGCGCTTTCCAAGGTCGAAATCGGAGGCAAGATTTCTACTGGATTGGTTGTCTCGCTGGGTGGAGGGTGAACCTACAATGGATGCCTCACCAGAGACAGCAGCCGACTTTATCTACAGAAGGATTGTGTGCTGATATGGCTGTCCGGAGTCCCTACAGTCAGACAATGGACCACACTTTGTTAATCCAATCATTAGGGCGCTCACTAGGATCTTGAGGATCCATCACCATTTTTCAACACCATACTACCCGCAAAGTAATGGGAAGATTGAGAGGGTAGTGGGAACAATCAAGTCTATGTTGAAGAAGCTAGTGGTTGAAGCGCAAGGGAAGAACAATGGGAATAATGAGAAGAAGAACAAGGAGAACGAGGAGAACATAATTAGAGTGGTAGGAGTGGGTATCTCGGTAGATGAGGAAGTGTTGAAGGTGGTAGACAAGGAGATGATGAATGAGCAGCAGGTAGAGGAGAATGAAGTGTCGGTCAGAATGGCTAAGAGGCCAGTACATTGGGTTCCCCTAGTCTATACATGTCTATGGATATATAGGAGCTCAACGCATATAACAACAGGCTTATCACCGGCAATGTTAGCCTTGGGACGAGAGCTACGAATGCCGATGGACGTTCGGGAGGAAGCACCCATTCCTAGTTCTGATGAAGAACACAAAGAACTGGTTGCGAAGAATGATAACCCGCTGGCAAGGCTGAATGCGGACATACATGTGAAGGATATGAGGATTGCGTGGACAGGCTGGATGCAGACATACATGTGAAGGATATGAGGATTACGTGGAGGATTGCGTGATTGTATGAATGCGGAGGAAGTGAAGGATCTGCTGTGCCCGGACATGGTTAGGAGGGCACATTACTGCTGTCAC
This sequence comes from Terfezia claveryi, assembly GCA_015179025.1. NCBI lineage: Eukaryota > Fungi > Ascomycota > Pezizomycetes > Pezizales > Pezizaceae > Terfezia > Terfezia claveryi. Next base: position 247,047 of record WHUX01000023.1, on the reverse strand, counting down.
GTTGTTGTTATTGCTGGGTTGATGTTCATGTATTTAATGAGGCCTTGGACGTCCGAGTAGACTGCACCGCTATCGAATCATCAGATTCATCAATTAAAAGACATCTCCTCTCATATCTCCACCCACACAGCCGTATGTGAGGTTTTACATGGTAGCAACACATCGCTTTCAAAAATATCACTCATTAGAGTTCAGCAATGACATCAGCAATGGCATCGGCCAACACTCCGTTTAAGCCACCAAAGGCTACCGAAAGCCTTAAAGACGAGAACAATTACAGCTCATGGTCCATGGAAGTCTGAATGCTCCTCCGACTAGTAGATCTAGATATGGCTATAGACCCTGACGAGGGTATAGCCCCCCAGCCACCAATGAAGACATATCAATACCTCTCCAGCAAAGCTTTAGCCATGATTATGGCAAACTGCGACTCAGAGCCACTGTCTCTTATCCGCATCTCTCCTAATGCACTAGATGCCTGGAACACTCTCAAGTCCCATTATGAAGGACGCACTCGCACACATATATCAGCACTGCTCCTTGCAATCACTAACCTCCATTTTGATGATAGGAAGGATACTCTGGTCCAACACCTCATGAAGTTTGAAAACAAATGGAACCTCCTATTGGCCAATGTGGCCACCGTTCACTCCGATACCTCCAGTCTTGCCAGTACTATCAAGAGCTTCATCAGCTATGATAGGTGGAAGGCGACTATGCTATTATCTACACTTCCCCACATCACCATATATCAAAGTCTCATCATGAATATTACAAGGGAACAGCTACCCCAACTTATGCAGACATAGCACTCTGACTCCATGAACTATCCGATCACCTCAAAGCTTGCCTAAGAAGAGACGTACCTCAAGAACCTGCATTAGCCTTTACAGCTACTAGCCTACCAGTTAAGTGTCATTACTGTAAGGCAAAGAGATGGCCTGGGACCTCACATGAAGAAAAGAACTACCGAACTAAGAAAAGAGATCTGGCAAAACCTCCGACAGCCAATGTTGCTCAGTCCGATGACGTCTAGGATATGTTCTACGATATGACAACCACCGAAAAATCTCTAAGTCGAGCCGAGTGGTTTACCGATTCATGCTCTTCAGTGCATATCACTAACAACTTGGTTGAGCTAATTGATCCACGACCCCATCACCAGCTTGTGAGAACCAGAGGAGGCAGTACTCAGTCTACTTACAAAGGCATTATTCGTCTAGGAAATTTCACTCTCCACGATATCCTATTTATTCCCAATTTCCCTCACAAACTTATCAGTGTCGCAAAAATCTCCCAGCAAGGCAGATCTCTCAATATTGAAAAATCAAACATGCTCGAATACGAGGGATGTTCAATTCCCTTTGTTATCACCCATGGAATCTACCAACTAGATATGAGCTACCTAGAAAAGGCCTATCTCACTGAGCAGAAGGCAATGAACTGGCATGAAAGGTATGCCCACCTTCCTTTTCTTTCATTTAGAACTATCTTCGAGGTACCGAGAGACCTTTATCTGTCTAGAAAGCAATGTCCTACCTACATTACTACTAAAATGACCAAGCTGCCATCCCGATCTCATGGAATCTGCATATAGTATGTCGGCGATATTGTCCACTCTGACCTCTGTGGTCCAATGCCTGTAGAGGACTTAAGGCATCAAAGATACATGGTTACTCTCATTGATGACTTTTCTCGCTTCACGATCACACAGGCAATTCGATCCAAATCTAATGCAGCCGAAACCCTTCAAATAATGATTATCTACTTTGAAAATCTCACCAATACATAGGTAAAAGCTCTTCAAAGTGACTTTAGTGGAGAATTTAAATCTACATCATTCTGAGGATAGCTGAAAGACAAAGAAATAATTGAAAAACCTACAGTTCCTTACTATAGGAGATAAATACAGTTGCTGAGTGAACAAACCATACCATCATGACACTTGTCAGAACTAATCTGAAAGGGATGCCCATGTCCATATGGTCCCTTGCCATAGAATATGCTACCTTTATCAAAAATTGACTTCCTCATAGCTCGCTAAATGTGATGGCCCCTCTCCAAAAAATCAAACAAGTAGACATCGAGAAAGAATAAGCTCGTTTCTGACCATTCAGCCAAAAGGTTTTTTGCTATACCTATGAAAGTGGAAAATTGGTAGATAGAGCTATTGAAGCAAGGATTGTTGGCTTCACCCCCTCTTATGGGACCTACAAAGTAATTCTACTATCCAGAAGAGTTACGACTATGAAGAACTCTGTGGCTAAAGATAGCTCACAGCTGGATATCATATGGCCAGAAGAAAATACTCAGCAGAGCACTCCCAGTACACCAGCTCAACAGAGACTCCCAGTACACCAGCTCAGCAGAATGCTCCCAGTACACCAGCTCAGCAAAACGCTCCCAGCGCACCAGCTCAGCAAAACACTCCTGGTGCTTTTTCTCAATCTCTAATAATACCTAGAGCTTAGGTTTCTCTGCATCATACGGCAAGCAAGCTATATCACCACAAGAGCTGCCCAGTGCCCCTAAAGAGGAGAGATGGAGATGGTATGCACCAAGGTAGCCTGATGCTCTTCCAGCCATAAGGAATGAGCGAGAAGCTGAGCAGCAGCTTCTTCATAAAGAAACACTTGCACAGCAGCAGCCAGCATAGCAGCAATCTGTAAGGCGATCAACTCGGTCTACAGCAGGTATCCCTCCCATTTGTCTCAATCAGGATCCAACTTATACTCACCTAACAATTGCCGAAGCCCTTGAGTCTAAGAACAAAGATCAATAGCAGCAAGCAATTCAATGTGAGCTAGCTCTATTGGAAAAATACAAGGTTTACTAGTGGGTAGATAAGGTACTATATAGAGCAAAAATTATTGATACCAAGTGAGTATTAAAGAAAAAGCTTAATAAGGAGCCATCCAATCCAAAGTATTTTAAGGCTCGTCTTACAGCGAGAGGATTCTCACAAAGACTAGATATCGACTTTGATCGACACAGAACCTATGCACCAGTTTGCAAAGAAGAATCATGGTAAATACTTATATGCTTAAGTCTAGACGGAAAGCTCATCATGTACCAATATGATATTGAAGGCACCTTTCTCAATGGGCCTCTTCAGGAGGTTCTGTATGTAGTTGATAAGCAAGCTACTGGTGACAAAGCATGGCTCCTTCTGAAATCGCTCTATGGGACCAAGTAGGCAGCTCACAACTAGAATAAGGTCATAGATAATATCTTGAAGGGAATGGGGTTTATCCAGTGCAAGGATGATCTGGGACTATACTACCGGATGACTGAAAGAGATATGATTATTATTTATGTTGACGATCTCCTTTGTAGTTTTTCAAGTGAGAAGGTCACAGACCGGTAGGAAAGTATAATAGAGGAGTTCTTTACTATAGAAAAACGGGGTCTACCATCTTATTTTCTTGGGATGACTCTCTCCTGGAAGGAAGGAGAAGTTCTGATACATAGAGAAGATCATATAAGAGAAATCGCAGCCAAGTTGGGTGTTAGAAATCAGTCCCTTACTCCCTATGATATAGCCCTAACAGCTTCCAGTGAACCATTCAACATAAAAGCTTTTCAAGCTATTGTTAGGAAGCTACTATACATCTCAAGAATATGGTGCCCAGATGTGCGATATACTGTGCAGTGGCTTTCTATCAAGGTGGCCCGACCTACTACTCATGACTACAACAAAGCTATTCAGGTAGTTAGCTACTTGCTTGAAACAGCTATATAAGGGATAAGGCTTGCTAGCAATTCGATGGACTATATTAATGTCTATACAGATGTAGAAGAAGAGAAGCTTGAAAAGAAAGCTACTACAGGGATTTTTGTCATGGCTGGAGATTCACTAATAGGATGGACTGTAAGAAAGCAGGATATCACAACACTGTCATCTACTGAAGCTGAGTACATCGCATTAGGAGCAGGAGCTCAGGATGCCTTGTGGATAAGGAAGTTGCTTGAGTTTCTAGGAATAAGCCCCTCGATTCGGCTCTAGACAGATAGTTAAGGAGGAGCGAATCTCTCATACAACCCTGACTTTCACAAACGGACTAAGCACATTCGAAGATGACACCATTTTGTACGAGAATGTGTAGAGGAAGGACTATTAACAGTGCATTGGGTACTAGGAGATGAGAACCCTACTGACATATTCACGAAATATATAGATATTCATCGATTGAAGTCTCTCTCTAAGCTGATAGGAATGATGAGTTAGTAGCCAGTGGATTAGGGGGGCATGTTGAATGATAACCCACTGGCAAGGCTGAATACAGACATACATATGAAGGATATGAGGATTACGTGAACAAGCTGGATACAGATATACATGTGAAGGATATGAGGGTTACGTGGAAGATTGCGTAATTGTATGAATGTAGAGAAAGTGAAGGATCTGCTGTATCCGGACATGGTTAGGAGGGCACATTACTGCTGTCACGTTATTGTTATTGCTAAGTTGATGTTCATATATTTAATGAGGCCTTGAACGTCTGAGTAGACTGCACCGCTATCGAATCATCAAATTCATCAATTAAAAGACATTTCCTCTCATATCTCTACCTATACAGCCATATGTGAGGTTTTACAGAGGGAAATGAAGGCTGGAAAGGAGGAATTGAAGGAAGTGGAGACATTCGAGCTTGGCCAAAAGGTCTAGAAGTGAGAGTCACAGTATGATGTGAAGGGGTTTGTTCCAGTCTTTACCCCAAGGTGGACAGGACCTTTTATTATCTATTCAATATTTGACAAGAACATATACAAACTAAGACAGATCCTGAGGTAACAGGCAAGAAGGTGGGCTACCTATGTAACCCAATAAATAGAGCGAGGTTGAGACCATATGTAGATGGTAAAGTAGTGAACTAGGGGAATATAGGATGGTGAGATATTGTAGGCATTTGATATTGGAGGATAATAATGTTTTGAGCCTTTTTTGATATTTTATATACCCCAGCCCACACTTTTAGGGGGATACTATAGTACTTAGTACCACATAGCTGCATACTTACTTGCATACATGCAGTACTTACCTTAGCTAGATGCAGTATTTAGCTTAGCTAGATATGTCGGGCTTGGCTCCCTAGGCTTGGCAGTGCCTATAAGGTTATATGCCAGCTAGAGAGACTTAGAGAATATATGCTCATTATACATACATCACATCTACCTACACCGGGTATGCTGAGTATGCGGGTATGCTGGATAGGGTTTGCTGAATGGTATGCTGCCTAGTGAATATGTGTATGTAATTTAGTTGTGTTGGCAAGACAGGTTTAGTGTTGCTTTTAAGAGTAGGTACTGTTGGATGTGACAAGACTGCATAATGTCTATTATAATTCAAAGTTTGATGTCTATATAAACCAACCAAAGCAAGTCTCATAGATAAAAAAGAAAAAAAAAGCCAAAGTAAAGCAACATTATTTATAGATGATCTCCTGTCTGTCAACTATCCTTGCTGAGCAGACAACATATCCCTTCCTTCACCATTTGGACCTCACCGTCGATGTTAGGGGCGAGCTAGTGATCACAGTGATATCTGTCGGAATATCGGTATTCAGGGCCAACGAGGGCAATATCACTAAGCTCGGGCCTAACTGGGCTAAAGGTGCGAAGAATATAGACTGATTCATTCGATAAAGTAAAGTAACCCAGCGATACAAGACTTCCCTCGAGTCTTAGAGAACATCAACTAGATACAAGACGTGGGCAAATATATAGGAAAGCGGGGTTGACATCTGGCCACCCACCATCGGGTGGCGCCGGCCCGGTCTGCATAATCTCAGCCGTAACAGTCGACAAATGCAACTTTTTCTACAATCTTGGTCTGCTCCCCCTATACCTCCTTAGTATAGTTCTCGAACTTTATGTTACTACCCTTAATGTCGTCTTTGAATTCTTTGCTCATGATCTCAAGCTTATTGTCAATTGCAGCAAACTTGTTGTCGATGCCTCGGCGGGTAAAAATATTCTGAGAGCAAATAAGTGCGCTGGTGATCAAGGTTGCAATTGGCCCAGCAAGCTTGATGAGTGCTGCACAAAATAAAACACTCTCATTAGCTTAACATAGTAGTATCTACATTATGGGTTGGTGTTTCGTCGTTCGATGGAGCTGCAGCTTAATGAAAAGTGAACTATTAGCCCTGAACCGCGAAACATACTAACGTAAATAGAAATTATCTTTGCTGGAGTGGTGCTTTGAGCTTGAAGATCTGGTGCCCATGGAACTGGGAGACTATGCAGTGGAGAGGAGGTTGAAGATCTGGTGCTCGTGAGAAGTGGGAGACTGTGGAGTGAAGAGGAGCTTGAAGAGCTTGTGCTCATGAGAAGTGGGAGACTGTGGAGTGAAGAGGAGCTTGAAGATCTTGTGCTCATGAGAAGTGGGAGACTGTAGTCAAGTCACATGGACTGGGAGAAAAACAGGTGGGCAAGGCCACTGAAGAATATAGTTAAGGACCACAGTCTGAACAGAAATCCACTCACACCTTCTGTGAGGAATTCGACAATGTCTATGGTACGTATCATGATCTGCTCTGGTCCCACGGGAATCGGGCTCCTTATATACAATACAGAGATCTCTCGTTACAAGCATATCAGCTATAAGCATATATTGGTTACAAGCATACCTTCGGTAGTCCCACATAGGAAATAAGCATATTTCCGTTACTAGAATATTCTTATTTTTTTTGCTTAGTCACCATACATATTCTTGTAACAAGAGAAGCGCCTCCCCATATTGGGATGTTTATCGATAAGAAATAACCCTACACGAGCTCACAAAGCAAGAATCTATAGTAACATACTAAGAAGAGAAGCTCAAATGCCTAATTCATGAATCTCTCGAGATTGTTGAAGATCCAATCTCTGATATTGAAGATGCAATTCTGGCAACCTATCTTCCAAGCGCAGTCAATGAAACCGAAACTGAGCCACTTCACCTCCTCCGGTAAGTTCAAAAGCAGCGGAGACAGACCTCAGGTCGTACTATGGGACATCCCCATCCATTAGATATCGACTTATCTGCTGATTCCGACCCGCAAAACTCTACATCACAAACACCATACCTGAGAGATTCTTCATCAAGAACCCTGAATACTTGGCAGAGGCGCCGCACCCTGCAATGGGCCATTTCACGGGGATACCAGGGACAGATAGACAATATACCCAAAAAGGTTATTAGCCTACATTGAAGGGTTGCTCCTCTTCTCTCTTCAAGCTGTCACACCGATCATCACTGAGCTGCAAGATGTCCTCAAGTGGGAGAAAAGACAGATTGAAACTCTTGAGGTTCAGCGCAGAAGTTATCATGTTCAATGCAGGATTACTGACTTTGTGCCGGGTCCAGCCTCCTCCTCCTAATATCCATTCCACTCATTTAAATGTCTTTTTTTGAATATTATCAGTACTCCTTGTTATTCGGATGTCTGTTAGTTATTATCCCATTTTGTAGCCTTTCCTTGCTCTCTCTAATGTATTTCCGTTTCTCTAGATATAAGAATATATTGGTTACAAGCATACTTCAACTGGTCCGGAGCGTATGCTTGTAACGAGAGATCTCTGTATACAGAGAGAATAAGAAGGCTTCGTGACCGCTATAACGGAATTCCATCACTAAATCAACGACCACCACACAACAGAAAGCTTACTGAAGCAGAAGAGCTTGCAGTTTCTAAGCATATTGATCGCCTTAATAAAATGGGACTTTCTGCTCGCCTTCTTATAATTGCTGCGTGCGCAAATTCTATTTTAAGAAGGAATCACACCAGCGACAGTGATCCACCACTGGTAGTAGGAGAACATTGGGTCCGGCGGTTTTTAAAGCGATATCCAGAGTACTGTACTCGTAAGCGAGTATCTCTTGAGGCTGCACGGAAAAATGCACAAATACTAGAGACCATTACAGAATTTCTTGAAGACTATCAAAGAATATGTATGGAAAAGGGTATTGAACCACAAGATCAATACAACTATGATAAAACAGGATTCCGAATTGGTATTGGCAAGAATCAATGGATTGTTACAAGAGAGCTTGAACGTGCAAAACCTATGACAATTGGAAGTTTGACCAATCGAGATCTTATTACTGTCTGTGAAACAATTTCAGCTGATGGTTCTACCTTCCACCAATGATCATTGTTCCAGGAGTTATCCATCAAGAACGTTGGTTTACACATACAGATCTTCCAGATGATTTTCTCTTAGCTGTTTCGGAATCTGGATATTCTAATGACCACTTAACTCTTCTGTGGTTGCAACATTTCGATAAATTCTCTGCACGAAGACGACTAGGTGCTTATCGCTTATTAATCTTGGATGGGTATGGTTCACACTGTACAGCGGAATTCATTGATTACTGTGATGAGCATAACATTATTCCACTTTGTCTTCCTCCGCATACCACACATCTTCTACAGCCTCTTGACGTAGTGGTATTCCAACCATATAAACACTTCCATGCGGAAGCTGTTGATGCTGCTACTCGCAAAGGTTGTTCTGACTTCAATAAAATGGAGTTCCTTTCCCCTATTAATTCCTTCCGAACACAAGCCTTCAAGCCATCTACTATCCGTACAGCATTCCGCAAATGGCATGATCCCCTATAATCCGAAGATAGTCCTCGATCGTTTACCAGAAGTCCAACAAGCCTCACAAAATAATGCTGAAATAGATAGCAACTTCACCGATGAGTTTGAACCTTCAACTCCTCCACCATCAACTCCTCCACCGATACTAAGCGGCTCGCCTATAACTCCAGAAACTGTCAGAAGCCTTAAGCGCAAAAGCGATCAACTGCTACAGTATATGGAACAGAACAACCTTTCACCGACCTTGCAAAGACACATGCGAGCCTTTGCTAAGGGAAGCATTGCACAAGCTCATGATGGTACGCAGGCAGTTGAAGATCTGCATAAAACCACCGCTGCGGAGAAAGCAAGACAGGCACGGCAGGAAGCTAGCAAGCGTTCATTGCAAAAAGGTGGTGTATTGTATGCTTCTAAAGCTCGAGCAATGGTAAAAGAAAAGCAGGCATTAAGTGAAGCACAACAAATTTTATCTACTCAAAGAGCTCTTACACAGCTTCTTAAAGCAGAGGAAACAAAGCGGCAACGGTTACGGAAGGCATTGTGCATTGAAATCAGGAATATGGCAGAGAGAAAGCGAAGGCTGAAAAGGAGAAGGCAAAAACATTGCGCCAATTGGAGGAAATAGAACGAGCGGAAAAAGCAGCAGAGCGTAGAGTTGAAATAATGTACAGTTGTATGTAGTAGGTGGAGCAGGTCAAAGTGCCTAGGAGTGCGGGTTAGCAATAGCAAAGTAAAGAAAGTCTATCCAGCAACAACAACAACACAGAGAGTGTAAGCAGGTAGTACCATTCAATAGAGCAGAATCAGGTGATTCCAATAGTGCAAGAATTATTCAAATTGGTCCAGTAGTTGTTGAGATAATGTAGAATTGTAGATGTAAAGTCCTTCTCATCGCCAGTGATGGCCGACCGACAACTTCACCCACACCCCACCTCAATGTGATATCGACTGGCGGACACTTAGGGTAGGTGGTCTAGAAGGTGCACTATCGAGATATATTAGTACTGAGTGAAGAAAATTCATGGGGGGGTTATCAAACTGCATCTCGAGAGAGAGCGAACGAGTGCTGGCGGCGGAGTGAACGAAGGCGCCAAGGGGAACCCCTGTTAGGCACGAGTATGAAAACCATGATCGAGACTAGCTTTCGCAGCCTCTCAATATATATGACAACGATACTTTGCTAAGGACCAGAATAAATTATTAGGAATAAACGGATGCTTGGTGAGCACCCGTTTTTAGGCGGGTTGGGTCGGGTGGTGTTCAGGATCATAAAACCTGCAATGGGTGGGGTTGAGGTATCGAAAACCCGCCCGGTGGGGCGAGTTATCTGGGTCGGGTGGGGTAGCACCCGCTCCGTGGCGCACACTATGTAGACAATACTTTGGAGGTCTATCGGGGATGCCGGAAAAAGAGTGGCAGACCATAGGAGGAGGCAAATGACGGTGCAAGTGCAATATATTTGAGCGATGCAGAGGAAGTGCAGAGGATACGGGGCCTAGGAGGCAAATGACAGTGTGACTGCAATTTGGTGATGACTGGAGGGGCTGTAGAGACTGGTGGTTCAAGGAGGAGGGAATGACCGTACAATATATAGTTTTTGATCCTGAGGGCCTGGCTGAAAAACCAATGATCTGTCATATCCTAGGACATGTTGAGATAAACCAAGCCGTTCAAAGTTGGTATAGGGGCCGAGAATATGGCAGCTGCAGAGTACTATGTTGGGACCGCATACTGTGTATATAAAAAAACAAAAGGCTGTAGAGTACTGGTGTGGTGTACAGAGTACTGGTGTGGTGTTGCAGAATACTGGCGTGGTGTGCCAAAAGAGGAGTAGCACGATTCCTAAAATGGTAGTCTGGGAGACCAGAAATGGTAGGGGCCAAATCGGGACTGACTAGTGTGACTTCCCAAAAAGGTAATCAAACAATGCTAGGGAAGATAATTGCAGATTGCCTGTTTAGAGCTGCGATGGGAGACTTTATCGCGTGGTCACCCACTGCAGTACTAGCCCGGCGATCTAAAGCTTCGATATGGCAGAGCGAACGGGATGCCTCTTTTTCTTCAGTTTATGGTCGTAGATGTCAAATGATGATGCAGTAATCAGCATCCTGATGATGTATATACTGTAGCTAAGTGCTGTGAGAAAATAAAAAAATCTACAACACCAGGGATTCCCGCATGGTCACCCACTGCAGTACTAGCCTGGCGATCTGAAGCTTAGATATGGCAGAGCGGACGGGATGCCTCGTTTTCTTCAGTCTATGGTCGTAGATGTCAAATGCTGATGCACTCTCGATTTCATGTCACCTGTTCACTGTCAAATTAGCTTACTTGGTTTTGTATCATACCGAGTGATCCAATGATGTATACATACTGACTGTGAAAACAATGGCCTCTTCTTCCAAATCTTCGGTTGTCCAACAGCATCAGGCATGGACGAAGCTTGACCGGTTACACCTCAGGGTATACGTGTAGCGCCCGCACATATTGAAGGATTACTCCCCTTTTCTCTTCAAGCTGAACCTACAGCCAATATCAGGGACCTACAAGATATTCTACAGCGTGAGGAGAAAAGTATTGAGACTCTAGAAATTCAATGCAGGCGTCTGTATGTTCAGCGCAGGATCACTGACCTTCTGGTGCCTCCTCTCCTTGACATTCCCACTTCCACACCTACTACTCTCGTTTGGATATTTCTTGTTTATATGCTCTGCTAAGCCTATTCCACAACATTTCCTAGCGCTAGTTAACTTCATTTTATAGTTACCTATTTTCTCTTGCTATAAGCATATATTGGTTACAAGCATACTTCTCCCGGTCCGAACGATATGCTTGTATCGAGAGTCATCTGTACTGTCATTAACGGACTAGCCGATGACCCGAGAGCCTGACTGAGCCTGACTGAGCCTCGACCTCTAACTGAACCAATAACCGGTGAGACTAAAAATGGACTCGGGAAAAAATGGGAATAATGAACTGCTCATACAAAGGAGACTCGTGATAACTGATAAACTGGTACAACTTTGAACTGGTAAAAAGTGAGCTGGACTAAGTGAGCTCGTGATATAACAACTTGAAGAAGGCTTCCGTAGCCTCGTATGTTTCCTCTCCCTCCTTTCTCCATTCCGGCTTGTCGAGCTCTTCCCAACGGCGCTTTTTCCCTAAAAGGGCTCTCCTGGGGGCGGTCGAAGCGTGGGCAGTTGAAGAATATGTGTTCTCCTGTCTCCGAGGGACGCACTCCGCAGACTCCGCTTTACCGATGTGATGGAGCCAACTTTTCTGAGGGCCTCTGTTCGTCCGCAGCCAGGTGTACGCTGATAGGGCCTGACGGTCCCACTCCACTCTCCTGACCCCGTATCCCGCACTCGTTCTCGCCTCTTTTCGTAACGCCTTGGAGGCACGTAGCCCCCCTTCTGTTACTGTGCGGGTCATACCTGTGAATGCGCCCAGATGGGACTGGAAATTGGCGGTCCGGTCTGCCTTCTCATTCCCCTCAATATTTAGATGCAAGTCTCCAAGGTGCCATCCGTACTCCGTAAGGTAACTATAATGTACCTTCTGGCCAGACTCATTGCTTTATATCTCTTTTGACATTGTTATTAGCACACACCCGTCTTAAGATAGCAGGTGTGGAATATATGTACATGGGCCCCGTGACAGGCGCCCTGCTCGCGGGTAGCCCAGCACATATATTTCCTGGATTTTTCAAAGCTAGATATAGAGGCTCATTTAAAACCAAGTTGATTCCATACACATAGAGATGTAGTTTCCATTATAAAGATGAGAGGAGCTTGATATGTACAGGTATGTACAGGACATACATAGAAAAATAAGAGACAAGTTGCTTTGGTGCGGTTATGGTAGCCCAATAAGGATGCCAGTGTGATCGAGACTATGCCAGTGCTAGCTTATTTACGGCCAGTCAGCACCAATGTGGTAAACACCAGCATTACTCATTCTTGATATCATGGAGTATTAAACAGCCCATACAGTTTGAGCCGCGCGACAAAGCCCGCTTCTTCGGGCAATCAAAGGCATAAAATACTTAGTGATGGACCAAGGCCTGGATATTCGAGATCGGACCCGCTCTGTGTGTGCGGGAAGATCCAGAACGCTGCTCATGGAATGGAGTGCGCTTGGGCCGTGGTGGCGGGGAAGGGGGTGGAGAGTCTGGAGACGGATCAAGGGTGGTGCGAAAGGTGTGGGGGCACTATGGAGGTGATCGGGGATTCGGGGGTCATTGCTGCCGGGAGCTGGGAAGGAGGGGGACCGCCTTCTTTCATTTGTGTTCATGTAATTAGGAGCTGGTGACCGGCCCGGGGGGTTTGGACAATCGACCGGGCTCGGCCAGGAGATGCGGTCCCTGGGCATAGGTTAGATTAACTTGAATACGAGTAAAAGCTCCCCAACGAATGCTAAATATGTACAACAAGACCACATACGTTACAGTAATTTTTAAGCCAAGATGTCCAGAAGAGAGAAGTATGGTATATATGTTCTGGGCCGCTCGCGGGCAATTTAAATAATTACTCAATTTGGTGTATTGATAAAGTACTGATTTACTAGAAAAAAAAAGAATTGATAATTTCCCAGCGACTGCAAAAGATTCATTGATTTCCCAGTCGATTAGACCCCCCTCTAACATTCCAATTTGGTTCAGCTAGAGCAATATAGTCATGATCTGTTGATACTTTCGTATGTTAATAAATTAAGCATTTCAGATTATTCTTAAAGTATCGGCGACAACAATTAGAGTAGAAGTTTTCGCAACACCGGTTGTTATAGATGCCTGGTGAACTGTGGTTTACCGAGCAGTTAGAGTATCTAAAATATCAAACTCTAAGCCCATAAGGTCAGTAGTTGGGTAAAGGTTACAGCAATATCAAACTGCAAAAGTATGAGGTTTGTTGTAGCATTGTACCATTTGATCTCCCACAACGCTGTAAAATACCATCTACCTGTTGTATAATTCTAGGTAGAACCTGCTTCGTTTTGGTTTAAAATCAAGAACTTGGAGTAGCTTAGCAATCTGTATATAAAACAGTACCTGTTATTAAGAAAGTACCGCTTTGCACCTGACCTGGATTCTATAAGTGAGGAATAGCCTGGATTTTTCTAGTATAAAAATCAATCTTGCAACAAGATGTAGACAAAAGATATTATAATTATGATTGCTCCAAATTTCACTGAATTCCACATAGCGTATCGATATTCAGCATAAGATGGTCAATATAGCCTGAGCAATAATGCCCCGTCAATAAGAAACCCCGCGGATAAGAAACTAATTTCCAAAATTAGATAGGGTTGCGGATTTTTAGGGCAGCAGTAAACTCAGTATCCTCTTCCCTATTCCATTCATCATCAGAGATGCAGTGATGAGTTGTTAACATCGCCAGCATGTACTTCACCATCTGAATGGCTTGAGGTAATTTTTCCGGAATTCTCCCTTGTTCAATGTCTGCCGTCTCCCACTAATCAACAGGAAGGGTATATGATGTGGATAAGGCGGTCAAAATACCTTCTTAGGGTGTTTTTTGAGTGTCGCAGAATGTTTTGTTCGATTGAGATTTACCAAATTGAGGAATTATATTAATTGCCCGCGGCCGGCATAGTGGGTATGCCGCCCACGAACGGCCCAGAACATATATTCAAAGTAGCCACAATTCCCCCGGCTTCTGTAATCAATATATTCCCATTGTCTTTCCATGTTTGCCGGTTCCTTTTGATCCAGTTACATACAAATAATACCTGATACATACATACTTAGCTCTTGCCATCGGTGCCCAATTCCGAATATATCTGCTAGAACGTTGATATTCCTTGAATCTCTCTTTGACAGTATAAGTAGGTAATTGGCATATTGGGTGTTGAAATGGCCATTTCTTTACGCATACAGTCAAGTCTCTCCGCTATGTATTGCTGATACCTATTGCGAGCACTTGTTACCTTGCTAAAAGGATCTCTGCGTTATTTCTTCTCTTCACATGTTCTTGCTATCTTCGCTTACTAGCCTACATACCAATACTCGTTAATGCTCTTCGTTGCTTCCAGTTAATGCTCTCGCACTTAGTTTACTGCTTCCACATCAATCCAATGCTTACGCATTCACTCATGCATCTGGCATAACGGCTTGCGCGTACGCGTACTCATGGTATAACTGCTCTTTGGATAGCTAGCTTAAACTGCTTCGTTGAACGTTTTACCCTGATCTCGTCTCTATAGATACGAGCTCTCAGGACACTCATATATTGATATACTTCTCTCGATAGACTCAATAAGACTGTCTACTCCTGATCGAACATCCGCTGTATTCACACTGGCACGTTCTCACACTCACACTGCTTCACTGCACTAAGATCCACCGCTGCATCCTCCATTCAATACCCAGCGATACCACTCGCTCAGTAACCTTTCAATATTGGGATCTTCTAATGTTTACCTTCAATCCATGCGTTCTAGATCGGTCAACATATCAATATCGAACCCTCCTCACTGGCCTTCCTAGCGCTAGCTACGGTAGCTTCGATGCGCAACTTCGTGTTAGAATGTCGTGCATGTCATTCAGCCCATACCTAGCTACAGTATACTCTCGATATAAGAATATCGTCCGGCAGGGGGGTAATATTCCTATATCAAATGTCAGGGTAACTACTAAAGGTGTACTTCAAAAAAGAGAATTAACGTGTGGTAGAGGAAGAACTAGGTACCTATAGGAGGACTAGGAACAGCCTTGGATGAAGTGAAGAAGGCGGTAACTCGCCATGTGAGATCAGGATGTGCATTTGCATAGTCATATATCTGCTTGCCTTCTTCTTCTGTCCACGCTTGACGTTTCAATGTACCAGTAGCCGGCATATAGAATTAGCTCGGAAGTTTGGAGGTGGTATTGTAGGTGTAGTAGTTCTTATCAATAAGCATTCCTATTCTGGCTAGGCTATTTATACATTACCCAGTCAGGTACTGCTATAAGAATACTTTAGTAAACAACCACGAAAAAATAAGAATATTCTTCTATCAAATATATTCTTATTTTGTATGGGGGTGGGGGGGGGAATATTCTTATATTGAGAGTATACTGTATACCGTACCCACATGCCCATCACATGTGTTAAGGTTCCGCACATACGAACGTATATGTGCTTCATATGACGTCCTATACGGATTCAACAGCATGTGAGCCTTCAGATATTCGTTCATATTGTATATATAGCTTGTGTATTTCCTACTTTATGGTAGATGATCATCAATCCAGATCACAGCAGTTCAATACACAGCTACTACTATTCTCTTCATCTCGTCACTGTTCATGACACACGGTCCCTCACAGTGATATTTGTTCCCTTCCTTCACTGGCCTCACAGCTCTCCCCTCACCTATTTCTCATACCGTACTTCCCCTATCCATCTGGACCTAGAGATTTACCTAACCCCTGGTCATGGGCCGTCCGAGCCGCCCTCCCGCTACAGGTACCACGCAGTAGTTATAGTAATTCACTAGCTACAGGATGCAGGGCCCAGAAGTTAAGATAGATTACCCACACTGTCGCTGGATTGTATTGTAGCTTGTACGTGTAACGTATCAAGATTTATCTTCATTTGGCGGGAAGTCACGGTACAAAGAAAAGAAGCAAAGAAGCCCAGATTGATGCAGGGAAGTAGCAAATTTTATATAAGCTTGTGCCGGGACTTCTTTTTTTCTTTGACTTAATCTCATTTCCTTTCCAGGACATCGTGTATCTATGTAACTTTTTTTTTGGTTAAATCAGTCAAATGCGAGCCATGTCGTTTTCGTTGTGCGATGTTGAAATAATGGTGTCGGAGGGGGGGGATTGCGTTGCAATGTGGGCGCTGAACGGAGATTTTTGTCCACGTAATACTTACCAATAAGTGCAAACTCTTGGCCACTGTATAGCCAGCCGTTTAGGACCTGCCTACCTGTGTACAATGTGAGGCTCTCAGCGGAAATTTCTGTGTAGGTTCGATATTACAGTCGACCATCACCCTCTGATGTCAGCTAACTACTAGGAGCTGGCAGGGGCGTGAAGACTCTGGCCTGGGAGGGAGCTCTACAGCCCGGAGTGCAGGGAGGTTACCAAGATTCCACTTGCGCAATGCACCCCTGTTCTTCGTTGGTACCGGTATTATCCAGAAGGTTGCCTCTGGCCTTGTACGCAAGGTGGGGTAATGAGTGGCCCAGCGGTTGTAGAGGATATAGGTTGTACTTAGTTGCAGGGCTGCAGTTCCTCGCCATAGACTACATACACTAAATACGATCACGAGTAATGAGTAACTACCAAAACAGGACAGGCACCTACGGCGGCCCTGTGCGAATCAACCGAGGTGAACTGTGTTGCTCATCACCTAGCCGTGAGTGCTTGTGGATGAACATAATGATGTTACCTTGTTATAATTGGTCGATATGGGAATATATGTTATTCAAATTTATGGATTGGAGGAGCAATGGAGCTACGAGCCGGGGGAATTGCATGTACATGCAGAATTCTCGTGTTGGGCTGGGAAGGGCTAGCATTTTCGTTTTGGGCCATTTCTTTTTTTTAAAAAAAAAATTACTTGTTACTCCTATGCGGCCCCGTTAGGGGGGCCATGAGGAGCCACCCAGAAACCTGAGTGGATTTAGGGTGAGGCAAGTTAATCTGCCAGACCCACGCAAGCTAAGTACAAATAGCTGAGTGACTCGTTTTGAGCCAGGCTTGGTGTTGCAACTGGATTCCAGATCCACGGCCCCGATGCCATCTAAGATCTGTATCTAGTGTTTCAAGCAACCTAAGGATGATTAAGAGGGTAGAAAGGAGACGGTCTGGCCTCCGACCTTGTGAGTTTTGATTGTCCATTACCTTGCCATGGCCTTAAGTTATATACGAGCATTAACATTAGATAAATAAAAAATTAATTGTCCATTAATTGTTGGCAATGGACTGCAGTTATACGTGTGCACAGTATGCAGTGTTTTTATGGTTACACAGTGTAAATGAATGCAGTACAGATTTGTACATGTACCGGTATAGCATACTTTTGTGTGGTACGATAGCTTTTGTATAGGACGTACTGGTGATCGGCCCAGTGCCTTGACGGTGCTGGCCATGTAGTCTTTTTCGTGAATGCAGACACGGGCAGGGAACGACCCGGAGTTGGACATTGCAGCCGAGCACCCATTCGGGAATGCGCTCCTTCGTCATAGAGTTTACATACGAGTACTGAATTAAGTACCCGGAAAAAAGCCTTCCTCAGTGGCCACGGTACTTTTTAAAAAAATTCACATTACACATATGCGATCCCGGTGGGGATGGCCACGGTACTAGTGTATATTCGAAGATCGAGTTCTGCGGATTTGGTCTTGTACATGTACCAGTGTAACGGCGGAAGGCCCGAGGTCATGCATATGCAGTGATAGGTTGGAGACGTACTGCCTTGCTTGCAGTTATGCCCATAGGCCACTACGCCGATCACAGTCGACGTCCCATGGCGGCCCAAACCCGTGGCCCTATGCGGGTCGGCCAGCTAGACTAATTTCATGATGTCAACCAGGTTAAGTCTCATGTTGCATATATAACCCTAATTCAGTACTGTATAATACCCAGGTTCTAGTTACCTTGGTTACCCTCACCTATCTGAGGGTAACAGTTGTCGCTGCACGTAAGAGCGATATAAGGAGTCACTGTTGAGAATCATCCATGAGAAAATAAATCATAAATTTTTATAATCGAAGGATATATCTAGTATTCCCGTTATTCAACCTCGGGTCATGAATGTTTGACCTCGTAATACGAAAGGTTATATAAGTGGACTGCAGTTGACAGCCGTTAACTGTGGGATTGACGGTCATTGACCCCAACTGATAGGGGCATATGCAACCCTAACCAGAGTTAGTTGGATGGCAGGTTGTGCCTGTGCCATAAGTCCTAAATTGTTCTCAATCCCCATCTATCTAAAAGTCATCTTGTGATATCTTTAGAAAAAAGAAAGATAATGCAATAGAAGATAAATGAAACTTATCCCACCCCAGACCCTAAGTATCTTTAATTATTCATAACTAATCTAGATCTGGTACTTATATACTTACAGTACTGCATTTTCGACACCTACAGTATCTACCGTTAGCTCTAGTGTTTACGACCTTACGAAATGAAAATCTCAACCTTAAAAAGTGATTCCTTGTGGCATGGCATCCTCCGGAGCCAAGTAAACCCATCTTATGATCTTAGGTATTGTACTTTAAACACATTGCATTGCTAAACTTAAGAATGTACCTACTATATGCATGCACGGCCAACTCTAGCTTTGTGTCCCATCCCAAGGTGTGGAAGCTGGAATTCTCTGTTCTAATCAAGGTCCGCCTAAACAGATGCATGCCGAAATATGCAATGCAGGTCCCAGGCAGGACATGCCGTCAACATGCTGGGGCGGTATGTACATATCTTCGGAACCCGGCGATTGCCACATCAATATTTTCGCTCCCGCATGCACTTTTCCTGCAAGCCGAGTAACCTGGGTGGGCAGTCTAACTAAAATTAACTTCGCCAGTGTGGAGAACGGAATGTCCATTCTAAAGAGTGGACGATTGGCGGCCGCGGGGTTGAGACTCGGTTGTGTTTCAGTGCACTGTGGGTTCCTGAATGACGTTTTCCTCTTTTTTATAAAAAAAAAAAAAAAAATCTAAAAAAACTCAATACTCCGATTGAGGGGACCATGACGAGCCATCTGGAAATCCGGGTGGATTCAAGGGTCTGGTAGGTTAGTCTGCCGTCCCGCGTTATTTACATCGAGAATTGAAATGATAAAGGGAATTGCAAAGGGAATTCGTGCCGTGATCGCTGACCCCGCTCTCCTTCTCCCAGTCTGCCATCCTCTGCATCTGTGACTGAAGGTTGAATGGTGTACGAACTGGGCACTGTACATACTACGTCTTTGTACGTAATGGACCATGTTCACCGTTCGGTTCTAGGGATTAGTTACCAATGTGTCTGAATCTAGAATGCAACTCCACATTGAAATGGAGGGCCCTCCTCACACCAGACTAGCCAACACATTCGTGTCACACACTGTTAGCTGGCTCCGGATCAGCACTTTTGACTTGACCCAATTGCCCTCTTAATTCTTCCGGAGTTGTTGACTTGATTTGCTTCCAAGCTTCTTCAAAGGTTTCACAACATAAACTGCTGCTGCAATATACCCTGTACAGACGAGCTCCTGCTCGCCACATGCAGCTGCAATCCTTCCTCCTTCACGCATGAAAATTTCCTGAATCCCTGCTTCAGCATATGTATATAGATACCTGGTGTTGATGCATGATGACGATCTAGACCTTGCTCATTGCTAACTTATAGCAGTCACGTTTCTAGGGGCGTGTGAACATGAATTTATATTCAAGTGGTAATGTTGAACCTAACACACCCCACCTTGCCAGGCATTCTATTCTGTACCTGCATTCCGCCTGCTGCCTCGCCTGAGTAATTAGAAGAAGGTGGTCATAGGTGGTGAGGCTTCAGATGAGCTAAACCTTGTCAAAAACGCAAGATCTTAACGCTCATCGTAACACAAGCATCTGTCATGTCGTTTCCGGGTCATAAGCTGGTACATGGATGGCTACACGTAAAAATTTCTATGAGAGATACAGGCAACCACTCTTCAAAGGAATTTCACCGAACGAATTTTCCATTCAAAGTGCATTTACGGATAAATAGAAGGAGCTCTGAGTGATGGTAACTAAGTTTTAGAACAATTCATGGTGTTGATAGTTTTTAAAAGTTGGCATGCTTTGGTCCAAAATAGTAGATCCTTCACCAGCCCTTCATCCGAGAATAATTTCGCAGATTATAGAATGCTTGATGGTCTCATTAATCAGATACCCTGAATTCATGACCAGGCAACAACTATTCAAGGTCCTAGGTCAATAGGTTTCAGGGCCTATCATTGGAAATTTATCAAGAAACTACATCTACCTAATTGAATAATCATTACGACCGAAACAAGATTCGGAGCTTCCAGACTCGACATTAGAACACCCAATTTGGGAAACCTACACAAGGAACACCGACAATAGTCACATTGTTAGGTGGCTGCTTCATCCGCAGGTACCAACGAAAATTACGGGATACCGTTTAGCCCTGCATTGTATTTGTGTATTGCAATCTACAGTGTCCTATGTGCCTACTTGCATATCTTCTAAGTATTTACTCTACAGGATAATTATGGAAACTAAATTCAATCGACTGATATATGCAGGAAAAACTCAGAACCCTACATATAACCGATAATGGAAAGAATAAATTCAATCGAATGATCCCTAGATATTGTTAGAAAAGAAGACATAATATCACGTCATTACAGCCAATGTGGGATAGAATCACAATTACGAAATATATTCAAGGTTTAGTCCAACAAAAACAGTTCTCTCTGTAGAAAAGACTTGATAGTCGATACATCATAATCACTCCAGATTTTTTATACCATTACCTACAAATTTCAACATATCGCCTAGTCCGTGGCGCCATGTTGGCTTGGACACGTGTGCATTTGGAACTTGCTATGAAAAAAGGGCTCCTGAATTGCCACCCCGCGGTATCTATGCCTGTGCCTACATACTGTACATGTAATCTACTCCACATTTCGTCGTACGTCTAACCTGAAGCAGATGCTAGAGCACTTTCATGAGAGACGAAATCCCGGACAATTAATTGAGGGGCAGTTGCATTCGGCACGGATACCGTGGATCCGGTACATCTGAATCCAATTCCCAGGAACCTTTACCATTTTGCTTGCACTACGGATATATGATGCAACTTTTCAAGAGGAAATCAGAGTAACACTGAAAAAGACCGATCTCAGCATCCCTATCGAGATCTAAAATGGACAGACGGAGATGTCCCCGTGAAGCTTCGAGCTCCTCCTCGCTGACCCAGCATGGTTGCTAGTTGTTGGCACCAGCTTGTCGAAGAGCGTGCACGTGCATCTTCCGGTCTACCAACCATTAATGATTCGCCAATAGCAACCACCAACCACCGATTTCCAACCCCACTTCCCACAAGTTTAAGACCCTTCCCCCACGCTTCTACACTGGAGTTAAAATATTCACAGGAATGATTACGCGACTATAGACAACTTGATGCTCGCGAGCCGCACAGCTGCAGCCACAAAAGCAAACATAGTAACCTAATGCATCAGATCATTGGTACATAACACTCTAACTGAGAAAATAACATCCCCTTCGACTGGTGAAGAGAAAATATTAATTTTGCCTTCGTGATAGCGCTATAGCCGCGTCTTGTTGGCAGATTCACAACTAGCACTCTGATTTTGACTTATTCCGCAGTGGAGGTTTCACTCTTTGATTTTGTTCGTGGTAGGTAGCCATTTTACTTTAGCTATCTGCGAGAATTACATGAACGCGAATGTTGAAGTAGTTCATGCAGACTCCTTTAGTAGGCAAATCTGCGTGTGACCGAAAACACTGTACAACTGTAGTTAGTAACCACCACCAGCGTTACTCATATATGCACGAAGGTAGAGCTCCCGCAACCGCAGAGAGAAAAAAAAAAAAAATATCCGAAGGTCGGTTACTTCAATTGAAGAATTTATGTATGTACTGTACAGTATGTACGTAGACATACCTACTCGTTACCCCCATGAATTGTTGCCAGCTGCATGGCTGCACATTTTTTTTTTTTTTTTTTTTATTTATATATACTCATTACTCCTATTCAGTCCCAGTAAGGGGACCATGAGGAGATGCGAGCTGCACACCGTGTATTCCTAAATCCCATAGGCCTCTTGAACTCCATACCTCAATTCAGCGAGGGTGCAGCTTGCACGGAGCGTGCAACAATTCATGGTGGTAACGAGTAAATCCATGAAGTTCAATAGCTGCAGCAACAGATGCATGCACGTGCGCCAACGACCAACCAGAATAACATCAACCTTTTAGAGACCTATGGTATTTTTTTCAGCCTGAGTTCTTTTTCGAGCATCTTGCCCTGGACGCCGAACGTCTCTGCCAAGTCAACACCAGAAGTTGAAATATCCCCATTTCTATTTGTTTTTTTCTCAATCAGCGGCGATAGGTGCCAAGTTGACACATGCTGTATCCATTGACCATTTTGTTTGGATTCTGAAACATTACATATACTAGGTAAGTCGTGTTGAGCGCTCCATGTCAGGTTACCCCACAGCCTAACCGATATCCATCAGAATCGCATATATGTCGCGGTCGAAGCGAAGTCATGAAAAATAGATCTTGTACTATAGTACCAAAGGTTTCTGACCACCTTGACATTGATTGTAATTACGCAGCACAGAGAGGCATCGGCGATATTGCAGATACCTAATGTAGACAATGATGCGTCTAAGATATTTACATAGCTAAATACAAATGATCGGAATAAGTTGCTCCAGGGGCGGGTACAAAGCATCTAGGGTTGCATCACAATTTAAATGTTGGAAACTTATACCGTAAAATATATGTACGGAGTACCTAACTACGTACGAGTTCAGATCTAGAACACCCACTAGTGAATATGCATGAACGTTGAGGACTGCCAAGCTTTGTTTGGATACCCCCGTGGCCACTCTAGCTACCAAGAAAGAAACATACAGCGGATCAATACACTCAGATCCATCCTAAAAAGGGAATGTGTCAAGCTATGAACCTGAACATACATACATCAACACATACACCAGGTTTTGCCACGAGTTATAATTACAATGTCCGTGTCCCACTCCCACATTCCACAATGTTAGCATCGCGCATTGTAAGACCTGAGATGCTTAGGAGGTATAGAGACCACCACACAGTTCGGGTTAATTGAGGATAGTTGTGCATATGGTAGACTGCC
Source organism: Terfezia claveryi (assembly GCA_015179025.1). Taxonomy (NCBI): domain Eukaryota; kingdom Fungi; phylum Ascomycota; class Pezizomycetes; order Pezizales; family Pezizaceae; genus Terfezia; species Terfezia claveryi. Next base: position 223,608 of record WHUX01000023.1, on the reverse strand, counting down.
CGCCAGCATGAGCCCGCATCTGGTCCGAGGTCAAAGAGAGAATATGTTCATAGTCAATTGTACTGTACCTAGGTGTAAAGCAAGTCAGATAGTTTCTTGTGCTAGATGACAGCGGATGATTGTGTCCCCTATGTGCCGACTGAGGCCTCACGGCATTACCTCATTGAGCTACAATGCCTCTAGCCTTCGGACCTCAGTCTGTCACAGTCAAATTCACATCCACTCGACCTTAATTGCTATGCAAGAAAAGCAGGTTGTTTCTCTAGATCTGTCCAAACACGGTAGGAGTCGAAACAGATTATTGAACATCAACCAAAATCTAACACCCAAATCATCCAATTCTGTGCTAGTCTTTGAACTGTCTTTCATTATGCTGCTCCCCTTTGGGTAAGCAGATCAAAACGTCTGTGTTGCGTTGGTGTTCAGATATGGCATAGATCACCATCCTAGTTTCCTTTCTCGAGACCGGATGCTGGAAGAATGGTTAGTACTGGGAGGAGGTAGGAGGTGTGAAAGGGTGGGCTTTCTCTGTTGGGCCAGTTCGGACTCTCCGCGGGGACAACTTTAGGGCATGCGGTTAATTGGTGCGTGAAACGCGGGACAGCCTAGGTATGTCAACGTAACGATAGACAGAACCAATCGGAAGTCGGTGGTTTGCTGTTGGCTGGTCTTCAAGCCTGTCTGTGCTTGAACGTCCTCAACTGGGATATATTAGAGATATTGATGATACAATGAGCACCAGGTACTCTAAAGTAGAGGCTTAATATCGGCAGTTGTTAGGAATCTGAGGGTGGGGGTACAGTTGGTGCCGGTGGGTCTCTTCTACCTAGTGAGATGCTCATAGGCCTAAAGCAGTTGCTGTTGGTTCTAGCATCATGCCGATTTTAATGTTATACCCTCGAATGCACGTCTGCGGGGTGGATTTACTAGGTGCAGTAGATCAGGCACGCGTGTAAGAGGCATGCAGTCATCCATCGCGACGATGCTCGCCATTCGCTACTCTGAGATAGCGGCAATGGGCACATTGACCTCCATCTGCGGGGAGTGGAGTTGGCGAATACCTTGTGCCAAAGCTCAGGCTAAGGATCGTGATCGAAGATCGGAGCCATGCTCAATACCCAGCCTAATTCAAGCAGGAGATACATAAACGAAATTCAAACAACGTACCAATGTTGGAGTGCGTGTAAAGTGCGTAAAGTGCTAGGTAGTGATCGACAAACGCGATAAAATCCTTAACGCCAACTGTATTCTCTTTTTTCTTCCTTTTTTTTTTTTTTTTTTTTGGAACTCAGTACTCGTGTGTGCACCGAGCATCCAGTTGACAGATGTTAATATCCAAGTAACGATTCGCTTAGTCTGGTTCGACTCGCTAATGTTCATCATACAAACAAAGTTGGGTCTATGGCTATGCGATTCCCACTCTGCGTCTTAGCCGAGCTCTCAATCCGGTCCGTTTAATATGGCCAGTAAACCCTGACCTGGTGATAGATGCAGATCATACCTATTTCTAGAGAATGACAGGTAACGTGATCTGCATGATGCTCAGCCTCCCCCCACGTTAATTTTCCAAGGAGCCTAAACTCGCTGCATACTTATTAAGAAATTAAGTTAATTTTACCCAATCACAATTGAGTATGATGTATTAACCCCTCCTACGGAGGGTGTTGTGCCAACCAGACTAATACTCACCGTTGGAGGAGTTAAGTTTCAAACAGGCGAGCGATATCGATAGGAATGGCCGGAACGTTAACGTTAACAGGCTGGGCTTTTGGCCCTGGTATCGGTCTAGCCCCTTCCTCAATCAAAGACTCGGATCGTAGTGTGTTTCCTAGCGTGGAAACTACCAATTCTGATGTTATGGCTTGATATCTTGATATCTAAGTCGTAGTTTGGATGGGAGAGCTAGCTATGCTACTGCCCGTCTCGATCCCCGAGCACTGCGGTTAGAGTTATTGAAACTGGAAGGAATTATCACAACGGTAATAGATGATATGCCTATTTCTGTGAGGTGTCAACCAGACTATGAATCAGAGTCGGGGAGCAATCTTTCTGGGTTTAAGCACAATAGGGGGTATTTCTCCGTACATACAAAGTCCCGGTGCAAGGGAGTTACAACTTGAATTGTTTCTCCGAGGACATTGTGCCCCAAACTACGTGACTAGATGCTCGATTATCCACATACCTATTGTGTAAACAGATATGTAGGTATCTATACCAAAAGGGTCACTAATTTGGTTCAAAAAGATACTGAGCCTCAATTTAAATTGCGCTGCACCCTACCAAGCAGTGTTAATATATTAAAACCCGATAGTTTTGAGTGATAATCCCAGCAGTTTTGATTGAGTACCACGTATAGATGGTGATACTTTGCTATTGCGTTTGGTTACCATGAGTTACCATTAGAGTTCTCATCTATTTTACAATGCCATGTGCTTATCGGAATAATTTTCCAAATCATTTTCGCAGCAGCCTCAAATGGAAATTGAATTTCATAGACTCTAGGTTTTTTGGTCATTTCCCTTTGCAATCTTGGAATGTGATTTTGGTCTTTGTTGTAGACATTTCTACAATCAATTGAGTATGTTGAATCTGAAAGTTCTGTTGTTGCCGTTGCTATAGCTATTACCTACTGGGCAGGTGGGTAGGAGATCTCAAGAACCCAAGATATGTCTCTCAATTTATCTTCGACAAGCATATTAGCGATTGAAGGGGTAGGCGGTTACACAGATCGACAGTGAGTCTCAGGTGTAATATGAAATTTAAAACCGTTTCCCTAACCAGACTACCGTTTCCCAACAGATCGATAGGCTGGTGCGTGCACCTAAGCACCTTTATTTGTTGTAAACCTGCTAGGGCAGTTATAGCGCTAGCGCTACCCGATAGGGCTAGCAAGCTAGTGACTACCCTCCAAACACTCCGACTCGCTGGCAGGAAAGCGTTCAGTTGCAGTTGCAAAAGGGATGACTCATACCTATGGATTAAATGCAATTCCCTTACGAATGCTGACATTCAAATCAAATTGTAATGATAGAGATTTCATATAATGGGTTATAATGTGGAGAGACTTGATCATAGTACAGAACGTATACATACACTGTGGTGCCTAATACCGGATATGATCGCCCCACAGTGGTGCGGAGTCGTGGTAAAAGACAACTGTATGTAACCTGCTGTCACACATGCATCAAATTGATAGTTGTTTCTTATCCAATCCTAAGAGAATTCATATGTAGTCGGATCAGCTACTCACAGAATTAATATAGCTCATGGCAATAAACAGAGTGCCTGCAATGGTATTTCCAGTTGCTCAGCTGCAGGTTAATTAACATTGTTCCGAGGACAAGGGAGTGAACCAGGCAGGGAAATGGTGAAAGCAACTTTTCTTTGCCTAGCGCACGCAATAACCCGTTGATTACGACGCTGATTACGGGCCTAAAAAGAAACTCAAGCCGAGCCGAAGTTTAAAGAATTCTGGCTGGTTGCTCATATACATATCCGACAGCTATAAATAAGCAGTTATGCGTATGCATGTTGCTTGCTCAGTTGGTTCCACATGTAAGGAACCTGAAGTTGTATCGGTAGGTACCGGTATGTGAAGGTCTAGGTTGGGTTATTCCCAGTAAATTGCCCGGACGGAGTCAAGGCCCCCTACTATACATATGTTGGTTACACCCCTAACAATGCACTGGCCATGCTGGCTAGGTAAGTAGCTACCCGTGGTATCGGCTTTTGCTGCCTAAGGGCCAGCTGGACGGAATCGACACGCGCTGTGGATCATGCCGGACCAGTTCGACGGGACCGTGGACCAGGTATCACTGGTGAATACAATACTATTGACTTACAGATCCTGACCAGTAATAGGTATTGGGTATATATCGTGAACGAACCACCTGGTCGCTTTCTCCTTCCTCGAGGGGGCCTAGTTGCCGAAGGAAATTTCAAGCACGTAAGCGGCAAGAATACATATGTAGTAATCCTTACCCCCAGTGCCTGTGTATAATTACTCAATTCGGAAGTCCATAATCGGGAGATCCCGGATCAACCAAAGGGTAGGTATGTCTGTCAGGTGACTGTCTTACTATTTGCGCTTTGGCTGTTTTGTTTTGGCGAATGACACGCGTGCCCTTGCAGTTGCAACGGTAACGGGTCCAAGGCATGATTAGTAACCATCGACAACAATCATGGTTCAAGGTTAACGAATGTGTAGATCTCACTCTATCCCGCTTATGGGACTCCGTTTACGCCATATCTTAGCAAATCTGTTGTGCATATAGATTTAAATCATGGTTTAGTTTTGTTTGATGTATCCAACAATCCGTTGGCCCATTGCATTTCATCCGAGCAAAACCTTTGATTCTTCATATATGCGAACACCCAATCGGCTCTGATAATGCCTTGAACTGCATCAATATGGCACGCTCATAATCGGTTAGGTCTTCGGTATTTGACCTTAAGCGATTGAACGTATAAACTATTCGTACGGAGCTTCAAAAGTTCGCAATAATTCAACTCACTAGCTAGAGATATATTCTACAAATTGCAAACCATACTCATGAATTACATACAAATTTCCATGGTATCTCAGCTGTCGAAGAGTGGAAAACGAAGCATATACTTGCACTCACCTACATATGCCCCAGGGTGGCGAGTAACGGTGTTTTGTGCTAACTAACGTGTCATATATCTCTACATAGGCGAACTCCAAAACAGAATGAAACTTGGTGGCTACATATCCAACTTTGTAGCTATGTACTCCAGGTTTTGGTTACAAAGCTATTGTTTTGCTACAAACAAACTACCAGGGGGATCTGACAGTCATTTAGATAGGTTTAGAGTACTTGCGGATGATTATACGTAAACTACCGGCATATACCAGCATGTACCGGCACCTACCATTGAAGTCTGATCATGGACTTACCGTACATGCATACGAAGCTAAGTAAGCCTCCGTGACATGGCTATGAAGGCTACTGCATCCCTTATGGAGGACTTAGCTCGGTGTATACGGGGCCTGATAATAATATGAGGGCTTAAGAGCGGCCAATAGATCTTATCTAGATGTGACGCCGCGCTCACGCTCTGGGATTCGGAGTCATGCGCTAAATCCACTTGCTGTGTCGAAATGTGCAAGTCAAAAGATCGTGTCAACGAGGGGCATAGCTACATGTACATGCTGCAACCATACTCAATCCGCCCAAAAACTTGCGATGATGCTTTCATGTATCGGTGAATCGGTTCCACTTCTCTTTTGAGTTGTAATCATGAGCCTCCTTATTACCTCCGAGTTTTTCGTGTACTGGCAGCCACAGGATTATGTCTATTGCAATTGCAATATTTGAGTTAGTTTCAGCTGCAGCTGGCACGCTAAGACTCTAGAAGCCGTGGAAGTCCCGGGATTGTGGCTTGCAGTTGACATGGATGCCCTGGCTCGCTTTTCGCATGTCGTTTAAGTCACGTTATCAGGGAAACGTTCATTTTGGCTGGTCCCTGCCAAGGTGTTGGTTTCCCTTATGGTCTCAGTATATGTGAACCGACGTCGACTCTCATGAGCGAGACCGCGTAGATTTCTAGGTTCCTTAGTGGCCCAGCTTCTTGCATCTACATAGGCCATAATTCGCTTTCTTCTGGACCCAATCTGTTGAAAATTTGGCGGTATACGTATATCATGTAGTAAATGCTATAATTACCTATGAGATAACGGTCGCAATATTATCCCAGATCGTGTGAGCCTGAGCACTCATGCAAGCTTAAGCCTAGAGTAGTGGCTCTTATCCCCTTTCCTACGGGCTCACTAATGTATTGTGCGGATTCCTCCGTAACGACCCTAGTTTCGGGAGGCAGATCTTCTCAGTTGATGATGAAGCTCCAATACAGGGGCAACAGACAGGGGGCAATGCCGGGGTTTGGCAAGCGGAATAGGCACAACCCGCGGTCTGGCCTTGGCTCCTGAACAAAATGTCCGGAAAATTCCACTTACCGCTCGCCGCCCTGCACTGCAAGTTGAGAGGTAGTGCAACGGCAAGTGAATACCTGAGGATAGGCATCGTGTAGGAAGTGTGTTCCCGGTTTTGAGAACCTACCTGCGCATGCATCAGTTCAAGGTGTCCAGACTCCAGTGTAGAGGACTTAACTTTAGTATGTGTCCCTCTCGAGATCTCACCGTGGTCCCCTCTGAACAGTGAAACACAACAAGTAGGGGGATTGATATCTATCTAGGGATTTCAGTGGTTGGAACAGCGCTAAGTACGTACATTATTTAAGCTCAGTCTTTACCTGTTGTAAATGCTGCCATTGTCAGGTTCTTGCTATGATTGGGCCTACTGTAATTATTCAGAGAGTAGGGATGATTATTGGACGGTTGACTGGTATGGGGATCAACCTTCCCATATTGAAACAAAGATCCGCGTGCACCGTTAACCACATTGAGACGTCAAGACATTTTTGGTTCCTGCTACCTATTCACGGCCATGATGCCAATAGAGTCAAGTCACTTGGAGGTATGTAAGTATATACATAAACTCCACAAACAGCAGAGGCGCTTCGTGGAGGTATAATATTTGTGAAGTGACTGAGTGAATGGCTCCATGAACACTGGACCAACGTGTGTCGGCTGTCTGTTCGTTTTGCTGTCTGAGGGTAGGTAGGTCAGAAACATTTGATTCATCTTGGTGAGGGTTATTGGTGGTTGGTAGTTGTATGCCTGTCACTGGTGACAAGCATTTTGTCGTCTTCTACCTACCTACCTACATCCTGTCCTCCTTCCATTTGTCACCTCTCCTTCACTCTTTAACTATCACCAGTATTACCAGCTTCAACCGCCCCCAAGTCATTCTTTTCTTTTCCTCGTCTCCGTCGTTCTTGTCTCGCCCGTCGTTCATTCCCACCTCTAGCTTATAACATTTCAATCTCCGGTATAGTCACTCACAATCTCATCTGTACGACTTTCATATCATCCAACACATTCGTTTGCTCCAACAATCTTGCCCCAAATCCCAGTCCCCTTGTCCCCCTCCACCCTTCACACGGTGCCCAAAATTGTGTTTGGCTCGTGAGTTGATTTTGTCGGTACGTACTTTATCACTGAATAGCTTTGGTGTTTCGCTAGCCCCAGCCTCCGTGGTCTGGTAATTTTTGTCATCTGCTCGTTCATCGCCAATTCCTCTGGCTCCCCCCCCCATCTTGAAAAAAAAGCAAGCCAGACACCCTTGGTCAGGGACTGAGCTGCTTAAGCACAACTTTCTTCATTCAGGGATACCCTTTCCAGTCATGCATTGTTTTGGTGCCAATCTGTGATCCTTTTATGCGACTCGCCTTGCCCATACTCTCACCTCCTTTACCGACGGCACTTGCAGGATACATACATACTCACGAGCATTTCACACATTAGGGATACACCTGCACGAGAAGTGCATGCATCGTGCTTCTTATACTACTACTACTACTACTACTACTACTACTACTACTACTACTACTACTACTACTACTGCTGCTCCCTCCAAAGCATCTGCCCCCTGATCCCTCCTCTTCATCGAAAATTTACGTCGTGCATCTGAGGAGGAGTGAGAGTAAAAAAAGATATATGGAGAAAGTCTCTCCTGGCCTCTCTGCAGCTTATACTTGTCACACAACACTGTTCACTACTGCAATTCGCCTGCAAATACATACTTACGGCACGGTTGTACTGAACGGCCACGGCATTTCGATTTTACTGCAACTTATAGCATCATTGTGTCACAGACCATTGCAACTGGCATTAGGCCCTCGAAACTCATTATCTCAGCAGTCAACCTGGACCTCGTTATAACACAGGATACGCAACAGTATCATAAAGGTTTACAACTCAGCTTGGGTCAACCCTCCATCAATCGACAAAGTAATTCATTGCAATTATTCTTAAACCTACCTTCCTTTCCTTGCCTGAATTTTTCCCCTTGTCCTTGTCAGCAATTAAAGTATTGTATTTCACCAAATCACAGGGAACAGAATCCCTGTGCCCACCCTCCCCCCCAGTTCTGACGGAAGGGAATTCACGAGCATCCACCTGCACTTTAGTTCAGAGATGTTCTTGATACATAAAGTGGCCAACAGGCGCCCTTCTCGTGACCAAATGGTTGGGCGAACAATCGAAACAGCTGCAACCGACCCGAAATCACCAACAATGGAGTACAACTACTGTGATCCAATGCCCGACTATCAACCAAAGAAGGTTGAAAAGCGAAGGTCACGGAATAAATCTGGATTCTTCAGCGGAAGAGCAAGCTTGGAAGATGAAGTAGTGGAGACATTCACAGAGCAAAGAGGGTCAATTGTCGACAAGGACACCTTGATGTCATTTGGGAAGAAGAAGAAACTGAGAAAATCCGCATCAAAGTCAAGCTTCCAACCAGTTGCTGAGGAGGAGTTTGCCGTTCCAAAATCCCCTTTACTGCGACGGGTTCCAGAGTCATGGAGGGGGAGAAGCAGAACGTCGTCATCCGCTTCAGCAACATCATCGGGTAGGGATAATATTGGAATTCCTCAAATATCATTGGATGAGTGCTCATTTGCGTTTTTTTAGCTCGCGAGGGAAGGATCAGCCAACCATTCAACTTCTTTCACGTTTCGCATGCAAATCAACGTGATTTTTCAGAAGTCAAGCAGTCGGAGCAAGGCGAGATTGCTCGCGACTGGGTTCGAATCTCTTCATCCTTGTTAGATAAGAAAGCCTCTTCACCGCAGCTCAGGGTGCCAAAGAAACATTCTTCCTATGGATTGCGGAGTAAATTTCTAAGTCGACATCAATCTCCCACCGTGGAATCAGAGCCTACACCTTGTCCCTCGGAAGAAAGTTTCACTAATTGCACCAGCACTCCAATTTCACCTTCGCCATGGAGCCCTGCAACGGAGGAAAGCGCTCCATCCCCCGTGGAGTACGTATGTCACGCCATAACAACACCAGGTCTCAGCGCATATGGCCAGAAGTGTGTAGGCATCGAACGGATAGGGAAGGATCAAGCTGAGAAGGAGGCACAATCCGTGACTGTTACCAAAGTGACAGAGAGATCGTGCACTCCTGATGCGCCTATTCCCGAAGTTCGAGAAACACTTGCTACTCCTGAGCAGGATGAGCCACGCGCATCCCGACGGCTCACCAAGAGGATATCCATCAATATTCGCCCAATGAGCCAGTTTTCTGACTTCAACGCTGATTTCATTGTCCCCGGCAGCCCATTATTAGTCCCCACTTCCCGCCTTTCAAAGAGGTATTCTACGCAGGTGCAGAAGTATCACCCTGGCATAGGATTTGATGATTTCACTCTCGACGAATCATGGGAAGAGGACATAGACTACTCGTATGAACACGCTGCAGAGTCACATTGTGACTTTGAGTGGGAACGGAGCTCGAATTATGCAGGGAGCACATACGGCGATGACAATGGGACACTCGATTCACCGGACTCATCCCAGTGCTTGTATCTTATGGTACCCGAGAAGCGGAAGGAATACTCGGAGAGGCGAATTACTGGGCAATTCGAAGCACATCTACTACTCCCTGGTAGTGCTGGGTCTGACACTGTATCTATTATCGCACCTGACAGCAACACAGACACTGTATGCGAAACCATGGATTTCGACAATGGCATTATTATCCGTGCAGCGCGCAGCTCGCTCTCTAATAGATCTATCGAGTCTATGAGGTCTGTTCGTTCTTCTACATCTGTAAATAAGATGCTCTCAAGGAACTATCGCGACGTCGAATTGGCTCGAGTAGCAGAGCATCTGGAGGATCACATTGCATTCCTCAACGCTGAGCTGTGCGTGAATAGCACTCGTAGTCTACGACCGCCTTCACAACTGAGCCTTCCCGTCTCCACTGGGAGGAAGTCATTGACGCGTGCAAGAACTGATTCGGATGCAACCTGTGTCACACTTTGCTCCGACGCCGAGACAATCACGCCGATAGAGACTTCTGAAGTCATTACCCCGCCAAACTCCAACCACAATTCCTTCACTCTGCACAAGCAGTATGATGAGGAAAGAATGGCAAAGGGCCTATCATTTCCTGCATCTACAATCCCTGGTGTCATCGAGTTCTCTCCAGAAATCCAGGATCTCCCTGTGCCAGAAGACGAATTCATCCCATTCATCTAAATTCCTCCACTATAATTCCGAAAGTCCTTTTATACACATCTGGATCTTGGTTACTAAATCTTTCATGTTCTACTTCTCTTGGAAAAGTTTCTGGATATTTTACATTCGCCTGCATATTATGTCTTTTTTCTCACGCTGAAGCTTCTTTCCCAGACAGAAACTTGGTTTGTTTTTCTCATTTCCTTTTTTCTTTTGGGCGCATCTTTTGGGCAGTATCACCCTGGCATATTTTCCTTTGTATGGTGAAGTTCGGTTGGACGGTTTTGGTTTGGGATACAAAATGGGAGATAACTTTTTCGTTGGCGGGGCATGGGTTTGGATAGGCATGGGAGGTTTCGTTTCACTGTTGCTTCTGGAGAAGGGGTGTTTTCTGACCGGCTTTCTTATTTTTCCTCCCTGCCCCCATTTTGCTTATCTGACTTGTTTCATAAGTGATTTGATTCGGGGCAAGGATCTTTCATCAATCCAATTTCTTACCACCCAGGGTTGATCTATATACATTTTGAGAAGTTTATGTCAACATTGCATTCATCACAGTCGTTCCTCTAGTTATCTCCCAAACACACACTCTCTTTCACACTAGTATCTCGAACACCGTCGTTCCCTCTTTTTAACGCTTCTCGTTTGTCGCTTTCTTGTCATTTTTTCATCTTTTTCCTTTTTTTGTAACATTTATACCATATAAGCAAAATTGGGAGGTGTTTTCCTTTTATTGTTATATAACATTCTAGAAGGGAAGAGCTTGGCCGCGAGGCTGGGAAGAGCTCTGACGGACTTGGGATTTTACATATGCATATTTGGTATTCAGATCTAAATTATCAGAACGATTTATCATTCATTGCCTTTTCTTTGCTTTGTTTAGTTGATTAGGTATACCTAGATCCTACGGAAGTGCATTATAATGCATGGGTGTAGTTGTATATCAATAGTTCAATATATATATAAAAGCCTGATTTCTGTAAGCAGCTGCAAAGGAACCTCTCTATAGCAGCAGATTTTATCCCGGTCATTATCACAGACACACACTTCTTGCTTCTCGGGCCTCGCGGCGATTCTCGCTCGCAGTGCGTGGAGAGCAGTTAGTTACGTTACATTTATGTCTAAGTTCAGCATACTTAGGTGGCACAAGGAACCATGCGAATGGGCCGAGCTCGTGTTGCCGGGGCGGTTGGTGGCCGGAAGTATATGGAGAGGTGCATTACTCATGATCAGACACTCGCTCCACCGACCAAGGGCCGTTGGAGGGAATAATTCAGCTGACATCGATCGTGATCAGGACTGCATATCTAGGGTAGGAATATGAATTTTGATTTGCTCGGGATCATGCATGGCAGATCTCAATTACTTATGTCGGTACAGCATGAGATGCATATAGTGATGAATGTGCTGGATTGGTTTGTGTGGACGTCATGTCTAGACTCGGATATGCTGATGGGCATAGGTTCGTCTTTTGCCTTATCCAATATGTACGGTACTGTATGTATCCTGGCATGCATGAACTGCGTCCCTATCTATAATTGTAGTGAGGAACTAGATAGCATACATTTATATATTGAACATCAGCGATAGCATCCAACTTCTGTCAATATCAATCTGATATATCACCAATTAAGGCCCTTTCTCCGAACCAAGCCCCCTTTTTGGAGACTGTGTTGTGCTGATCATGAATGATTGTAAAGCTGGGATGTGTGTAGCCCGAGCTATATTTCACAGATGTTATAGATGAGTTCCAAAATCTTGGAAGTACACGTAGCCATAACAAGAGACGTGTGAAATTGCATACAATCATTCATCCACACATAAATCTTAATCTAGTGAAGAGTACTGCCCCCCCCCCACCTGGTTTCGAGGTATCCCAATATGCCACTACCTCCTAGTCTGAAATACAGACCCTAAAAAGATCTTCATATTATACTATCCGAGCTGGTATTTGAGAATGACTATTTACCAGGTAACCTGTGGAATTTGTGGCCTGGGGCTGTGTTCACACCGAAGTTGCAATCTATGTATTCCTGCAGAGTAATATGAGTAGCGTTGATCACTCTATACTATATTAGAGTTGAATTTTACAATAGTCCAAGCTTAGTAGTCCTAGCTATCGCTATAGCATTGAAGTAAAATTATCAACTTGTATAGTTCTGATTAATCTTACTACGATATATCGAAAGCTATAATCGCCATCCCCATAGAGACTCCATCCCCGTACCTACTAGGAACGCCCCGTGACCAGGATCAAAAGTAAAGTTGTCTAGGGTTTTGATTGTAAACGTGCTAGTTATTAATAGTGGGTATCTTCAGTGACCATCGGCCGCGCGACCTATGGGTCGGGTGGCTGTAGTACAGACTTGCCGGAAAATCAGAGACGGGTTGGGTAAAGGACCCTGGACCTGACAGGGAAGAATTAACGGTGCGGTACCATGGTGGAACAGAAGTATCAGGCTATTCCCATCGCGGCGCAGGAGCATCTGTTTTTGCAGAAAGTGGTTTCAGGGGAATGCTTGAGACTGCTGATCAAAGAGACTTTCCTCCCTTCATATGCATAATTCCTTGATGAGTTCGAATTGAATGGCTTGCGGACTGTTCCCCACTTGCAATTGTAGCCTGCTGCATTGGCTTAGATGAATTGTGGGGGCCAATTGCAAGGCATTGCGGCGCGGGCCCCGAGCCACCGGTACCGCAGACTGTAGTATGCCCTAGTACTATTCTAATAAGTACTCCAAGCTCGGACCAACTTTAATGATGGCTACAGCTAATATTTTGAGCCTGAGAAAGCAATTTGGCTCAACAACTAAGGAAACTGGCAAGACAGACAAGTCAGTTCACAAAGGACACCATCGACTCCATGATGATATCAGAAGACAGGGAAACTCGAAGACGGTGGGATGGCTAACTAACCGAAAAAACGCACACCAGCTGTCTTACATTATGGTGTGGTTGAAATGGTTGAAACTGAAACGCACGGAAGGGGCGTTTAGTCAACCTTAATACGGCGACGTTTCGGTTAATGTGCTGGTTGTAATATAAGACAAATTACAGTCTCGGAATCCCCATTTCGAATTATGTACTTGACCAGCGCCTAAGATCATTCGCTACCCAAAGGCTCGATTTTGGAACAAAGAAGAGCTGGGAGTGAGTCCATCTTTTAAGGGAAGGATTTCTCTTTTGGAGTTATCCATCTAGCAGCCCCATGTCCAGACTACTTCCCATATGTCATCCGATTCTTTTCTTACAAAGCCTCTTCTGACACATGTAACGGCAGAAGAGACAATTTATATATAAATTTCCTACCAGAAAAGGGTGACAAGATCTAGGGGAATTGTGGAATGACACTACTTCTCTTTCAAGGATTTGAGTCAGCACTGGGAGTCTTGGAAGCTTGTAAGCTTAAGATGTCGATGTCGATCCCAACCGCACGACGAGGTTGAGCAATGCAGCTTCAGAGTACCAGCCCCATGTTCTTGAAGTTTTGAATTCGTTTTGTCCCACGTTAGCGTTTGTACAGCCCCTTACCGGTAAACCCCGGTCGCATGTAACGCTCGGGAAATTTTCGCAATCTCTCTTCTCCTACAACACCCGAGAAGTAGGTAAGGTGGGAGCCAAGATGGTCGATTCGCGAGATTGGGCTTAAAGGGGTGTTTTGAAGCATGAAGCACGTGTGAATGGTGCACGCAGTGCGCCTGGCCGGAAGTTACCTTCCATACCTTCCCTAATGTGACGAATAGGACAGCTGTGTTGGCTAGTCTGGTTGGCACATGTTGGCATGAATAAGGTAACATCTTGCAACGGAGCATGTGTAGATTGTAACGGATCTCCAATTGTTGCGGCTGTATCATAGCTGAGTCTGCAGGTTTTCAAGTACCCTTGCATTCTGGGCCGGCCACGAGATGCTGCATGGGCATCGACATCCTATCGGTATAGATCCTCAAGTGCCGAGCAGACCGGCCATGGGATGGCCAATATGTACCTATTTGGCTTTTGGTGATATAAAACATTTCCCTTTTTTTTTGGTATCATGGGGCTCGATTATGTTTGGCGTCCCACTTCGATGTGAGTGGTAGATCTGACACCGAATGTCGGGCTCTATGCAGTTCCACCCTGGTGTACAGATATCCAAGATTCGTGAGATCACAGCGGCTAATCTCAGCTCTGAGCCAATTCAGTTCTTCTGAGTTTTCTCTCTCAATGTTTATGACAGTGTTCACGGAAGGTAGTAGCACTGCTGCTCTGGTGATAAGCGGGAGGTGACGGCGAGTCTGAAACTAGAGGTGGACTCATACTTGAGGTGTCCTGAATTAACTGCTCTGTGCCCGACGACCCAACAAAACCGAAATAAGTTACATGCTTTGCGAAAGACTTCCAGAGTGGGGAATGTCAGGGCCTACGTACTGATTCTAGATGGTTGAGATATTACTCGAATTTGCAGTCAGCACAGCCTTGTACCTAGATAGGTAGGACAAGACATTCGTATTCGTATTTACAACATCTATTCCCGGGCGATCCCTCGTTCGTAAATCTGGATAGTAGAGAAAGTGAGGGACAAGACGTGCGAAAGGCCAAGGAAACTATGCCTGGTGTGGGTATAAGGCACAGTGGAATTCACAACATGGACTGGCACAGAGTGGGGATAGCAAGTGGCGAATGGTGGCAGAGGCCGGGGAAACCTTGGAGCGGTGTAGTAAATTGACGGAGTTCTTGATTTTGTGCCCTTCCTTTTTGTGCTTTATAATCATGAAACGAGATAGGAGGGTAGAGAGATTGGGACAGTCTCGTCATATCCTAGGCGGATTCAATATAACTAATGATTTAAACCGAAAAAAAAAAATGTAATTCCTGCCAATAGGCCAATTGATGACTGCCTAAGTAGGAAATAATAATTCATGCATTAAGAGCCTCATATACACCTCCTTGAAACGATGCATGCAGATGAAATTTCATCTATGATAGCCATACCCAGCCAGCTTACCAAGTATCAAAGAACGAGGCATGTTCTGGGGTCTTGATCTTAAATTTTTCAGATACCATGGAAAGATGATTTTCAATTTATACACTACTTACATATTGAGTTGACTTATATATCACTTTATATATATATATATAAAGTACATTATATAGAGGTGTTCATTAAATACAATATTACAGTACATTTCAATACATTAGGCTGATTGAATTGCGAAGGTTCTCATGTATGAGGACGGCACTGAAGCTTATATGCAGAAACAGGGTCGTGATGCTATTTCGAATTTGCGAATTTAGCGACTCCATGAGAATTTTTCTAAGTATGGCGTTTCCTAGAGGCGGCGCAGAGCAGAAACACTTACCTAGCATGACCCGGCAAAGGCTATATATATTAGTCTCGATCATATATATCACAAGTAACTGTCGCGAAATTTACCTAAACTCAAATTATGATCTGCGGTCAGTTTGGGGTAGTCTGGCTTCTACTGCGCGATATGCTTAGCGTTGAAACTTTAATAGGTGAGTTTATGATGGCTGCTCAGAGCACTATACATCAAGATTGACCCCGCGGAATTCTAAAACCGCGGAATTCTAAAACCGTGGAGTTCTAGAACACAGAGTTCTTAGATAGGCAAATATAGCTGATTCAAGAATTATTATTCTAACTTAGGAGTTTTGGATAATTAGAACACCACCCATTTGCCAACACAAAATAGCTCATATAGAACTAGTAGCTATCTCCTATTCCGTGTATGTGCATCAAGACTACAAAAATTTACAGAACATATAGGTGTATAAGCTTCCATTCTTGTCATACTTATACATACCGTGGTTTGAACCCATATAACTTTAGGTTAGCATGGACGTGGAGTGGAAATTGCATACATGTACGTATATCGTAAATCCTTGGGATTATGTGGTGGACGACGTACTATCTCTAATTATAAGATCAAAATCTCTTTTAGGGCTTCAACCTGCATATATGCCCATAAGCGATTTAGCGAAGGGGTACCTCTTACACTCTCTGTTAACCAGAGTACGCAGCTCTTTTTACTCAATTCTGTAGTTGGGCTAGTGTTCAATTTGGTATATTTGCAAATGGCTGCTTGCTGCTTGCTCAATTGCAATGCACGTGCATGTGTCGGAGCCTGAGGCTGGTCATGGAAGCCTAGGATTGCGGTACGTATATACGGTCACCATTGGGGCCCAAGTAAACCGCTCCCTATAGGATCCGGAATATAGGTATATGTACGTGCGAGCGTCAACATTCACCGCATCGGCCTGCATACACTATCTTATCCAGCACTAGGTTGATCTTAGCAATTACGTTTTCACTTCGTCTATACATATTATCTGTTGAGATCATTCAGCTACAGTATTGCTCCTAGACATTCAGCTGCAGGCTACAAATGGGGCGCCTGTAGGATAAATTTTATAGACGGACAGTCGACTACTCAATGGAGTAGTATCAATGTCAACCAAATCCAAAGGGTATACATAAGACAGCGGCAACAGAAAAAGAATAATGCAGTTTGCTCGATTAAAAACGGATCTTCAATCATGTAGACGAATTTGTAGGTATATGATTGGCATATTACGTATAATCATGCACGCACCGTATGACGTGTTCTTGTAGTGTTCTAGGACTTGGTGATGAAAATACTGAGCGGGGTACCTAAAAAAAGCTGTAGTTTGTTAGTTTGTTTGCCAGTTGGGACCCTTCTGGAGCATGCAGCTGAATTCGCATTCGGAGTGTCGACGGAATGATTTTTGCAAACTTATTCGCGCTTTTTTTGATTTTAAACTGGATTGAAAAGGAATGATCACGTCATGCAAGGTATGAATGAGTGATAGGACAATATACCTTATATTTATTATTGTACTCACAGAAGCAATGTACCTTCGACGTTATGAGGCCCTATTTGTAGGTTATCATGTACATGTATAGATATGCACCTGCCAGCTGGTGAGGTGAGCTGGTTATTTGGCGCTTCCTGCCTTATGTCTTATATATTAGTCAACTTAAGGTAGATCCAATCACCTAAGGTAGATTCTGTCTTACGTGTTTATAAAACTTTCTTATTGAAAAAAAAATTATTTATGTTGAGACTGGTGATGCTGATTTGGCCTAGCAGCGCGAGCTGCAAGGCAAAAGTTTATAATTCATGGATTTTTTTTTTTTTTAAAGTTTCCATATACTTTTGCTTATTAAGCTACCCATAGAAGCCTTTTCTGCGCCTGCAAGCACTGGGTGCCGAACTATTAGCGAATTTGGGGAGGTAAATTCCGCCCATATACAATGTACCGGTATCTTTTTGCTTGGTTGGGGTCTTTGGAAGACTGACTTGTAGGCCTGCTTAAACAACATGAATAAGCATTGTGGCATTCTATTAGATCAACAATTCGATTCGGACATGCATCTACCCTCAACAAACAATGTGTGAATCGCATATGAATTGAGAAGGACATGGATTTCAATCACACCTGAAATAGTAGGTGAAGAAGCATGACAGTTTGATCAGGTGCACTGGATCCTAGCTTCACGGTTGGAAGGAAACTTATTTCCACTCAAGTATCCGAATGAAGTTCGCTGTCTCGGACATGTGCATGTTAGTACTCTATAGCTTGTCCAAAACCCGCATGTTACATGTATGTTTGAATTTTTCTTCAACTGGGACCGTACCTTGCAGGAAACTTTTTTTTAGTCTCGGCCACAATATACCCCGCTCAGAGTTCTACCCTCCGGCTTGAGACAACCTGTCAACGGTACTCTCCTTATCTTGCACCTTAATTTATTCTCGGGTGCTGGGGAAGTGATTTACTGGTGGGGCTCTGTGGTTTGTTTTTTTGCAAAGTGTTTATTCTTTTCCGGTGCCGTGGTAGGTACTACCATCCGTAGATTCCGCCGGCTTATGCAGTGCTACATGAAACCTATGTATGTACCGGTACTTACGGCCACGATAGGCAATAGCCGTGTGCAACGTAGGTTCATGTTCTGTAGTTGATCAATGAACCAATGCATTGTTATATCGACCTGCTTACAATTCAATTGTGTGACCTGCACCATCGCGATTCGTCGTAGAAATAGAGTGTCTTCCCAACCCAGGTAAGAGGAAAATAAAATTGAGAGAGCTCGAGGATCGGTGCTGGTACCCCACATAGTCACTTTGGGCGGAAATGCCTCAATTACACACTCCGGTTGGTCAACTATGTACCTGCAGATGCGTACTAAGGTAGAACAACCAACATGTATTGTACAAACAATCGCCGGGTATGCAGCTGCACTGTCCGATCAATTTTGAGTGCGTCTGTACCATGCCGTCGAGACCAGGAGCGTCTAGCGTTTTCGTTCGCTTGCATACGTATGTAGGTACCGCACTGTGCCGCTTCTTTGATAAGCATTGCACGTATAAATTAAACCTACATATACATACTGTAGTGAAGATATGCCGACCGGGGGTAAACCTCGAACTTTTGCTGCAGCGGTCCCGTCGTCGACGAGGTGTGAAGCCGAAATACAGTTCACGAAAATGGAGAGGATTGCTCTTGTAGTATATACTCTAGCACTAGCATATCATGGATACGAGCCGAGTACTACTAATTTTATACGCCTTTCTAGGGATGTTAGGATCAGGCAGTATGCATTGCGAACTGGTGGTTAGTTTATCCCAAGTTGACCATCATTGCATGGAGTACGGAGTACCGGTAACCGTATTTATATTTTTTTTTTAAAAGTTTAACCGGCAGTCGATGGCCAGATGGAGCAACCTGTGATACCTATTAAGTACATGGCCAAATCTAAATTTGGTTGTAGGTTGTACCTTACTGTTTTTTATTCCGTTCAATAATCACGACGATTGTTTGAACTACCGTATCTGACTAATCGTTGTGATTGCTGAATGTTAACGTAATAGAACTGTTGTACCTGGCAGTGATGAGCCCTAGAATTGATCTGTATGCAATGAAAACCGGTATAGGGCGGCACCTCAGGTGGTGCAGCTGCAGCCGTGACAGCCGATCCCGGCGCCGGTAGTGGGAGAGATCGGCAGGTACAGGAGGTCCTAAATGATCATCGGATCGAGGCCGTGCCACAACTCTCTGTGTAAATGCATATTGATTACTCGTATGCAGAAGCATGCAAATGTGGAGGTCATGTGGATGCAAAAGCCAGCTCTTGAGGGTAACACCACTGTTGGAGATGGATGTTTGATGCCAAAAGAGAGGCTATTAATGAAGATATAAAAAGTGCATTATTGGGGCTTCACTGTACAGGATTTGGCGTGATCACGCTACCTAATGCTCACAGGCCCGTATCGGATTCTTTTTAAGCATCCCCTAGCTTTGGGCGTGCTTCTGTTCTCATTTGAACTGGACAGTACCGGTAATTGTGGCAATCATATGAGTTGGTGCGAGACTGGAGAATTATAGAGTCATCTTCTAGTTGGATTTTACTATTGGGGCTTTATGAAGTGGCCGTGTATACATAGAAAATCCAACACCACATCTTCCTAAATTTGACTGCCGATGTTTATCCATGGGAATTACACCAGATTGTTGATGTACCTTAGATTTACTTCCACGTGCACTGGATCTTGTGTTGTGCCGAACATCAATGCCCTAAACTGTTTATTTTTTTAATTTTTTTAAAATACTCATGCCATAAACTGAAAGTTCGGCAGTTCTAGGCTTTACGCGTAATTTTGCCTACAAAAAACGTTTCATAACTAACTACATGGTCCATGATATTCGAGATGTAGTTTCTTATATTCGGGGGATTCTTATACACGGATCCTCTCCATTGTCACGGAAGGAGTCATCAGAAAAGCCTCTAAGAGGCCCAGAGGCGAGGCACGGACAGGCTCAGATCCCGGTGTTCAGAGATCAGAATGGAACCGCCACGCCATCTCCACCTACACTTGGCTACGCACGGGTCGGGGCCTGGCTATATCAAACCAGACTAGCTATATCACATCCACAAGTCGCAGAGCGGTAACGTAACTGCCACTGCAGCCACAACACAAAAGGCGGCCGTCACATGCCTTCTCCTGCCCAGACTACAACACACACAGGGCGGCTCTAGGAGGCATTAAGGACTGGGAGGACCTAGACTCCCCCATTTGGAGATGGAGAAGAGTGGGACGCAGTAGAAGCCTCTTTCGATTATTTCTATCGACGCTTGGTGGGGAGAGGTGGGTAACCACTGAAGGGCACTGGAGTTTATTGACTTATATAGTCAGGGAGTCTCGCATTGATCTTTTCCATATTTGTTCCCCGTTGGTTATTGTTTTGCTTTATTGGAGGGGTTTCGGTTCCGGCTCCAGTTCATATGCTTTTATTTACCCTTGGGTTTGATTCCTTATTTTAATTTTTCATTTTTTAAGCACTTATGTCAGTTAGGACTTTCGGGCGCATTGCCGGTTAATGACAGCATAGGAGTCTCGTGCCTTCGTCTTTATATGTCTATCCCAGAGTTATCTGGCCCTTGAGTTGGATTTCTTGGTCCATGTCTTAGTTCGGCTAATGGGTCCTTGAGTTTACCGTCCCTCCATATTTGCTTTCGCCTGTTGGCACTCGAGTCTGTTCATTTGCGGTATATAGGCGCCGGACCTGGCAGATTAACTTGCCTTATCTGAATCCACCCGGGTTTCCGGGTGGCTCATCATGGTCCCCTTCCAGGGACCGCATATGAGTAATGAATTTAAAAAAATATATATAGAAATATATATACGGAGCCTTTTTAGATACCAGACAGTATCAATCAACAACTTCTTCACCAAGTCTCATGCTTCTTGCGTGTGCAGGCCCATGTGCTGAACTTTGATTGTGTCTGGAATTCTGTTGAGTTGTCTTCATACACACCCTCCATCTCTTCTAATTTCCCGTTTATGCTATTTACCTTACAAGAAGTTACATCTTGATCTGGGTAAGGTCTCAAATCCAGATCCTTATTCAAGGTCAAGGATACTTTCTTAATTGGTAATACATTCCTATACGCGAGATTCTACGGTATACCATGTCTTTAACAGTATGGGCGTCACTGCCGTTGCTGTTGGACATGTGTAAGTTATCGAAGGTATGGCATAGGGAATAATTAAGTATAGCTATAGTGTTTCTTGTGTAGGTGTTTATGGCACAGAATATCGTCTCATGGTAGGTATTTGTCTGCCATAATTTTACTTTTTCAGAATTTCATGGTATACATGACACTAATTTTTTTTATCATAGAAAAATGTGACTAGTGGTCATCTAATAATAGCGTTTGGTAGGCCGGCCTATACTGGCAAAACAGCTCGCAAGATTTGGGCATATCTATGTAGCAAAGATCTGAAACTGCCCATTGATACATAGTTCCGTAAGTGTGGTTTATTCAGCGCCAGATCGAAGCATCATGGAAATTCGCATCTTTGTACTTCAGTGCACTGGCCCTTCTAGTGTTCCCTCTAGTCCCGCTGCTGAGACCATGCATCAGTGGCTGGTTCCGTAATCTGTCGTTCCAGAGTTTATGGGTCTGGAGATCTGGCATCTGAACCTGCTGTCTTGACTGGCTTGCTGGCCAGTGCAAGGTATTATGTTGAGTTGTTCATGATTTATTCTTCACATAGATACACAGTGCTGTAAATCCAGGGTACCTGGATCCAGTATCTTATAACTAGTTATATCCTAACTCACCTTCATGTGATTCCATAATATTAGTTAGAGCTACATTGTAATGATTTATTTTTACCGGCGTGAAGCAAGCGATGAGTTATAACGATAATATCATATGCCTCCTGGTTTAAATCAACCCGCTGATTAGCAATTCCAGCTTCCTTTTGTGCAAGCATAGGCTTTTTAAATAGATTTCCATATTTTGGAAAGCATTCATTTAATGCTGCTCATTTCCGGTGTTTCCCTTAGTTGTCTAAAGGCCCTGATTAAGCAATGTTTGCCTCATTACTCCCCATCAATTTAAGGTTAGACGGAAGCGAGGTGTATCCAACTTGCTGAGATACTCCTCAAAGTGAGGTAGGAATAAAATAGGCCGATTTTGACGCAATCAGCTGATAGAGGTCTAGATGATGACATGTTGTACTTGTTTAAGGTTGTAGGTATGGGTATTTGAGGTTACGTTCATTTTGTAAGATATTAGGTCTTTCCATTGCTTAGACTACAGTACCTTTATATTCCCCGCTTGCATATCTCCTTGAGTTGGCATGTCCGGCTTGTGTACAGCATACATACAACCTGTGGCAAGAATACGTAGTGCAGGTCCTAAAGTTAGAATGACCGTTTGCTATACCAAAGTGAGTTAATCAATTGACTATAGATTACCTTTGGGCGATTCCTCATACTCGTGGGGAGCTCGGCTATTCGGTATGGCCCAGTCCAGCTAAGAATTGTGTGGTCTCATTTTTTATTTTTATTTTTTTGATACTCATTACTCCTATTCGGTCCAAGTGAGAGGACCATGAAGAAACCTATTTTCGTATCAGAATTATGGGAACAAGTACAAATTGATTTAGTGGATATACGTGGAAATCCTCATGAAAGTATTAACTAATAAAGTAGTATATATGGGAGAGAGCAGCAGGTGTCCCAATACCATAAAATTCTTCTTGATGTAGACACCTGTCATAACATTTTCAATGGATATTATAAGCAGCTTGGAAACCGGAATGGCTGCCTACAAACATCATGTACCCTGATATAACTCAGCTAGATGGCTTGTCTTCTTACAATGTGAACTGGTTATCATTACGAGAGGCACTATCGTTAAGTACGTCAACACATCCGGGACCAAGTTGCAAGCATAAAGGGAAATGTCAAACCCGCCACTGCTCCTGCGTACTTTGAAGCTAGGATGTACTAACCAATGTCATCCTACAAAACAAAAAACCTTCATCTTGAGCTCCAAACCACGTTATCTAGGTCTTACGAGATATTCATACTACTATTCATGTTGCCAGCCCTTCTGTTTAACCTTCGCTGCCCATGTTCTATTTTATTTATTCCCACCGGCTCTTTTGTTAACATTCATTGCCTATTTTCTGTTTTTTTTTTTTTTTGCTATTCTCGGCAGCTGTATTTAATCCAAGTACGTGAGTGCCCGGTCTCATAAATCTATCCCTCATGTTTACACCTTAGGCAATACAACTAGCTCCCGCAAGGCCCGGGCCCCAACGAGCATAACTATTACCTCCCGCAGGGCCTTCCCCCCCCCGGCAAATCGGGCCTGTCGCGAATATAAGTTCTCGCGGGGCGCTAGAATTGCGGATGTAAGGAATCAGGCCACTCAACTGATAAACTACGATAAAGTCGTCAGTAGTATAGTGATTCACAACCAGAATTTAGAAAGGAGGCGATGTCCTGGTCGAAGCGTGGCTGTGGGTTGTTGGAGAAGCTTGTGTACTTAAGTAAGTAGCTGATGAAGAACACAGGGCAAAGAGCATCTTCTAGTGTAGGGCATGCAACCCCTCTCGAGCAAGCATGTGCCAAGCTTTAGCGCTCCGAAGGATCTGATAAGGGCTCACTCTCGCTAACAATAATGAGACTTGGCTACGGTTGCAAATGGTCAGGAATAATATTAAAATGTTCTGAGGAGTATAAAGGAACAAACATATCAGCATGCGATTTATGTTGAACTTCTAGTTTTTTGTTTTTTTTAATTCAATTATGTACATAAATTCTGACCGGGTTGACCAGTTAGTTACCCTCAATATCATTCACCAACACGGACTGTGAGCCTTCTACCGAGTTGGTTATGGACTCATTTCTCGGATAAAGAGGCTTCTCCAGTGGGAGAAAAGCCATGAAACCTCTTGCTATAAGTTACATTGTTCTTGCGTATATGCGTAATGGTTTGTGATTCATTTTACCGCTTGTATTCGCAACTGTATCGAATAAGACCGGGGTTACAAATGGAAATTATATCGTATTTACACCTACTGTGGGGTCCATTTCTTGGTCGTGGGACTAGTGTCATGTGGAGTTTAAAGGTCATTTGACAATTCAGAGGAGACGGTAGTCTCGGTGCCAGGCTAGGGAGACGAGTAGCCAGAGTCGAGAACATGTTCGAGGTAACAGATGAAGATGAGGCCAGAGAGGATTACCCTGAACTACATTACTTCTATAAATATTACATAATCACAGGAACTACTGTAAGGCTCACGTGCCCATGAAACAAGTAACCCTACCCCACCAACATCGAACCCATTAGCAATCCGCACAGTACTCCATCCCAGTCAAAAACAAACATATGCTCGTGATGGAATACGATCCTAAAATTCGTGAGTGTGTCACCGATATTTCACTTTTCAAACTGTGGGGATAGCATTGAGACTACAGCTAACATGCCGGCGTAGCACCCTACCTTTCGAGTGACAAGAACTCCTTTGCTTACATCTCGGCGCGGGATCGATGGCCTATCATAATTGTATGTATATAGACAAATTACTTAATTCCGGGATTTAGAATGGCAGGAATAATACTGATCCTAACGATAGACACAAGGTATCGATGATATTTTCCAAGCGACTAGGAATGCAGAAGTACCAGAGAAGATTGCCGAGGGGAAGAAAATCGTGGAGCAGTTGGCAAAGTTGAAGTATGAGGTGCAACATGACCGAGTATTAACGTTCGTTCACCTGGGGAAGGCTTAATCTTATGGAGTGAAGGTCACTGACGCTGAATCTCGGACTACAGCCCACTCCCAGAGGACGGCGAACCGGACATTGCGGACTATAATCGCGAACTCGAAGCGCTTGGAAACCCCAAGTGGTTTGGCGGTCCCTGGCTTTACATTGAATGCTATCTCTACCGACGCATCGCCATCTCATTCTCCCTTTCCAACCACTGGAAATCCCACGACATCTTCCACCGCCAGAAGAGCTCCACCTTCCGTTCGTCCCTCCCTGCCGTGATCGAACTGGCTCATCAGTATGAGCGAATTGTCTCGACCAAGCACTCCGAAGGTGTCCACACTACCCCGAGCAAGAAAAACTCCTCTTCATTGAAATGATGGAGATTTGTCTCTGGGGTAACGCTACGGACTTATCCCTTCTTACATCCCTCTCATACGAGGATATTCAGAAACTCCAAGGTGCAGAAGCTAGGAAGAGAGCAGAGAAGAACATACTTGTAAACGACCTACCGGAGGTTTATGACGTATTAACAAAGCTTCGGGAAAACGGCCAATCGGGGGAAGAAAGAACCATTGACATCATCCTAGACAACTCCGGATTCGAGCTCTTCGTCGACTTAGTTCTAGCAGGATACCTTCTCGAAAGTAATCTAGCTACAAATGTTATCCTACACCCTAAATCCATCCCATGGTTCGTAAGTGATGTGCTTCCGAGAGACTTCTTCGACCTCCTGTCAGCCCTCCAAAACCCTCAGAGATTCTTCTCTGAATCCTCCGGAGGGAGCAGTGATGCTACTCCCGCTGCTCACCTCACTGCGGAACAAGTCTCCACACTGTCCCACCTTTTTAACAATCTCTCCACTCACCACAGCGAGGGCCGGCTTATCATCCGGCCGAACCTGTTCTGGACTTCAGCCCACTCTTATCACCGCCTCCCCCACGTCAACGAAGAGCTGAAGGCAGACCTGCAAGCCTCGCAGCTGGTGATTTTTAAGGGGGATTTGAATTACCGCAAATTGACGGCGGATGCGATGTGGCCTCCTACGACGCCGTTTAGGGATGCTGTTGGGGATATGGCTAAGGGATTTAGAGTGTTGACTTTGAGGACGTGTAAGTCAGATGTGGTGGTGGGGTTGGCGGAAGGGGTGGATGAGAGGTTGAAGAAAGAGACAGGGGATACCGGGGATGCTAGGAAGTGGGCTTGGGGAGGGAAGTGGGCGATGATTCAATTTTTGGATGGGAAGAATCAGGTTAAAGTTTGGTGATTGACGGAAAGCAATGGTACTGGAACTAGAAGCCCGTTAGAGACTGATGGTTTTATCACATAGCTTCTGTCTAATTCCGATATTCCTGAGGCACTGAAAGACTTAGATATACAACATCTTGTTTTTTTTTCTGCATCTTGCTCAATCTAGACACTCTCAAGTTGGAGGTTCTGTGTTGGGAAAAAAAAAAAAAAAAAAGCGTAATGTGCTAGCATTGTTTTGAGTTCTAGATTACTACCTTTACCGAGTTACCCTGACCTCATGCAGAGCTAGTGCAGAGCTAGATATCTACTAGTTGGCACCTAAAGTAAATCATGTGTAAGGGGTATTGATTACAGTATCATCTGCGTATGCCCGGAATCAAGAGGTACTTTTATAGGCATTAGCCCCAACGTAACAAGCAGATCCAAAAGATTAACCCTCGGATCCACCTCACTAAGCCTTGACCTTCTAGTCCAGTATCAGAACTAAGTGATGCTTCCTCTCAACGTTAATCTGATAGAGTTGTGACTTGCAAATTTTATCAATATAAGTGTTGAGGCCTTTTGTTTATTGTATGTTTCTTCATGACATGGTCTTTACACCCGCACCCTAAGCCGCCCCTTAAACCCTAGAAGCATGTGCTCGTGAGCGCAACGTTCAGTGAACTACCTTTGGGTTACCTCACGCAGGTGAGGAGGAGGAGGAGGGAGGATGAGGAGGAAACTCTACCAGGTTGCCAATTGGGAAACTTAGAAATGGTCAGCTGAATATCCACCAAAGCTCGTAATTCAACACCACCTTGAGCAAATAGATAGCGACGTGGTCCGGCCAAAGGGATATATAAGTATATGTTATTTGTTGCTACAATGATTCGGATGTTCTACGATCTCTCAATTCTATTCAAATCTTTTGTCTCTAGTTGCACATCGCCGAGACCAGCAATCCTAAGACGAAATTATGTTTCCACAAATAAGTACTCCACTCAATACCCTCGTTTTCAGCCTCCTACAGCGGAGTCGCGGCAGGCGAGGGGGCAGTTGCGGGTAATGCTCGCTGTCTGTCTGGAAATTGGCTGAATTCAACCGCAATTGTCAGTTCCGACCATACTCATGAAGATTCAAAAGAAATCAAACTATAGCTCACCGGCTATTAATCTGCATATTGCTCAACGCTGGGGTATTAGCCCTGCTTGGTCGGCTCGAAGATGCATTATTTGGTCTAAATACATTTGCATCGCGCTCTCCAGGTCGAGTAATATCCACCGCATTGGCTCCACTGGCTCCAGAACCAGAACCAGAACTATGACTATGGCTAGCCCCTGAGATTCTGTCATTTTGATTTTGAGGCGGTGGGGGTGGTGCTGTATTGCGATATGGGGTGTTGGGGCGAGCATCGATACCACTGGTATGTTCATCGTAAGTGTTGTAGAGATCCTTAGCTAGGTCAATTGTGATCTGCTCGGGGTCAGCTTGAGGTTTGGCACCTGAAGGCAGATGTGGATGGAGTATTCCGAGGGGCTTATACATACTAAGGAGTAGTCAACGGGGCTACGAGGCAATAAGGTACCAACTATCCTTGGTTCTGGAATGATTACTGGTGAACCCGAAATTGGTACTGCGAGACTCCCCTGCATTGGGATACTGTTGACAGGGACAAGGTAGGTAGTCAGGTAGCTGAGGACCGCAATGCAAGGCTGAACATGAAAACGCATCTTGAGTGTCTGAAGTATAGTCCACGTAATTCGTGAGCTTGGTATTTGCGATGTATTGCAATTGTTCAAGTAGATTTAGAAACACCAACCACTGTTGTTCTTATATGCTACATTCGTGACTGTTCCTCCAGCATCTCGCCCATCACGGTATATAGCGCAACGTTTCTCAAAGTCTATGTAGAAAATGACAGTTTCAACAATTAACGGCAGAAGCGGAGACTACCGAGGTGAAAAATTCGGCTAAATACCGCATCTGAGAAGTCAGTAATCTCAACAACAGCCCCTATGACGAACCCTGTCGCGTGAAACATTAGTAGACTACCGCTTTGGGTAGTAGACGACCCAATTTGAAAGTATTCCATGCTGCCATTGTCCTATGGCGGACATTTGTTGCTTGACAAAAATTAACAAGCACATATTCAGCAAGACTCTGAATGCCAACTGTGCATCGCATTGAGTGTGTTTGTAGATGTTTTGCTATGAGTGAGGTAAAAGTTTCATTTTTGATACCTGCTCTGCCAAGAAGGTGGACATATAGGGTATAATTCAGCGGGGTATATTGACATTTCTGAAATTTCAGCATCAACAAAGATCCTACCTATTCTCTGTTCGTTGCTCTGAGGAGCCAACTTGGTAAGAATAAGCAAGAGGGGATTATGGGCATGTACATATTGGTTACATGCCTCCTGTGGATTGTTGGGAAGTTGGGCTTATTCGATATCTAAGGCTCCATTAAAGCAACCAGACGCTTCATTGAAAACTCAACCTCATGGTTGAGGATGGCATCGCCCCACACGGCGTGCCATTCTCATTTTGTACCGAATATCCTTTCTCAATGTAGGAGTAAGCAACTCAGGGATAACGTCGTGTTCTTGTGCTGAACCCAAATGGCGGTGGTGAAAGAGAAGGATGTTAAGTGAACTGAAAGCTGGGGCCCTTCTATATGAAATATGAATGTGTCATTGGAAGCTAACAGTATATCTCAAAACAAAAAGGAGGGTTTACTTTGGCACCTTGGTCGTTTTTAAAAACCATTAAGAGCGTTTCTCTCCAGCTGCTCTGTATTCCCAAGCTCTAAATTCAGCTTGCAAAAACCAATGTCTGTTCACGGTTGGAAAAGGCCTTGACAGGGAGCTAAAGGGTTTCACCCATTATCATGTGCTTTTGCTACTCTCGTAATGGAGTTGAAAGAGCACTGCTCGAGCAGAGAACCTGTCAATTCAGTAGAGCTGGTGGATGTGAGAATGGTGATTCTTTCAGCTGGATGTGTACAGTAGCTGAATGTGTACAGTAGCTGGATGTGTACTGTAGTTGGATGAGTACAGTAGCTGGGTGTGTACAGTGGCTGGATGTGTACAGGTATGTGAAGACAGTCGCTGGATGCTGGGGGCGGAAATGAGCATTGAGTCGAGATTCTCGCAGGAGGGTGGTTACACCCAGACGTACTAGAGCTGGTTGGCTAGTCTCGTACTCTAGTTGGAACGGCTCTCCTCTCGTGTCTGCAGCTAGCCAGCAGTCGGAACCGCCTACGTAGTCTGGTTGGCACCGCCTACGTATCGACAAACTTACTTAAGTAGTCTACGGGGGTTGGCTGGGGGACTCTAGTCTGGTTGGCACAACGCCCTCCAGGAGGGGGGGACTCGTGCACTTGAGCAATTATTAGGAAGGGGTTGATCAAAAGCGCCAGACCATGTAGATCAAAAGGCCTTTTGAGTCAGATTGAGACTTCGTACCAAAGCCAATCTCTATACTGTTACAGTCTCCACTCCGATGATTATGAGACAGCACCATCAAGGTGGGTCTCTATCTTCTTGCCTTCAATACAGCTGCCTTGGAGCTACCTATACACTAGGCTTGGAACAGGCTACATACATACCTTTGAATTACTCTGGTCTCGTGCAACCGCAAGTAACCATCATTCAAAGATTCATTTCACAGGTAAGCAGCAGGGAGCCAGTATCATACCCCAAACCCAGCGCCATTACGTATACTTGCGTGACTTTCTAACATAGATCTGCGAACTAGTACCCGTAATAAGTTATGCAGCGGTTTAGGGCCAGCACAAAGAAGACTTGTGCTATGGATATGAGGACCACAGGAATTCGAAATGAATGATGTTATAGACCCCGGCCCTCTGACAGACGGGGAGGGAAGTGCTGAAGCCGAAGTGAGGTGTCTATGGCTAACTGGGTGTAATCTTCTGCAGTTCGGGTTTCTTGCCGCGAAGAGGCCCTACCTCTAGGAAGTTGAGGCCCTGCTTCTGGTGGTGTGGCCCAATGATGCCCGCCGCACCTCTGCATGCCTCCCACGAATCGAAATTCTCTTCATACCGTGACGGGGATCTTCCTTGACTATCAAATCCAGGTG
Organism: Terfezia claveryi; assembly: GCA_015179025.1. Classification (NCBI taxonomy): domain Eukaryota; kingdom Fungi; phylum Ascomycota; class Pezizomycetes; order Pezizales; family Pezizaceae; genus Terfezia; species Terfezia claveryi. Next base: position 193,577 of record WHUX01000023.1, on the reverse strand, counting down.
ACCAAGCTGTTGTACTACCGGTCATAAACTAGTATTGCAAGGGGCGCCGTTTGGCAATCTTTTGGGCACTACCTTAAGTACTTGATATGAAATTATATATCCTGGCCCTTGGTACGTCCTTGGAATCATACTGAATAGCCCGGGCCAAGTCAAATGAGACTGACTGTGAGGAGTGCAATATGTACTTACCATTCAGTCATGTCACGATGGCACTGGAGGAGGGGCTTGCAGCTGGCACATCTGACAGGGCTGATGGCAGTTTGAAGCCCGGGAGCTTCCTCTAGAGCTCGTGAAGCTAGACATAATGCCATGATAATGGCGAAGTTGAGATCTGCAGGAGAGCTGAATTCTTACAGTGTACTCAGTGGATGTATACAAATGGCTTTGGGCTATGAGGGCTTTTCAAATTTGGTGCACAGGCTAACTGAACAGAAGGGTAGACACTGACAGCCTTGGGTAGCATCCGAAAACTTCTGCACACACCATCAGCCTGAAACTACTCCGAAGACGATGGAACAATTTCATGCAGGAAGATCCAATTGAGTCTTAAGTTTTCTTGATTACTTTTGATATGAGACATGAAGACTGTGAATTCCGTTTGAGGGGTTTCCAAGGTCTAGCTGATACACGATAGAGGCGTGGAGTGATGCAGCATGTGGCACAGCTGGCAGGGATATTCAACTCTGATATCTGCGTTCCTTTGGTAACATTTTTCCGGTAGAAGGCGAGTCTCCTATCCTGGGTCTTGGTATATCCATAGGGAGGGCAAGAAACCTCTAACTGCGAGAATTAGCCCAGAATGATGAAGAACTGTTGCCATGGGAAAATGATAACTGGAATCTCCATCCGGTCACACCCTCGAGGTCTCGTTCAGCCTGCGGTGGCTTACTAGTGATCGCAAAAAGTTGATGAAGATGCAATACATATTTCTGTAAAAATCAGCTGAACGCAAAGAGGCAGGCAGACATCAAAATGAGGACCATTTGGTGTGGAGATTGCACAGTCCCAGAACTCTAGACAGGGATATATACAGTTTGTAAAGGCAATTTTCCACAACAGTCTCTCTCGGGCAGGTGGGCCTGATTCGACATGATTCTCGGCCAAGCTGCCAACCATGCAAACATGCCATACACCGATGTACAGTAGGTACCTCACACGGGGTGAAGGTAACGTAGGAGGTCTGAGCATGGTGCCAGGGTCCGAAAATTTCGCTGCTCTGTAGCCGCTCCTGTGAGAACTTTGGAGGCTTTCGGCTTTAAACTATATTAATCGGACTCTCATTTATACCCTTCAGTCTCCCGATATGTTCGGTTCATTTTTTTGTCTTTCCTATACTAAGTACTTATATTGACGCCAGCTAACATCTGGGACGACGTGACAATCCCGTGCGCACTAATTGACGGAACGGGCACAGCTGTCGTGCATGCTCGTCTGCATATCCGTTCAGGCCATATCCCTACCTATTATTTTTGTGATAGGCGATCTCGGCCCTGATCTTTCTAGTGACACTCGAGGTTGAGTGTAACTTTGGCATTGTTCATTTCGCCAGAACAATGGCGGACCAGTTCGACAGTTACAGGACACAATTTTATTGTGCGCTCTGCGGTGGGCCATTTGCGCGGGTTTTTCGGACGGCGGCAGAAGCTGCATCACCTAAAGATCCTGCGACAGCTTCCAACGCCTCAGCAGACTGTACAAATCAAAATTCTGGTTTGAGGTTGTCGCCAGTATCGGGAGCTGCTGACCCGGACGATAGAGATCTGACAAATGGATTTAATATACCCGTCGAGGAGAATCATGTTATTCCAGAGGAAGTTGTGCTAGATAATATGGGATATGCGGCTTCACGGCACCGCGACCACAGGATACGGGTGTCTGAGAAAGGGCTGCGGAGAGGCATCATGTCTGAAAATAGACGCACCTTCAAAGCCTACGACGGTCGAAGAATATCCACGAAACAAATGCAGTGGACGAGGGATCTTCGTGCGCTGATACATAAGAAAGCAAAAGATTTTCCCATTGGAGGACAGCAGTATCTTCGTGACGGCCGCTCGCAGTTCTTGACAGGGAGAGGTCGTATCCGCCAGGTTGGTGCGTGGGCAGATGCTTCTGCTAGTTATGAGCTGGAGGATGAATTGAGAGTCGATACTGGCAGCCCTTACGGGTTCCAAGTGTATCAAGAATTTGGTCGGCTTGACAGCGAATTTGTCATTTCCTCCATACCCTTTCACGAACAATGTTGGGACTTACTGGTATATGCAACCGAAGTTTCAGCTAGGGAGAGAGGAGTCGATATGCACTACGACCCTATAGACGAGAACGAAGATATTCTTTGGGGCTATTTACGGGGCTTGGTCGGCATTAGCGGGGTTGCAAAATGGTTAGGTTCTGGGACGGTATCGACTCTTCATGGCTCCAGGAGAGGGGAAGTGATAACTAGGCTTGGAGAGGTTGATTATCGAGAAGCCCAAGGCAGTGGAGAGGGTTTCCAATGGAGGCACGATGAGGGGCTTCATGTAAGTCTCTTATAATCTCTATAGCCACAATAGTGCTCAATTCTAATGAAACCAGTGGATTGTGGCAGACCCTGATGCTTCAGCAACAAGAATATTTGCCGATCCACTTGTAATGAGTGATAATGCAGCAATATCGATATTGACAAACATTTCCTTGGGAACATCCCTCGATTGGACTAAGCACCGGCGCGCCTATAGCGATCCTTTCTACTTCCTGCCTCCTGAGATTAAAGTGGAGGTTTTTCGGTATTTGACATCTACAGATATATTCAGCTTCAAGCAAGCGAGTTTATCGGTGCATTCGGTGGAGATTCCGTCACTTATGTACAAGAGATTTATCCAAGAAGAATTCGACTACTATCCACCATTAACAACGGCGGTCAAACGATATGTGGAGGGCTCGTTGAGTCTTGCGAAAAATGTTAAGGTTGATTGGAAGGCTACCTTTGAGCGAGCTCGGAAATCTATTCGAACTCCTGAGCCTGGAGATGGAAGCGAGTGGGACGAGATAGACATAAACTTGAAGAATCGTAACCGAATATGGAAGATTGTCAAGCCAATGGCGGAAGAGTTTGTGGAAACATGTCCCAGTGTGCTCCGCCAGAAATATGGCGTACCTGTGCAACAAGCCAACAGGACAAGTGTAGTGCGGGGCTGGGTAGGGACACGTTCTGGCCGAGAAGGAGTGGCTGAAAGTGCCTATTTTGGAGACAGAGCGAGGCCGAGAGAAAAGACTGCAGAAGCGGAGGATGAGGATGAGGATGAGGATGATGATGATGATGATGACAGCGATGAAGTGGATGATGAGACTATTTCCACAGAATTGGTGAAGGTGCGAGTATATCTCAGCAGTGCCAAAGAAGTGGATCCTGGGTTAGGCCTGTTGCGCAGCGACATTAAAGAGGGGAGTCAAATTGTATGTGGCCTGGGGTTCCTGATTTACGACGAAGAGGAAGAAGAAATGCAAATACGGCGATTCGGCAGGCGGAGCTTTCAATGCGAAGATATCCAAATACCGACGCACAAAAATCTAATCGGTTTTGTCTTCTGTTTCACCGAAAATGTTGTAAGTGGCATTAGGTTAGTATTCGGGGACCCAAGACACTCGCCTCACTCAACGATTTCAGAATTTTCGGCACCGATTGGAAAATGGGGTGGTGTGATGAGGAAGGTCATAGCACCTCCAGACTATCGTATGTTGGCTGGTGTCACTGGGTTCATCAACTCCTCTGGGTTTATTGAGAAAATCGGCCTGCTAGAATTAACTCTAGAGCGGAGGACCTCAGACCAATTCGGGATCATTCCTGTTGCTCCACTCCAAGTAGCGCTCTCACATGAGGAGTCCTCCGTGTGGAAAATACTTCCGCCGACCAATGTCCGTTGTCTGGAGAGAGAAGGTCCCAAAATCCGCAACTGGAAATTGCATATGGCAGAATGGGAGGTCTGGCAACCCGGCTATGAAGGAGAAGGGATTTTATCACTACCGTCGCCGCGACCGAAGAGTCTCTGTGAAATCGTTGGATATTACGACAATGAGTTTTTAAGGGGCCTATCTTTTATATATGAGACCCCATTCGGAAGAATAGTGTCAACAGCTGGGGTCAATGTAGCTAAATGCAAGAGCACCTTTCCAATGTCCATTGGAGAGAGGGTATCGGCTGTGGTCATATCATTTGGAGTTGGGGGTGTCCACGGGCTTTTGGTATGTTTTCCCCAAATAGCTTCTACTAAACATATGCTGAGCCATTATCTCTAGTTCGTGACCGATAGAGGCCGCAAAAGTGACGTCTTGGGTCCAAGATACGCTGGTACACATAAAATATTTGGACCTTTGCTCACAGGCCCTTTAAGCACTGCACATCGCTACGATCTTCAAGGTGTTGATGCAGTCGTTGGGCTTCATTATCTATATGACAACGAGGTAAAGTCTTACCTAGCACTGAGGAATTGCACAGTACTAAACGTGTTCAGGCGCAGAGGTTCCTACAATTAGGGTTGATCGTTCCCATGGAAGAGAATAGTGTGTCTCTGCAACAGAATTTACCACCTATTCCATTTGATCAAATCGACGGCGATAGCCTACAATGGGAGGATGGGCCTCCACCCCAAGACCTAGTTGTGAGCAGAGAAGCAGGTACATTACTCGCTGACAATGATACCGGCAGCACCTTCACTGGATGGGTTGATCTTTTGCCCGGATTACAGCAAATCCTTACATATGGACAGATGAAAGGTATCCGTTTCGTGTATTCAGATAGCAACAGAAGAGATAAATATTTTGGCAATGCCGAAGGTATCATTAGCGGTCCCTATATCCAAGATATAGATGGCATCCAAGGAGAAAAGGTCATCGGGCTATACGAGATCTTTGAAGAGGAATCAGCCACAGAGGATGAGAGTAGGATGACTATGAGCTTCGACGATGTAGCAACGGTATCTGATACGAGTGGCTATGACGGACCAGGTTTGATGCCACGCCTATGGGTTAGTTAGGCCCCTTCCAGTTTCCATCTTATTTCCCTTTAGCTTTTTGTTAATACTCTAGCTACTTGAAGTTTTTGACAGACCGGAATCAAGATAAACGGCCCTTACATTGTCATAAAATTATTGACGCCGACGGTCTTCGAGGCATGAAGTTTAATTTCACAGCTGATGGCATCCAAGCATGGCTACCAATATACAGTGGTGCATCTGGCGAACACGAAACTCGGTTTCCATGGTACCACCGGGGCTTCCACGCAGACCGCCCTCTATCGCCGGCTTGCTCTGTAACCCATGAGTATTTTGAGGATATTGCAGGCAGGGAGGTTGATGCAGTCAAAGGCTATATAAATAGGGACGGCAGTTTTTGTGGCCTATTATTTCGCAGGGGTGGGGAATGGAGTGAAAGTGTGTTTGGTGAGATGTCAGCCTTTGAGATCACCATGGAACTAGGCAAAGGTGAAGTAATTTGTTCTGCCTACACCAGTGGCACCACCGCATTAGCAGTAAGTTTACTTGTTCGTCAAAAGCATAGGCATTAGATACTGATACTCTGTAGCTTGTCACCAGTAAAGGAAAATGTACCCCATGGTTTGGGGAAGTGAAACAGGATCCAGAGTGGAGGGGTCCAGCAAGACATAAAGTCGCTGTGGGGATTTATGGGGCTGTTGAGAAGGCGAGTGTTCTAATGTTCCTCTAGCTTAACGATGCAAGCTAATTTTTTCTAGAAACTCGTTGACCGTATCACCTGGAAGGAGTTGGGATTATTGTACGGAGAAGCAGCTTCGAGTCGTCGCTGCAAACATAGACGACAAGATTCAAGCATACCCTTAGCGCTACAGTTTCCTGAGATAGACCCTCAGACCACGCTCCCTTGGTACAGTGATATTCGCAATAAACGGTCTAACTATGAACTGGCTGAGATGGTAGGGCAAAAGGAACCGACATACTGGAATGGAAAATCCTTTTGGAGAGGTTATATGGCATATGACCCTGCTGAGCTAGAGCAAATCCGAGTTTTTGTCAACCGACATGTGGCCTTAAGAGGCATTAGGGCGCTGAGATTACGGGGCACAAAAAGGATGGGAGTGACAACGATGGGAGTGTGGATGAACAATAGGGACTATATAGTTAGGAAGTCAGGAAAGATGAAAATAAGAGGTAACCACTGTTTGAACTCTCATGAATGATCATGTACTTACTTTCTCCAAGGCCCTGCAGGCGAAAAGATAACCACTGTGAATGTACACCTGCGCTGTGCAGAAACCGAGGTGATGGTGGGTTCTGCGCAAGAAAGTGTGGTAGGACTGGAGATCAGTACAACCAGCGGGAAACAGAAGCGGATGTTTGGTTGCGTTTACCCTCATTCTGAGCTCTGTGGCCAAGTCGTGACAAAGCAGCTCGTATGCAGAGATGGCTATGAGGTTGTGGGATTCCACGGAGTTTTTTGCGTAAGAGAGATTCCTCAGTACTGCACATACACTATACTGATGCCACAGATCATTGTAGGACCTTTATCTACGAGATATCGGACTGGTTTTGTGCCCGATTACTCAACCGACTCTCTTCCGTAATAGCGGAATTAGCAGGGCAACCAATGGCCAAAAGCTCAGTGGTCACTCATAGTAGGAGTATGAGCAATGGTACGGACTCTACAGTTTTGTCTGAAGCCGCAGGAAGCAACACAACGTCCCCTCCTCCTCATTTCAGGAGCAGAAGGGAGTCGCACTATGTTCATTCTCCAACCCAGCTGGACTCTGAATAACTCGTGTACTGCTCAAATCTTATTCCTGTCTTATTCTCGATACCTAATTTCTCATGTTGAAGATATCCTCGGCACTTTTATTGAACAGATCGAAAGGCACATTATTATCATAAAGAGTTATATTGGTTTAACACGTTTTTTTTTGGGGGAGGGTTTCTTTGCAATTTCGTTATTTTAAGATTGTGGAGCGAATGATCTCGTTAGAGATTTTAGTGTCAGGCTACGAACTTGCAAGAAAGGAGGCTTTTTATGCTTTATTGTATGCAATTGGATGTTTCACCTGGAAGATATTGGGATAGATAATTAGAGTAATAGACGCTGGATATTTTGATTGACACATCAATTCTTGTTCCTGGGGTCAGGGTGTGATGGAAATAAAGTACATAAGTATTTGGTATCTGTCTCTGGACAGTCTGCAGCTTTTAAATGCAATCAATCAAGATTATACCAAAGATTATAATAAACAGTTTTTCCCTATACAATGCTCGGGGTTAAAGGTCATCATCTCATCGCAATGCGGTGTAGGCCCCCCTCCCTCCCCCACGTGCTTCCCACATCATCCGCACAATATTTAGCCCCGTCATCCAGAGTCACTTGCTTATTTCCGCTCGAGTTATCGTCGCTTTCCTTTTAGCATATGCGATTTAAATTCCCAACGTCACTTGCGCGCCTGCTCAATTCTTCGGCAAAGAGTGCTGCACGACCGTCTGTCTTTGCCAGAGCGTGGGTTCTTTTCATTGCCCCCACCACACCTGCAACCAGAACTCCTAGAACTTCTCCTCCTCCGGATGATAACTCCTCCCCCACGACGCCAACTGTGACGTCCACATTTTCTAAACGCCAGCTTCAGAAACTTCGGCAAAAGTCTTCAGTCATGGCTACTACATTGAAAGGCCAGCCTCTTGATCGCCCCACGCTCGACACTCTCTGCCGTCGAAGATTGTTTTACACCCCATCGTTTGAGATCTATGGTGGTATTTCTGGGCTTTTCGACTATGGGCCCCCAGGATGTGCACTCCAGGCGAACATCATCGATACCTGGCGTAAGCACTTTGTCCTTGAGGAGGACATGCTCGAGGTTGATTGTACCATGTTGACCCCGCACGATGTCCTCAAGACTTCTGGGCATGTGGATAAATTTGCGGATTGGATGTGTAAGGATCCAAAAACTGGGGAGATCTTTAGAGCCGATCATCTAGTTGAGGAGGTTATTGAGGCGAGGCTGAAGGGGGATAAAGAGGCGCGATTGGGAGAGAAGAAGGGTGCGGAGGGAGGAGTGCAGGAGACCGCGAAGGATGTGGAGGAGAATACTTCAAAGGAGGAGAAGAAGAGGAAGAAGAAGGTTAAGAATATTATGGTGGTGAAATTGCCTGATGAGTTGGTTAAGGAGTATGAGACCGTTTTGGCCAAGGTGAGTGAGTACAGAGGGATAGTGGGGGTGACTGGGACATAAGGTTAATATGGGGAATAGATTGACAACTATGACGGTGATGAATTGGGTGGTTTGATCAAGAAGTACGACATCAGGAACCCGGCTACTGGCGGAGAATTAAACCCCCCTCTTGCCTTCAACTTGATGTTCCAAACCAGCATTGGACCCACTGGTGGAGTTGCTGGGTGAGCCTCCCCATCCCCACCAAATCATATCAACCATCCTAACTATCCGCCCCCATCAGATACCTCCGCCCCGAAACTGCCCAAGGTCAATTCCTTAATTTTTCTAAACTTTACGAATACAATAACCTCCGCATGCCCTTCGCCTCTGCCTCGATCGGAAAATCTTTCCGCAACGAAATCTCTCCCCGCCAGGGTCTCCTCCGAGTCCGTGAATTCCTCATGGCCGAAATCGAGCATTTTGTCGACCCAGAAGACAAAGCCCATCCTCGATTCTCCGAAGTCTCCAACGTTAAACTCAGTTTCCTCCCTAAGGGCGTACAGCAGTCTGGGAGCACGAAGGTCATTGAGAAGACTATCGGAGAAGCGGTCAAGGAGGGCATGGTCGATAATGAGACGCTCGGGTACTTTTTGGCGAGGATTCAGTTGTTCTTGCTAAGGATTGGGATTGATAAGAACAAGATTAGGTTCAGACAGCATATGAATAATGAGATGGCGCATTATGCTAGTGATTGTTGGGATGCGGAGTTGTTCAATTCCTATGGGTGGATTGAGTGTGTTGGGTGCGCAGATAGATCTGCTTATGATCTGAGTGTTCACAGCAAGGCTACTGGCCAGGAGTTGATTGTCCGAGAGACCCTTGCTGAGCCAGTTAAGAAGGATGAATGGGAGGTTGAGATCGAGAAGAAGATTTTTGGGCCTAAATTCAAGAAAGATGCAAAGATCGTCGAGGAAGCGCTTTTGGCGCTGACCCAGGCCCAACGAGAGGCTGCTGCAAAGACCCTTCAGGCCGAAGGAGTGCTTGGTGTGTCTCTCCCTGACGGTCGCTCTGTCGAAGTAGACGTCACAACCGTCACTATTACTCTCCGAACAAAAACCATCAATGTCCGAGAATTCACCCCCAATGTCATTGAGCCATCGTTCGGTATCGGCCGTATCCTGTACACCCTCATCGAGCACTCCTTCTGGTTCCGCCCAGAGGACGTCAACCGCGGTGTTCTCTCCTTCCCTCCGTCCGTCGCCCCGACTAAAGTCCTGCTTGTCCCGCTCTCGTCCAATGCGCAATTCACTCCGATTGTCAATGCTCTGAGCGCGAAGATTAGGAAAGTTGGGATTAGTAATAAAATTGACGCTAGCTCTGCATCGATTGGGAAGAGGTATTCTAGGAATGATGAGCTAGGAACACCATTCGGAATTACTGTAGATTTCCAGACGGTGAAGGATGGAAGTGTTACGCTTAGAGAGAGAGATGGGACAAGGCAGGTTAGAGGAAGTCAGGAGGAGGTTGTGGAGGCATTGAGAAAGTTGGTAGAGGGGGAGATTGGGTGGGAGGAGACCGGGTTGAAGGAGTTTGTGGGACAGGAGGTTGATGAGGAGTAGAGTGGACCTATCTCTGGAAGTGGAGATTGGAGGGAAGTGGTAAATTGCATGTTGGGTTGGAAGGAGGGGTATAATAGAATGGGAAAATGATTTTCTTTTCTTTATTTCTTTATTGGTTGATTTTGTGTTGTTTTTTTTTTTTTCAAGAGGTAGAGAGAGATACACCATGGATGGGGGCAATGATTGAGATACACCACGGATTGAAAATGAATGGTCATGCAACGTAGCCACTTGAAGATCAGTGTACCAGTCCCTCCAGACTAGATATTGGGAGACGTATGCTAGACAAATAGATAGATGGATGCCAATATGTATAACGTACTTTATGTACTCTAATCATTAGCCTTTGCTAGCAATAATGCTCACATCTACCATGCCTAATAAAATCAAAATAAAATCAATGAAATGAAACGAAACGAAACGAAACAACACAACCGAAAGAGGAAAGGAGAGACCTTTCCTCACCATATCGCCTCCGCCGTGTCATGCTTAAAAAACCAATAGAGGTAAATGTAAAAACCACCAACCGAGGGGCGCAACGGACGTTAAATAATCAAATTCGAACCAAACCGGGTCGATCTTCTGGGGATAGTTACAGAACATCGCGGCGCATATGCACCATACCGTCCGACCCCTTAGGTCTTCGATCACCGCCCCACCCTCACTCACCTTACTCAACCTCTCAAACTCCGCGCCTATAACCCCAACAACTTCTCTGCCACCCGCTGTGCAATCTCCTCCGACAACCTCCCCTGCCCAGGCCGAACCCCGACCCTCCTCAACGCCGCAACAACATCACTAACCGAGAACCCCATATCCATAAACCGGTCCACCGTCCGCTCATCATAACCTTGTAATTCCCTCTCCTTCTCTTGCTGCCTCCGCTCCTCTACTGATGGGCCTCGGGATTGTTGTGCTGCAGGCGTCGAGTAGAATGTACCGGTGCTGGGAGCATTTGCGTAGTGGATTGCCCATTCTCGGGCTTTGCGCTTGAAGGCTTCCGGGTCGGAGAGCATCATAGTTGCGACCTCGGCGTCTTGAGGGTCTGAGGGTTCTGGGGCGGAGAGTAGAGATTGGAGGGAGAGAAGAGCGGTTTTGATGGTTAGGACGGGGGTCCATTTCGCGGAGAGAGTGTCAAGGCAAATTGCACCCTGTGCACGTGATCATCAGTGTTTCATCTATTTTGGGTAGATGGGACACAGGGAGGGCTTACAGTTTGAGATGAGATGTTAGGATGCCAGACTTTTGTTGAGAATTTCATCTTTGGGGGAGAGAAGGGATAGTTGTCTGGGAGCTGGATATCAACGGTGAATTCTCCGTTTTCGTAGGGCGTGTCGGGGGGTCCTTTGAAGCGGCCAATTAGGTGTGTCATGTTTTGGGGGTCAATGACGGAGGCTTCCATGCCAGATGAGGTGTCCCGGGACATGTCTTGAAGCTCTTTGATAATTCGACGCTGAGAGGGAGAGGACATTGTTGGTGGATGTGTTGTGTAGACTGAGGGCTGGAGGTTGGGTTAGTGGGGAGGACCAGAGTGAATTCTGCTGTGGGAGGAGGTGAAATTATCTCCAGAGGACTCGAGGTTTTATGTGATGGGATGAGGGTACTTTCTGGGAATTGATGATCCTTTGTATAGTTATGCGTAAACGTAGGTAGGTAGCCGGGGGGAGACAGGCGAGTCAGTGAGCGGATTAATATAACTCCGCGAACGTGCAGGTACTGTTACTCGTACTCGAAAGCTGCGCAGAGGAGATTGAGATGGAAGAAAGCGAGGAGGCTTTGAGGGTAGATTTGTAGGGAGTGAAGGGTGAGCTGAGTAAAGGGGGAGTGAGGGGAGAGTGGGATGTACAGGAGCTGAGTTGAATGGGGATGAATAGGTCAGGCCGGGTGGTTCTACTCTGGAATCAACACAGCTGTGACCGAGTCAGCAAAAACACATTGGTGCTTGGCGTCATGGTCATGACCTAAAACAAAGAGGTACATAGATGGCTTGAATCTTGAGCTTGAGATTCATCAATTGCAAGCTGATAAAATGAATCGGAGCCTATATCATTTTGTCAATCGTAAGGCCGTGGGAGCTGGGTGTATTGATTGAATGGGCTCAATCGTGCCCAAGGGACATGGTTATTCAGGTATTCACGTAGAGAAGTCTATGCCAGTCAACACAATGCCAACTGTAAATGATTTGTTACCAATGTGGCCGTGATTGTTTGTACAGATTTGAGGTCTCCGTTATATGCTAGTTATATGTTGTTTATTTACTTCATCCATGAAGGAGAGCCGGTATATCATCTCAACAGGCCGCCGAGTATCTGCAGTGGGGTGGTCAACTAGAGGAAGGGCTACTGTACATGGAGCTGACAAACGTTTCTTGGCAAGAGAGCCCTCCGGATAACGAGAGCATCCCGGGATACGGTTTCAACAAGCCCTCCCACCAACATCACCACTACTCCGTCTAGAGAACATCTACAACAATACACTGTGTCAGTTAGTACTTTACCACAGAAGATCACAGAACTATGGTATGCAGCTTTTGGCGGCCATGGCGGGTTGTATGTGTGGCGGAACTTGGTCCTCGACTGACAGTGGGTTCAGGGAAGTGCACAGTCTGGAATGGGCGGTGGCCCGCCTGGGGGAGATCAGAATAAAGATGGAAAGGATCAAAAGGTATATCACTCTCAAATCTAGAAGCTGCACTTGCACACCCCACCACCCCACCACCCCACCACCCCCCACCATCATCTAACCTCTCCTCCACCTTCATGTAGAAAGATAAACCGAAATACGAGCCACCACCGCCAACCACCCGTGTCGGCCGGAAGAAGAAGCGACATGCTGCTGGCCCCGATGCTGCATCCAAGCTCCCCACCGTCATCCCCAACTCCCGATGCAAGCTCAAGATGCTCCGCATGGAGCGTATCAAGGACCATCTTCTCCTCGAGGAGGAATTCGTTCAGAACCAGGAGATGCTTCGAGGAGGAGCCAAGGGTGAAGAGAGGGTAGCGGAAGAGCGGGGTAGGGTTGATGAGTTTAGAGGGTCTCCGATGGGCGTGGGAACATTGGAGGAGATGATTGATGATGATCATGCTATTGTTAGCAGTGCTACTGGCCCTGAGTATGTTTTTCCATGACACCTCGGGGAATTAGGGTGCTAAGTAACTGTCGGCAGATACTACGTCTCGATCATGTCTTTCGTCGACAAGGATCTCCTTGAGCCAGGGTGCTCTGTTCTACTCCACCATAAGACAGTTTCCATTGTCGGAGTATTAACAGGGGACTCTGATCCCTTAATATCAGTGATGAAGCTCGATAAAGCCCCGACAGAATCATATGCGGATATTGGAGGTTTGGAGACCCAGATCCAGGAGGTGAGAGAGGCAGTGGAGCTGCCCCTTTTACACCCAGAATTATATGAGGAGATGGGTATCAAGCCACCAAAGGGTGTCATTCTCTATGGATCACCAGGTACTGGAAAAACGTTGTTGGCAAAGGCAGTTGCAAATCAGACGAGTGCTACTTTCTTGAGGATTGTGGGGAGTGAGCTGATTCAGAAGTACTTGGGTGATGGACCTAGATTGTGTAGGCAGATTTTCCAGGTAAGTTCACTGTTATCCTCGCGTTTATGCGGGATTTAGGTTACTAAAATTTATATAGGTTGCTGCAGAGCATGCTCCATCTATAGTCTTCATTGACGAAATCGACGCTATCGGAACAAAACGATACGAGTCTACCTCGGGAGGTGAACGAGAAGTCCAGCGAACCATGTTGGAGCTTCTCAACCAGCTTGATGGTTTCGATGACCGCGGGGACGTCAAAGTCATCATGGCCACCAACAAGATTGAGACCCTTGACCCCGCTCTCATCCGCCCCGGTCGTATCGACCGTAAGATTTTGTTTGAGAATCCAGACCAGAACACGAAACGCAAGATCTTCACACTCCATACCAGCAAGATGAGTTTGAGCGAAGATGTAGATTTGGAGGAATTTATTGCACAGAAGGATGACCTCAGTGGAGCGGATATTAAGGCAATTTGCACTGAGGCGGGGTTGTTGGCGTTGAGAGAGAGGAGAATGAGGGTCCAGATGGCGGATTTCAGGAGCGCGAGGGAGAGGGTGCTGAAGACGAAGAGTGAGGGTGAGCCGGAGGGGTTGTACTTGTAAGCGTGGTGCTTTAGTGCCGGGGATTTCCGATGCGGAGGGTGCTGTGGCAGTCAATGCAACGTTATGGATGATATGACCATGACCACGGCGATGGGGTTAATCACTGGGCAAGGCGTACTTAGCTTTTTCAACAGCTTGAGGGTAGTTGCGATGCTTGCTGTACAGTACCGCATATGTTTCGTTGCGCTGTGACGGGCGCGACATTTATTTGCACAGTCACTTTGTTTAGTGCCAAGGCTGCGACGTAATCCCGTGCTCGCTACGTTGAAGCCAACTCTCTCCGTAGTCATCCCGTAGTTGTATCCTCCTGCTGCTGATCGCTCGAGTTTGTCTCTATTCCCACCATCTACTTGATGATACCCTGGCTTTTGGAGTAGGAAATAATTCTGTTATAGTACTCGCCTGGGGTCCGGCATATATACACTCGGGTTTACAACTAGCGGTAGCTAGTAGCATTCGAACTTCGGTACCTAGCAACTTCCGAACGAACGAGCGAAGAAGACAGCACAGGAAGAGAGAGCCATGGCACCTACCATAATATTCTCAAAACTAACTCTCACATATCCTCTATTCTGCGTGGATTTCTTCGAGCCCCCGAGCGACAGTGATGAGCCTGTGACTGTTGCTGTTGCGGGGGGAGGAGGAGAGGGGCGAAATGGGGTTGGGAATAGGATAGTGAGTAATTTTACCCCTCCCCGGGTTTGCTTTTTATGTGGCATGCTAACTGCTTGCGGTGGGTAGACTATCATAGACGTATCCAGCCCTACAGAAGCAAAAACTGTGACGGAGGTCGAACTAAGTAAACAAGAGGATTCGCCAATGAGTCTTTGCACACTTCCAGGTTCGGAGTGGGGTTTAGTGGCAGGGATTAATAGCGGAGAAGAGGTTATTAGGAGTACTGGCGGCAAGGGGAATTTACATTTTAGGGTATTCAAGCAACAAATTGGGGAAGAGGAGATGAAGGAGGTAGAGAGAAAAGCGGTGTTTAGCGCTGGTGTATTGAAGGAGGGGGATATGTATCAGCGGTTGTGTAGAGGAAAGGGTGGCATAGTCGTTATAGGCAGTGGAGGGGGGAAGAAGGTGGAGAATGAGATGGTTGTAGTGAAGGAGGAGGAGAAGGGGTGGGAGGTAAAGGGGAGACTGAGACCGGAGGAGGGGAAGGAGATGGTGGATTTGGATGTGGATGTGGATGTGGAGCTGGAGGGGGAGGAGTGGACTCTGGGGTGGTGTTTACCCCAGGGAGCATATATTGCGGATTCGAAGGATGTTAAACCGACTGGAGCGACTGAATCGCAGAAAGCGATATTTACGCTTACACCGGGCTCGGGGACGTTTAGATCATTGAGGTTTATTACCCACCCAGAGATAGGAGAAACAACTAAGAAAACGAGGTTGATTGCAGCGATTGTTAACCTCCCCGCGAGAAGCGGGGCCCAGCTACTTACCCTCTCCTCCCCAAATACATCAGCCAAGAGCGCCGTCTTAGCACGCCGTAATCTCCATCGGAATATCAAAGCCGCGACATCAATGGCCCTTGTTTCCCTCCCTCCCACTATCACCTCCCGAGGTCAACCACAAGCGCAATCCCTCGTTGCGATCTCAGGTGCAGATATGTCCGTCGAGATCCTCGTGCTGGATTATCCACTCACTCAAAACATTCAAGAAGGGGAAATCAAAATCCGAACACTAAAAACATTCTACAACGTCCACCCTTTCCAGATTACGAAAGTCGCTTGGTCACAGCCAATTCGAACCGCAACCGCGGGTTGGGAGCTGAAGTTGGCGACTGTATCGATGGGCCAGACTGTCGTGACGTATACCATCCCGCTTGTGCCTGTTGTTACGAATTTAGGAATCGAGGGCGCGGAAGGAGTGGGGCAGGGTGTGGGGTCGAGTACGGCGGAGCTATTCGGGCCGAGTAAACCGCCTAGCCCGAGCCCAGAGAAGAGCAGAAAAAATAAGAATAAAAAGAAATCGGCAACCGCGTCTTCCTCTCCATCAACATTTTCGTCGTCACAAGGTTGTCATCAGGGGATGTACGTCCTCCCACCCCCAGGCACGCGCAGAGCTACGATATACTCCGTCACTGTATCCCTGGGCTTGGTAGTTGTGCTGGCGATCCTCCTGCAGCTGATATTTATTTATAAAGGGGGCTTGCTGGTGGGCCCAGTGGGCGTCGATGCGTTGAGTCAGATGAGGTATCTTGGGGAGGAGAGGGATGAATATGGTGGTAAGGAGGAGGAGATGATTGTGGAGATGGTGAGGGAGGGGGCAGAGGTTGTCGGCGAGTGGGTGGTGGAGGAGGGAAGGAAGGTCGCAGGGGGGGTAGTGAAGGGGATGGTGAAGGAGGCCGTGGAGCAGGGGGTTAGGGGAGTATTAGGTGGGTGAGTAGGACTCCTGGAGGGGAGGTGTGTATATCTATGTTTTTTTGTTTTCTGCGGGGGATTGGAATTGTGCAAAGTGCCTTGCCCTAGTAATTATTGGGTTAGGCTGTGTTGTTGGGTTTGGTGTGTTTACTTATACATGCTTGTGATGGATTGTTATGGGTTATTATGGGTTTATGGAATTATGGAATTATGGTGTATTATGTGAGAAGTAAGGATTGTTTGTTTCTTTATTCCTTCATCCTTTCATTTTAGAGATTCTTGCGTAGAGTCGAGAGAGTATAGTTAGAAATTCAAAGCAATAGGTGATGATTACCCTGAACTGCGAACAGATTATGTACATTAGACTAACAGTAGTCTGAACTTATTGAAAATTTATGATGAGTTTTACATTTCCTCAATACCAAGGTAATTCGGGATATATAAACAGAGAGTGTGTGTATATAGTACAGTGTATCAGGCTTTTTTTTTTTTGGGGGGGGGTATCACCCTCCCACAGTAATACATTCCACCTCCTTATCACCCTTCCACCTCTCCACCACTATCATCATCATCATTATCTGAATCGCCACCAAAATCAATCTCAGGTATAACCATCTCTCCTTCATCATCCTCATCTGAATCCCCCAGCAACCTCGCACCACCAGCATCATCACCAATACTACCTCCGACTACGGTAGTCTCACTGACTGCCGGCGCAGCAGCAGGCGGGGAAAGCTTGACACGTTTTGTCGGGTGGGGAGTCTCAGGGGCTGCTACTGCCGCGCGTAGCATGTCACGGTGAAGTTGTCTTTCGGAGGGGGTTAGCGTGGGGAGGACGTGGATTGAGTCTTGGCTGTCGTTGTAGCTGCTTGGGGGGGGAGGTTTCGCTGGGGTAGCAGGTGGTGGTGGTGGTGGAGGTGGGGTGCGGAATAGGCGCTGAGATTGTGGTAGCGGTGGTGATGGTGGTGGTACTACCTGGGATTGTTTTGTAGAGGTAGCTGTGCGTAATGCTCTACTCCACTTTTCTTCCCGGGAGAGTGGTTCGGCGTTCTCATCTATGATATCTACTCTACCATAGACATTATGCACCACGTCTCTATCAATGTCCATTGCTCCCTCCTCGACTTCTTCATCCTCCTCTTCCTCCCCTCCCTCTTCCTCTTCCACATCCTCACCTACCCGAACAACGGGCATCCTCGGCCAACACACCCCCTGCACGGCCAACTCCTCCATTCCGCCCATAGCCTTCCCCGCGACCAGAAAAGGCAACAAACTTCCCCGGACATACCCAGCTGGAAACAGCACACTTGCCAACAACAACTCGCGTGTATTTGTCAGAATAGCCATTCTGTCGATTTTCGTTCTTAGTTCTGAGGGGATACGCTGGGCGGGAAGGCGTGTGAGGAGGGTTTCTAGGAATGCGATTGCGATTTTTTTTTCCGTAGGTGGACAGGTGTGGAGTTGTTGGGATTGGGAATCGGCCATGCTGGAGGTAGCGGTATTGAGAAGGGTATCCGCCAGTGCAGCTGTCGCTGTAGAGCTTTTCAAAGATGTGGATATACCCGCGCCGCCCTTTTTCCGCTTCCCAGAAGTGGAAGCGGATAAGTTCGCGAGTATCGTGTTGTGCTCCTTAACGGCCATATATGGTCTAAGTACATCCTCCACTGCGCATTCCGCAATCTTCACCACTTTTTTCCATCCCGCTCCCTTTGGCATTCCTCCCCCAACTAATGTGAGAAGGTTATTCAAAACCCCATACACCGCCACTCGTAAGTCTGAATTCAAATTCGCATAGTCCCAGATTGAGAGGATGATGGTAATTGTTTGGAGTGCAGCAGGGATGAATAACTCACCTAGCCGGCGAACGAGTATGTCGATGAGGGAGATGGTGGTGAGGTGCAATTGGGGGAGGAGGGTGAATAGCCGGTCTCGGGAGGAGGCAGAGTGGGTGGGGTTGGGGTGTGCGTGCGGGGGTGTTAGGGTGAGGATTCGGGAGGTAAGGGTGAGGATTGTGGATAGAGGGGTGGTTACGGGGACGGTGGTCGGGAGAGTGAAGAATGTTGAAAGGAGGCGGAGGAGGAGGAGGGCTCTGTCGGCTTGGATCGAGGGGCCATCGGAGGGCGGGGGGAGGCAGAGAGTATTGTTGGAGGATTCGGGGGTGAGAGAGGGGTCTTCGAGGATAGGCGAGAAGAGCGTGGTGAGGGTGGTGTGTAGATCGGATATAGTGCAGTGCAGGAGGCGGGTCCATTCTGCGGAGATGGCATTTGCGGTGGTGTTCCGCTCTCCGCCGGAGGACTCTGTGCCGCGAGAGGAGGGTATAGCGCAGAGGTGGAGGTTGATTAGGATCTCCAGTGAGAGGGACTCGACTTCTTCAGTTAGGGCGTATGGCGGGGAACTTAGGATTGCCAGAAGGATGCTCTGGGTGCGCTTGACGAATGGTCGAAAGGTTGTTGCGTGGGCGGGGAGGGTTTGGGCTATGGCTCGGAGAGCGGAGGGGAGGAGGGTTGGGGAGTCTGTGATTATTTGGAGGGTGGGTTGCAATTGGGAGCCGGAGGTGTAGTTGGAGGAGAGGGGGGGGGAGAGGAGGTGGAGGGTGGCTTCGAGGAAGGGCTTGAGGTTTGGGGTGGTGAGTTCTCGGGTCAGGGTAGGTTTGGAGGGGGTGAGAGCGTTAAAGATGGTGGAGAGGGTGGTGAGGGATAGGGTAATCGTTGCGGTGGGCTCGGGGCGCTGTAAGAGAGGTTCGGTTAGCTATCTGCGCACTTTGGAATTGAAAGAGTGGATGAGAGAAGGGGAGGACATACCCCGAGTATTGCCTGAACCAACGGTACCCAGCTCTTTGCCCACGCACCCAGAGCCTCAGGACTACTCTCCATACTCGCCTTGACCAGTGCAACACCGGCCCATTTTCCCTGCGTAGATCTGCTCTGGAGGAGAGATGACACCCGGGTTTTGTATTTGTGGAGAAGGACGGAGGTGTCTTCGTTTTTCGTGGAGGCTGTGTGGAAGGCGGCTTCGAGGATCGGGGTGGAGTAGAGGGCGCTGGCGATGGCGGGGATGTCGGAGGGGAGGGAGGGCTCGGGGGTGGCGGTGAGGGTGGCGGTGAGGGAGCGGAGGTGGAATGGGGGAAGCATTGCACCGAGACCTTGCTGTGGCTTGGTGGGCAATACAGACCGTCTCCAGCCTGTTCGGATGGCCCTCCTGTGGTCCCTTGGGCGGGGAGGGTTGGTCCTGCTGTGGGGGTCCTGCCCTGGGGTCCTCCTGTAGCCCTCCTGTCTGTGGGGTCCTCCTGTGGTCCTGTGGTCCTGTGGTCCTACTGTAGTCTTGTTGTAGCCCTCCTCTCCTGTGGTCCTCCTTTGCTGGCCTCCTGTGGTTGTGTCCTGGGCATAAAGAAGTTTATGCCCCGACCGCAGCACGTTGCTGACATCTTCTGCAGATGCGTATGCACTCTACATACACTCTGCATATGCATACCTGTTTATGCGGTGCGGCTCATTCTGGCACAGGGAAATC
Organism: Terfezia claveryi; assembly: GCA_015179025.1. NCBI lineage: Eukaryota > Fungi > Ascomycota > Pezizomycetes > Pezizales > Pezizaceae > Terfezia > Terfezia claveryi. Next base: position 173,787 of record WHUX01000023.1, on the reverse strand, counting down.
CAGCTTCATATTCAACCCCCCCTGCCCCGAATTCATGTCAACTTCGGCCGGGGATACGCCTTCCTTTCAGATCTACATACTTTCTGGACCTCTACTCCATACCGCTCTCGCTCCTTCCTTTATCACCCTGCAGCCCTGCACAACAAACATCTCCCTGGCAGTATAATTCTGCACCGCGCCTCTCGCTCCTTAGTTTCTGTCCGCAATGGCTACTGTGCGTGATTTTGCCCCCAAATCCTGCTCCTTTCTCTGTGGATGGTTGATTAGGTGATAGTTGGCTAATGGTCGTCTGGAGGATACACACAGGCCAAAGCAACAGCCGCAATTGAGCAACTTGATGCTGCACGATGTAGCGGCAACTGGGCTGAGGTGCCAGCACTGGTGAAGCAGGTGGAGAAACGTGCTCCAGGGAAAAGCTGTACCTCACCCGCCATTTCCCCCATCTCAATTCCCTCCCCGGACACCAGATCTAAGCACTATGATCTCGCATTGCCCCCGAATCAAATAGCACTGTTCCTAACTTGGTCGAGATTCTTGAATCTCTTTGAGCGTCTGCACAGGCCTAGCTCTCACTGCCTCAACAGAATACGCAATCCACCTCAAAACGACCACTTCCCCGAATTTCAACACCCCGGAAAGTCGAAAGTACCTCTCGGATTTACTCGCCCCGCTGGTGAAGGAGGTGTCAAAGTACAGCTTGCCCTTACCGAAGCTTCCGAGTCCGGCGGGTGGCGGGCAAAGAGCGGATGTTACCCCGGAGGATATCTTTCAAGCAAAGGTGACGATTGCTTGGATACACTTTTGTATTGGGGAGCATCATACTGTGTTGGAGAAGCTGCCTGGGGATGAAGACACGCCAAAATTGACTGGAGCGGAAGGGTTGGGCTATGAGTATACGAGAGTAGCCTTGATCAAGGCTATTGTGCTTAGGGGTAAGTGGGTAATTAGGAATACCTCAAGCCACGTTACTAACGCAGCCCCTCTGCAGGACTGGCATTGGAGTTCACACAGGGTGACGACCTAGCGACTCCCCTACAAGTTTACAAAACCACTACCAGAATACCCGCACCAGCAATTGGACTATACTCAGAATGGAGAATTTGGACTGAAAAAGCGCTAGGACGCTTCGCACTTGTAGCTCACAAGTGCTGGATTGAGGACGAGGAACGGGCACGGCTGCAGCGGGATAAGCGAATGAGAGCCTACTCTCGAGCTTCTGGCGATGATGAGCTAGAGGATGACGAAGTCGGAGTGGCTGTTGGCCCGACTGTAGATGACTACACCGTTTTATTTGCGTTTAGGTCATATCATAAGCACATTAACGCCATCCATGGGACGCCGTCTACGGCAGTCAAGGATATCGAGCGAGGTCAGGTTTATCGACAGTACCTGCGATTCCTTTCTGCATTGTTGTCAGCGAACTTTACCGCTAGATTTGCCCCAACCAGGCGGCCTAGCAGGGCTACAATGAAGAGTTACCCATCATCTCTTGCTGGTGGAGTGAGAAATTCATCAATAGGGGTCGTTGGCGGTGGGTTGGTTGGTGGCATTGGAATTACAAAGGATGAATTGAAGGATGAGATACGATCTATACAAGGAATATACGAGAGCTATTTTATGCAGAGTGTCGGGTTTCCCAAGGCCGATGAGGTGCATGTGGAGGTTTTGGAGTGGGTCGATTTGGTCATGGCAAACTGGAGAAGGATGGGTGCGAGTGGAGAGGATGCCGCGTCCGTTATTGAAGTATGGTTCCCATTCAGTAATTTATATTGCCTTTGCTAATTTGGTTTCTAGATATTATACCGAGCGTGTGAGAAAACTTTTCACTCTCCTCGAATCCTGAGACATTTATTCCACACATTGACGGCAGTTGGAAACTTCAAAGAGGCACTGTTATCTCTAAATACATACATCGACCTCGTTGGAAAGGCCAAAGTACGAATTGCTAAGGGGGGCGTTGAAAAGGACTCTGACGATGATCAAACTATCATCTTGACTATTGAAGAAGGCATACGCATGCTTTGCAAATACCTCAACAACGGAAAACGAGCAATGGAAATAGCCGAGCTACTCGAAGAATGGCTTGAAGAGTGGGGAGTAGTCAGCTCTGAGGAAGAGGCAGCTGAATTAACTGCTCTTCATAGGACCATCAAAGGCAGAGAAGAAGAGATCTCTACAATATCAGTAGTCAAGCCGGAAGTTCTTTGCGCAGCGTGGAGAGGAATTGGAGTTGCCACATCTCACTGGGCTAGGCAAACTGTCGACGCTGCAAAGCGGCCAGAAATTCAACAAGGTGCGGAAGATGCTTTCCGAAAGGGACTAGGGTATGATGGGGAGGATGTCGATTGTTTGTTTGGCTTGGCGATGGTGCTGGCTGAGACAAGGCATATTGACGATGCGGTGGCTACTATCAAGCAGGCTTTGGTGGGGTTGAGCCATTTAAAGAGTGAAGGGGAGGAGTTGGCGCAAGAGCCGGAGGAGGAGGAGGCTGTCGCTAGGGAGTACAGGAGGTTAGCGGTACCGTTTTGGCATTTGCTGAGTTTGTTGCTCAGTGCGAGTGAGGAGTTTGAGGCGGCATTAAGGGTGTGTGATGCAGTGTTTGAGGAGCTAGGAGGAGAGGATATCCTCAGGATGGCACAAACTGATGCTGTCGATCAAGGCGACCCTCTTCGAGGCATGATTACGAAAATGAGGCCAGATGAAAAGGAGGATATCCTCGAAGTTAAAATGACCCAGATGGCTCTTGTTGAGTTGATGGAGGGGCCAGACGCTGCAATCAACATGTCAGATGAGTTATTGAAACTCTACAACACGCTTTTCTACGCCAATAACTTGGAAGAGCAAATTATCAAAGTCCAACAAGCAAAAGTGCAGCAAGTACAAGAGCAGTTCAAGGGGTTGGAAGTAGAAGAGAAGCCGAGCCGCCTCAGGCCCATATCTCGATATAGCAAATTCAGCCGTTCCCATCACAGAAAACAGGATTCGAGCGCGGTTTCTCTGATGGCTGGGAACAATAGTCGACCCACAACCAGTGGCTCAGGTACTAGCCGACCCAAGAGCAGCCATACGCCAAAAATTGAAATTACGGATCCAAATGGAGCTGGAATGGCAAAATCTTCGACCGGTAGCCCGAGTGCGGATGGGAAGTTGCAGAAGAGAGTAGGTAGGGCGAATAGTGTTTCTGGGGGCACGATCCGGCGGAGAAAGAGTCTTGGGAGTGTCAAAAGCACGAGTTCATCAAGGGGCGGAAGTGAACGAGAACCTACACCACAGGTTCCCGCTATACAAACAGATATGAAAAAGGTTAGGAGATCTCCTTCTCTAGGATCTGCGGCAGCGAGTGGAGCAGGAGGAGGAGGCAATCCACCGGTTCCTCCGCTCCCAACAGCTGCGGGCCCGCAGACACCGACTAGGACGCATATCTTCCATATGCATAAAGGTGTTAAAGCCCCCAATGCATTTAACGGTGTGCAACAACAAACAGAGACAGTCACTGTGTCAGTTGAAGACGCGTCGCATACTACCGCTGGACAAGCCCTCGGCTCCCCGACTGAACCGACTTCTCGCACGATCCTCCCTAGGACAAATAGGCTTTTCCCGTTAGTTACGCGGACCCCGGAACCTGTCCTCCCAGAACAATTAGAGCGGGATAAATTCCTGGCTTGTCTGCGACGGATATGGTTATTTATTGCCGCTCTGTATCGCCGAGGGGGGTTCTTTGACGAAGCACTTCAGGCAATTGATGAAGCTGCGAAGATTAAAACTGTCAACGAGACTGGAGAGGCGGATGTCCTTACTGAACGGGGATATCTTGTTCTTGAACAGGGAAAGAAGGACGAGGCATTGGTTTTTTTTGAGACTGTGTTGGGGTGGGACTGGGATCATCCAGGCGGGATCGTGGGGCTTTGTAGAGTTGTGCTAGAGGAGGGAGGAGAGGAGAAGGAGGGGAAGGTTATCCCCCCGATCGCTACTGGGAATCAGGTCGGGGTGGGGTTGCAGAAGAATACGGTAGGCCTAGGTCCGAGGAGAGAATCGATATATTCTACCCCTGCTCAGCCACCACTGTTATTGAAGAGTGGGATGTTGCCCCCAACCACAACCTCGGCTATTACTACAACCACCTCTGTCGGAGACTCTCTCACCACTCCCTCCACTACGACGGCAAATAAACCACCGCCTCCCCCCGCCACCACCTCGAGTACCTCCACCTCGTACGACAAGGGAGATCTAGCCCGCACCATCGCCCGCAACCGCGCATACGGACTCCTCTCGCAACTGACGAAATCTGGCCGGGGGTGGGACTGCTCCGAGGCATGGTTTGCGTTGGCAAGGATCTATGAGGAGGATGGCATGGTGGAGAAGGCGATTGGGGTTTATTGGTGGTGTGTGGGGTTGGAGGATACTAGGCCTGTTAGGGGTTGGGGAGGGGTCGGGGGCGGTGGAGGGGGGAGTGGTCGGGGGTGGGGGGCGAGGGTGGTGTAGGGTGTAGAGGTTGAATAGATATCCGGTAGAGGGGGTAGGGGGTGAGAGAGGTTGTGTGAGGGCCTTGTTACGTTTCATGTTTTGAGTATCCCTAGTTTTCTTTGCTCTGATGTGCGCAAGCAAGCGAGCGAGCGATGAAGTAACTATTTTCATACCTTTGTGTTATACTTGTTTTTATTTTTGAGTCGTGGGTCGTTTACGTATATTTAATTTTATGTGATTGAATAGATCCTGATATTGAGATATTGCCTAGTAACGAGTGAGAGTTTTAAGATTTTCTATACAATGTGTTAGGTATACGCCGTATAGTAAGTACAGTTATAGATAGGGCCTAAGTTAGAGGTTCTATATTTATTTGAGAATAGGGGTTGCAAGGGGTTCCCCCCTCGAACCCCCCCCCAAAAAAAAAAAAACCTCGGAAAGACTTTTTTTTTTTTTTTTTTGGGGGGGGAGGGGGTTGGGGAGGTAATTTGTATGTACAGTAGGGTGGGGTAGGGTAGGTACATAAGTAAGTAGAGAACCGCCACAGGAATATATGAAAACCGAAAACCAAAAAAAAAAAATATATTTTTGCATACATCTGACACAACACAGGGGAGTTTCTTGTTAACAAATGTCTCTTATGCTTCATCAAAATTTAGGCAAATCAAAATGCCCTAATGCAATACATATTCGTCAAGCAAAATCCATTATGGCAGTCTCCATCCCTGCTGCCCAAATCGATACAAACGCCAATTAACTTGTGTCTGAGGCCTCCTACTTCTTCGGTGTAGCCCTCACACCGACCTTCTTTAACCCCGCCGGCGTGCTCATTCTCGGCGTCACCGCTCCAGCCTTCCTACTCACAGCCACATTTCCACCCACCTTCCCGAAACCCTCACCAAAGGGGCTATCAATCCTCATTCCTCCTCCCCACTGTGAGCTACCCATACTACTCATCAGCCTATGCGCCGCAGGTGTCAACGGAGTCATTTGCGCTCTAGGTGTGCTGGTCGCCCCACCAACCGCCTTCGCTACATTCCCGAACGCTGTGCTCGCCCTCTTCTCTCTGGCGACTTTGTCGACCATCTTATTCAGAAGCATCTCTCTCCGGGGTGTAGCTGCAATTTTAAAAGGTGATGGGCCAGTAAAATTAGGCACTGTCGGTAGACCACTTCCACTGCTAAACCTATGCTCGAAAACGTCGATTTCGGTTTTTGTAGGCTCGTCATCGACAAATGCGTATCCATTCACTCGGGGGGTGGCATTCCCATCTTCCAATTCTGATGATACCGAGCCCCGGGGGTTTCCTGCTATGGCATCTTGAATCGCTGAGAAAGACGGAGAAGCTGGGGGCTCCCTAGATGCTGCTACAGAGGGAGGAGGTGGCAGGCGAGTATTAGAATAAGAGATCGATTTCGGGGATTTGATTTGCGCCCTCTCTTCTTCCCCGGATGCCGACGCTGCAGATGGCGCTGGTAGCGCAAGTTGTTGATCTTCCACTCCCTCTGGCACAAACATAAATCCGTTCCTCGGTTTACTTTTCCATGTCTCCGGTGCTGCCTTTCTATCATCCACCCACACTATACTCTTCCTCTGCTCCCCATCCTCCCCACTACCATCCCCATCCACCTCCCCCCGTTCTTTTAATATTCGATTCGCCATTTGCACCCTCTTTCCCGGTATCTTATTACCATTCCACATCCACGCATACGCATTCCTCTTCTTCTCATTCTGCCGATCCAAAATATCATTAAAACTCGCATTATCCTCACTTGTATACTTTGCCTGGAACGCATCCAGCGAGAGGCTAGTATCCGGCTTCACCTTCCTTGGACCTCCCCCTAATGTACTCGTCGTGCTCATCGTTGTCCCTGTACTCCTGACCGACCCTGGCGTCTCCATCCCTCCTAGCCCTGACCTAGGTGTAGGAGTCACAAGTCCCCCTCCCCATACCGGTGTCGGTGTCGGTGCAAAGCTCGTCCCTGTCCCAGCCCTCCGTTTCGCCATCCTCTTTTGCTGCACCCGGAAACTCGATATCCTGCTGGTATTCAACTTTCGGCCAGCTTCCGCAATCCATTCAGGATCTTGTGAGTCCAGCGCTTCCATGTAGTCTTGTGTGAGTTTCGCTTCAACAAGACCTGGGAAGAAGTCGCGAGCGATGATCTCCGAAAGAGCATCAGTGTAGGTGTCTTCGTCGAGGACGACTGGTGGGCGTTTGATTCGTTTAATCGGCGGCGGCGGTGGCATGAGCTCCGTGTCAGCAGCTTTGCGGATGAGTGCTTGTGATGGGGGCGAGGAAGACGAGGAGGAGGAGGCCATGATGATTAATAGTGAAGCCGAAAGTCGAGGAGAACAGGTGCTGAAACGCAGTTTTGGAGCGCGGACTTGAGTGAATCGCTTGCCAAGAGCTTGTAGCTTTCACGTGATGAATGATGATTCTTGAATTACTGGATGGGACATTTAAATAAATAAAGTCCTGGTATCGATCTCTAATTATCTATAAGAGCCCTAGCAATACGAAATACAATGACCACGCTATAACCCAACGAACCTATAATCTACAGCCCCAATTATCATAGTGTTACCCTCAAAACTGTACAAAGTGCACCAAAAACGCCCTTCTCCTCTCCTCGTCCCCTTGCTTCTCCCACAACACCCCTGTACCTCCAACTGGCCCAACCACACTTTGCCTATTCGGCGCCCTAGCGTCCTTTTCTGGCACCGCCGGAAGTGGCCTATAAACCATAACCTCTGCAAATATACCCGCAAGCCGCTGCTTCAGCAAAATTTGTCTTACATTAGTTTTGATCATTGAGGAACGGTTTGATTTGCTTGCGGTACTGGCAACTGTATCTGTGGTTGCCGAGCGGGTGAGTGGTGTGGGTTCCGGATTGTTTGTAGAGAGGATGCCAAACATCTCGGAGACGAAACCAGTGAGGTAGATGAATACATTAGCATGAATCGGAGAGGCTGAGGTTGGGAGAGACTCCAGGACCTGGTTTTCATTAAAAGTCAGCAATTGTCATACATAGCACGTTGGTGATGGAGGGCACAGATACATACATTCTCCCACTCCTTAGTTCCCCCCGCTCCGCCTTTTATGACTACTTCATACAAATTCTGTGGTATGACCCTGCCGTCTAAGCTTCCCAGAAAACCCAGTAAGCATTCAGCAGCAACCTCAATAATGTCCTCTGCTGTGTAGCCCTCCTGTTCCCATTTTTCAACTTCCAATTCCTTGTCTTGAGATAGACATTCCAAGATCCACAACAGAAGTTTTCTCCTCCCTCCCAGGGTAGATTCTCGGACACCCAAACCGTTGTTGTATTGTAGTCCCCAGGTTTCTTTTACAAATGGCCACCCAACTTCAGAATACCATTTCTGATTTTCCACCCCACTCTCCTTTGCACAGTCCTCCTCGACAATATCCTTCGTTTGGCGTAAAAGGTACTCGGTTATTCGATATAACTCTCTGGGAGCACTGTACCTCATCTCCTTCTTTTCTTGTCCATCCTCAGAGAGCCTGTCTTTTGAGAACCATGATCTCGCACCACCCGCTCCCTCCGGGATTGATACCAACTCTTGTAGGCTTCTCCCGAAACAGCTCTGCATCCACTGCCCACTTACCGGAATAAAAGTGTCCCTTCCGTTCTCGACATGCAATACGAGGATATCTTCTAGTTCCTCGTCGCCCTTGTTCAGCCTCTGAAGAAGCACAACATCACTCATCTCAATCAAGAGGCAAATATATACTGTTACTACCTCCCCAGGCTCCAGCTTGACCCCCTGAGTGACAGCCTTTCCGCCATCACTGTGATCATCGTCAAAATCAACTTCGAGCCAATGCTTACATATTGATTCTTTCTCTTCGCCAAGCTCACCGTCTATTATCGGGCGTTTACGGAAAGAGCATGTTGCAGGTACGAGGCCCGTATTTGCTACAGTTAGCTTCCTCTCAACACGTTCCCCTAATCGTACCTCCCCTAGAGAAACACTCATATCCTCGTTGCAGTAATCTTGTCGCGCTGGAGAAGAGGCCTCTCCCTCCCTGTCAATGATAACGGTGATGACTGGCCGCCTTTCGTTTTCTATTCGGTCAACCTCCTTAGCTACTTCAGCGTAGACATCACTCTTTCGGTCATCACTGACAGCTGGGAAGCTCAAGGAAAAAATTGCTGTAACGGGCTTGTGATCTGATGCTGTGATAGTTTGGTGGGATGTATACGTCATAAGATTCAGCTTGATACCTGACGCCGATGAACAAGATAAAGCTGCGTTTTGTGGGAAAGAAACCGGAGGATCTTCGACAGTCTCCTGATCCTCTGGTGGAGGTGGTAAATGCGGGATGATATTATCTGCTGGGGAGACTATTAAATCTTCACCTCCATCCTCCTCGTCCTCGACTGTGAGGGTGGTTGCCCGGCGGCGGTTGAATGCGACCGGTTTCGGGGTCCCTTCATCGTCACTCTGCTTGTCTGTCTGCTCTCCCAACCCCATCAGGGTGCTGATGGTGTCGAAGGAAGTTTTCGGTTGCCCATGTTCATCTCCAGCGTTTCCCGTTCCTTCACCCTCTTGAGGTGTCTCATCTTCATCCTTCAGTTGCCACAGGATCCTGTCACAGTAACTTGGTGCCCTCTGCTTTTCGCTACTATCAAATACACCCAAAGTCCCAACATCATATTTGTATGTCGGTAGAAACGAAATCTTCCCTTCCTTGTAGCTTTTGAAGGACTTCCCTAACTGCTGTTGCTTGTATAATTGGTCATGAACCAGTAAAGACCTGATCGTTCCATCTAATGATTCTTGTGTTTCCTGAAACCTAGATACCCTGGGAAAATTGAACGATTTTGGTGGGACGTAACTTGCAGGTGACGAAGGCCCCTCAGAGGGTATAGTTGGAGGGAATTCCGTGGGAACAAAAGATTCTAGTGCACTTCGAATATCATCATTTGGAAGTTCAATTCTATAATTCAAATCTCCACACCAAATCACCAAATCAGCCTGATTCATGCTCTCTCTCACATCCGTCATAGGTGCATTGAGATTCCCGTCTGCGGGGAAGCCAGCTAAGACATCCCGCTTGACTTTGTCAAAGGTCATCCTCCGCAATATTTCATTATGGTCCCAATTGCGTCTGTCTGTCGCATTCTGCATCGCCGCAAGGTGGCAGTTAATAAGAACCAACCGTGTGGTCTCCCCGAGCACTAATCTCACACCAGCGGCTCCTTTATTCCCTCCATAACCCATCAACCCGGTGCCAACGGTACATGTCGAGACTGAGGAAATTAAATGCTGTATCCGAGGTGATGCGTACACCAGCGATAGTAGTCCTATTAGCTGTGGTGACGCTATCAACTTATAACCGACTGGCAGGGCTGCCTGTACATGAGCCTTCCAATTAAGGGGGATTTTCGGATCAGTTGGACGAAGGTAGTTTTCTGGAGCCGTAACATCCACAATCTCTTGCAGCCCCAAAACGTAAATATCAACAGCGCCCTCTTTCTCCGTAATTTGTCCATCCTGGCTTATTCCTAGCCCTTCAAGCGCTTCTCCGGCTCCATCTAGGAGCTCCCCAATGCCGTATCCCCTGGTACTTGCCCTCTTGCTATTCCTACCTCTATCACGAGACCTAGGACGTTCATCACTCTCACATTCTCTTATCCACTCTCGGATATCCCTCTCTATAGCTAAAGATGCTACATTCCACGTTGCAACTTTTATTCGTACATGCGTTGGCGTGAGGTAGTCTTTCCTTCGAGCATAGAGCTCGGTGTGGAGGTAGGTATGAGGATTGGTGGATAGAGTAGTTGGAGACAAAGGGGTTGTCAGTGGCATTATGCAGGTTTGGTTGAATGGTTCTTTTTCTATGGGGCGAGATCCTTGTCCTTGCGTCAGAACATCAATGGTATGGTAGTGTGAATAATGTATTGTATTCCCAACTTTCATCAGGGTTTTCTGTTGAAGGTTCAAGAGTATCTCAAGTAGTTACAGAGTATTTGGGAGACAGCCTGGGTCATCTAGGGAAGAAGGCAAAGGCAAGGGGTACATAAATCAAAGCGCGTATCATGAAACCAGGCGAAAGGTCTGTTCCTCCTCCATAGCTTACAGCCTGACCATATTAATGTTGAGCTCCGCCTCATTTAGGAACTGTAAACATACTAGCCACTTTGTACGCAGAAGAGCTGTGGCGCAAGCAGTAGGGCAAACCCTCTCAAACTCACCCTGCAGCACACGGAAACCTCACCGCCAAAAAAGAATATGCTCGTTTTAAAATTAGTGACCAACTTTGACCGACGTATCACGACAAACCTCAATACCAGCATAATCAAGATGCCTGTACGTACTTTCTCCGACAGGAATCCCGACATATACGAGCGACATCTCAGGCAATCAGTGTCGATTCTGCTGGTGTCGACTCAGGGCGGTGGATGATTGCTGGATGAAGGGGCTGAATTGCTAACTGGAGATTTTACGGCACAACTGCAGTCCCACAAATCCTTCCGTACCAAGGTCAAGCTTGCCAAAGCTCAAAAGCAAAATAGGCCCATTCCCCAATGGATCCGATTGAGGACTGGCAACACCATCAGGTCAGTCTGCACAAAACCTTGGGATACTCTCAGCAACCCAACAGAATCACCCACTGACACTTTTTCTTCTCCGCCTTTAGGTATAACGCCAAGCGTCGTCACTGGCGCAAGACCCGTATCGGAATCTAGACAGCTCACCTCCCCAAAATACTCCCGCCCCCCTCCTCCTCCGCCGCCGCCAGCAGTATCCTCCTCATATTCAAACGATTTTCTCAATCCGCTGGCGTTTTCTTTTTTTTTTCTTGAAGTTTTCAATAAACAAATTTCCGCATGTTTCATTGGCTATTTTCTTTCCGGATGGGTACGGTTTGGTTGGGCATGGACTGCGCTGGACAGACGTAAATGGACAGGATACGGACTCAGGAGTGGATAGATGCAATGCAAGCTGTGTCTAGTCATCTGTCAAGGCGGCCCAACTGAAAGTGTGTCGGCGTTCAGTTGATGAGGATAATTCAAAGAAAGGAAGAAAAAAAAAAAATAACAAAACATCAATGGCTTGGTTCACGTGAAGCTGGATCTGCCCTATCAAGTGTCAACTGGAGAATCAACACCCAACACCGTTGGGCAATCCAAGGGGGTCAACTCTGAAAAGTGTTTTGGTTATGAAACATTCTTGATACAGAACATGTATCAACCTTTTGATTATCTTGAGTAGTTGCGCTATATATATCATATATATGGATATAAGTAATCCATTCGGTTGGTCACCGCTTTTAGTGACGGCAGACGGTGAATTTTCATTTGCAGGGGTTTCTTATAGGTTTTTGGATGCATGCATGCCCCTCTGTTCCTACCGTAAGCCGCAGGGGACTCGCCCTCTACCTATCCAATTGCCCCGGCCACTGCCGTTCGTATCAAGATATGCCCACAGAAAGAAGAAAGTGACGTGGAGCGGTGCCATTGTAATACTCTGCCACCCTCACACATTGGAACTCACAACAGACAACAGTTTGTATTATTTCCCTCATCAGATAATATTGATAACCTTTGTGCATTGATAATACCTTTTTACGCCTCCCGAGAGCTTTGCTTTATCGAACGCTTTTGTTTTGGAGGTTTAGTTCGCCAGAGAGACGAAGCCAAACAACGAGAACTGGAGAACGAATACAGAGCAAGTTGCGATGAGCGAGAAGTTGTAACGGAACAGTTACAGGCAATTATATACCGTAGTCGAAATCGCTGCGGGTCCGTAACTACGTCCAAACAGGCCCAATATTGATAGCCCGGCACAGTACAGAGTACCGCGGCCATGGACTTTGACCTGGAGTCGCATCTGAGTCGTGTCTTCCTGGGCGAATCCGCTGTTCCTCCTGGCCCCAGGCCGGCCTCATCCGCACGCCCCATCATTCCTATTCCTGGCCGTCGTCCAGTCTCAGCGCTCGGCATACAAAGCCCGGGCTCGAGCTTCCACTCGCCGCCGCCCTTCCCTAACCTGCTCTCATCACTCACAGACCGGCCCCAACCGCTGTCGCCGACAACGACAATAACAAACTCAAAGTCGCCTGCCTCGAGGTATATTCGCCCGGCTCGCTGCCTGACTGACTCGATCCTGAGCTCATCCTCGTCTATTGACTCCTTGCTGGGCAACTCGGCTCCACGGACACCTCCGCCCGCAACCGCACCACCCCCCCAGTAGCCACAACCCCAGTAGCCACAGCCCCAGTAGCCACAACCCCGTCCCCGGCGGCGCTTGCTGTCACCACCGCCGCAGCGTCTGAAATTGAAAGCGAGCGGCGGGAGCCTGTAGCATCTCTGGAAGCTCCAGTTGAAACGGCAGTAGCTTCCCACAATCCGAAACATCTTCAGATCCCAGCGCCTGGGAAGACACCTGTGCAGAAACCTAAAGCTGATTCGATTACCGGTACCGAGAACGTTGCTTCTGCAGTTACCCATCCCGACCTGCACGCAGAGCAACCGGATCTACAACCAGCCACACAAGGTCTACTACAAGAACAAGGGCTCATCCACAGCCAAGCGGAGAGCCAAAAATTATCCGTTCCCCCAGGTGTTGAAAGCTCGCCAACCAGCAGCCCCGAATCGCAACTGGGCCACCCCGAACCCTCGCCGCCAACACCGGCTAAAGCTGTAGCAGCCCCCCCACCACCAACACGAGGACGAGATAGCCCAGCACCAGCGATTGACACTCCACCCCCAACACCCAGCCGGAAGGGTACGTCACCCTCACCTCTGGCGGAGTCGACATCTACGGAAACTGAAGTACCAGCAGAGGGAGATAGCTTCAGAGATTTCAGAGTGCCACAAAAGTCTGTGCCGACCCCCCCACCGTCGCCATCCACCTCGAGGCCTGCATTTGGTCGCCTATCATTTGGCTCTTCATTCTCAAGCTTGGTACAAGCGGTGACTTCTGCAACGGCGCAGTCGAATATGGGACTCACAGGAGATGGGAGGAGCAAGTCATCCTCCGGACAGAATGGTGTTTTTGGTGGCTGGTTACAAAAGAGGGCCTCTGTAGCTAATATGACGGTGACAGAAGCAAAGGGCGAAGACGAGGTGGGAGGGCTCACGCTCAATAGATCCAGGTCAGCATCAACTGTCAGCAAGCTTACACCTGGCAAGGAAAATGCAGCCAATGGAGTCAATGGGTCCTCTAATATGTCTACCGCGCCCCTGCGATCTTCAGCCTCCTCTTTTGTGGAAGGATCCTCGAGGCCGACAACACCGCAAAAATCCCCTGGTCCAGGTTCGGCGTTGATTTCACCGGCGAGGCAGATGACAAGCCCATTAAATTCAATACCGGAGCCCCCACACCCAGCTCTTGTGGACGAGTTCCAAGGGCTCAGTTTTCCAACGTTGATAAACTCGTTTCGGACCCCGCCTCCATCAAAGCTCACAGAACAATGTGAACGATCATCAGCCGAGGATCGACTCGAAGAGTTGGCAAATATGGCTCAGAATCTGTTAGAGAGAATGTATACTGCTTATACGAAGCGAACCTCAGCCTTGGAAGAAGTGCTGGCAGACCAGGGCGTCCTGAAGGAGGAGGTAGAAGAGAGGAAGGTAAAAGCTCGGCATCTACAGTCACAATTAGACCATGTCAGTCAAGGCGCAGAGAAGACTAAGGAGGAAAAGGACGAGGTGATTGGTATTCTGGTTAAGGAGTTGGAAAATGAGAAGGTCAAGATGGAAGAAGAGAGGAGAGATTGGGAAGAGGAGCGCCAGAGGTGGCGCGAGATGGAGAGAGAAAAACTTAGAGCTGAGCTCCTGATGGAGATGCTGGCTGCTCAGGGTGGTTCAGGTGATGCTGTTGAAGAAAGGGACACAGAGATGACTCCCAGGGGGAAAAGAGTTAGTACTGGAGGTGCCAGTAGCGACAGCGGGTTTGATGAGAGCGACAAGAGCGATGCGGACAGCTTTTATTCCATGGCGAAGGGAGAAGCTGCAGCACAGAATGGAGGTGTGGTGGCTAAGAATACATCTCTTGCTTCGATGACAACCACTTCAACAGAACCCTCTACACCGACTAGGGCAGGAAGAGCCGGGAATGGAGGGGAGAAGAGCGGGAAAATGGTGCCTCCACCGTTACTTAACCCCGCCCCGCTCAGTGTCGTGCGGTGTGAGAACTGTTCCAGGATATCCTTCTCGAGTAGGCCTTCATCCCCCTCGCCTAGTATAACGTCTGTTTCCTCACCTCCTCTTGTTGTGCCTGGCAGCGTCAACCCATCACGGTTCCCCGCTCCGCCCTCCAAAAACCACGAGCCACCCCAGCAGCCCTCTGCACCGTCGTCTGCTACTTCAACAACAGCAACTTCATCCAGATGGGGTTTCGGCGTCCTGAGAGGAGGGAATAGCAATAATGGAATGCAGGAATTGGATCGGTTACGAGGAGAGAACAAGAATTTAAGAGAGAGGGTTGGAGATTTGGAAAAGAGTGTTGATGATGTATTGGGCGTACTTGGAGGATGGAGGAGTTAAGAGCTGCCATAATTACATATACCCTGTTTGTTCGTTTGGTGAACCAATGCTAAAAGGAGGTGTATATATAGTGGACTTGTCGATGGCTGGAAAGAAGGGTTATGTATAAGGCGTGCTGACTACAACTATAGACGGATTATATGATTTGGAAGGGTTAAATATTCCCTCGGCCGAGTGGCAGAAGAAGGTTATAAGGAGTTGGAAGCTGTGGCTGTTTGGTTTTGCATGCCCTTGACTATCTGGGTTTACTTGTTGGACTGTTGGAATTGGAGTGAGTTTTGTTGGGTGTGGGTGTTTCTTTTCTACTCTGGTGTCCTAACTGTTGACGGCGTTCTGATACTTCTGTAATTACCATAATATCGATCTTCTTATAGTTTTCCTCTTGTTCTTTGTAGGCATGTTATCCCGTGTTTGAATTTGAGTTGAATTATGAATCAATTGTTCATGATATATTACAAATAGACCGCCTTGTTGGTTTAATTTCCTATAATAAACCTCAGAACTAGGATTGCAGAGGAAGTTGGTATGGTACTGTACGTATGTTAGGTTCAAGGTTAACTGGGCTACTATTATTCGAGAGGGTCTAGATGAAATATTAGGATAGTGGGGCATAATTATGCATTGTTCTATAGATATATCTAGCATGTTTATGGGGATGAAGGGTGTTTAAAGAATCCCATACATGCTAAAATCGTTATATAACTAAGTTCTAGGCCACCCTTGTTACGTGCACCCCCACCCCAACGCTTCTACTACTGTCCCAAGTGTCTGATATACAGTATGTATTATTGGGGCCTTACTTCCGATCAATTTTCTGATGCAGCGGTTATCTATCCTTTTCTGAGTAAACAAATATTAATTGAGTGCAAGTTTCAGAAACAGGAAAAACTTAAAATTGATACATCATATATTATTATTTTCTAAGACTCTTGTAATTGGAAAAGAATCCCTCTGGGCCTGTTTCACAAGTTCACCATGGGATGAATGTCCTCATCAATATTTATTCCTCGAGTTGGACTCCTTTACAGAAAGTTGTTTCCTCTCAGATAGCTAGTGTAATAACCCCCCCTCTTCATACCCTCAAGGGGGTCCATTTCATATGTGTTTATAAGTTATGGTGATATAAGAATAATGGTTTCGATTATGTCATACACAAGTCAGGTCCTATAAGTTCACAAGTTACATAGGAAACTTGTATTTCCACTTCTTGAGCTCATGGCTGGTTGCTGATATTTATTGCATAGGGTACTCTGTATACATCGGTGCTAAGAAGCACAAAGCTATTGTGCCTCACAGCTGATCTTGGCAATCTTCGCTGCGTGGTACTTGTATATGTAGCTCAACCCAGAATTCAAGGACATTGCGTGCCCCCCTACGCAAGAGGAGTCCTACTAGGAAATACGACCTCCGGCGCGAAAGCAATACTTGCAACTATCCCCGAGCTGACAAGCTGCTTTCAGAGTCGCATTCAGGACCTCCCAGAGCGAAATCTTTGTAGAAATAACGGCACTACCTGCATTTACGCCCCTCTAGCAATATGAACTCCTTTTCCCAATCCAATGGCGCCTCACAAGTCGCAGATGAGACACACGCAAAGCCCATTGTACTCAACCGGTTCTTGGACGTTCCGTCGTCAATAGACATTCCTATCCAAGAAGCTGAAGATGAAGAGGAAACATCGGTTGAAGTAGACCTCGATAATCTCCCAGACGACCCAACAGAGCTTTGTGTGCTGTTAGATAATGAAAACAGTCAGAGGAACTTCTGGATGTCCATCGCGTTGGGGTATGCGAAGCATGGGAAAACCGATGGTGCAATTGAGATGTTGATCAAAGGGAAGGATTCGGAGAGGATGCAGCGGAATGTTAATGACAGGTTGCCGTTATTGGGGGCGCTGGTATGGTTGTATTTGATGAAGGCCAGGGGAGCCGCAAGGAGTGCTGGTGGTGGTGAGTTCTGGGATCTGGACAGTGGGGAGTTAGGATGCTAATACGCCCTGTCTGGTACAGTTGACAATGGAAATAGTATGGCGGACGAGCAAAAGACGAAAGATTACTACCTCAACCAGGCTACTTCGACACTGAACGAAGCGATTCGTATCGATAGGGACTCGATTGTTAATAAGCTTGCCCGAGGGATGATATCTCTTATGAAGTCTGCACTTGCGACCAATCCAGCCGACAAGAAGACGAATATGGACCAGGCTACCAAGATCTTTGAGGAGGCATATCGAGGTCATGGTGGAAAGAAGAATATGTTCGCGGCAATGGCTAGGGCCCGGATATTATTCGCAAACAAAAAGTACGCACAGGCTTTGGAGGGGTATCAGGAGGTGCTGCTGAACAGGCCGGATATGGACCCCGATCCAAGAATTGGTATAGGTCTGTGTTATTGGCAACTGGGTTACAAAGACGATGCGAAGATGGCATGGGAAAGAAGCCTGGAAATCGTATGTTGTTGGATAGGCTGAGCATTGAGTTGAACTAACCCTGAGATGAATAGGACCCTACCTCGAAGATTGCAAATATCCTTCTTGCCCTGTACCACCTCAGCACCACTGCCGGCCTCTCTGAGAGTTCCCCAGAGTTTGCAGAGAACTACCGAAGAGCAATCACTGATTATACTCAACGTGCATATAAGCTCGACAAGGACCTTCCGATAGCATGCACAACGTTTGCAACCTACTTCTTCTCTAAGAAAGGGATGGGCAATGTGGAGGCACTCGCAAAGAAGGCAATAGAGTATACAGATATTGGCACAGTCGCGAGTGATGGGTGGTATCTACTCGCAAGGAAACATCATTATGCTGGAGAATATGAGAAGGCATTATCATATTACAGAAAGAGTAACGAGGGCAGGTTCGAGAAACCACGGGGAGCTGCAGGTGAAGAGAGAGGATATTTACCGGCCAGATTAGGAATGGGACAAGTGCAAGTCTTGATGAAAGATTATGGATCAGCGAAGTACACCTTCGAGAAGATCTTAACGCACCACCCCAAGTGCATCGAAGCCATGACTATCTTAGGCGCACTCTACGCTGAGGAAGTCTTTGCTGTGGGGGCTCAGGCTGGTGTCGCGGGGGCAAAAGATGATATTGGAATTGTCCATAGGAAGGCAATCCAATTACTCGAATCCGTTCGCAACTGTTGGAAAGACTCAAAGAGGAACCTTAGGCCAGATTCCTCGCTCCTACTAACCCTTGCAAAACTCTACGAGGGTGATCAACATGAGAAGGCTCTGCAATGTCTCCAACAAGTTCAGCAAATTGAGATGGAAATCATCAATGATGATGAATCGGGTGAGGAGCTACATATTCAACCACAGCTGTTGAATAACATTGCTGTTCTTCAATATCACCAAGGCAATTATGATGTGGCTAGGGAATTATACCAAACTGCGCTTACTACCTGCGCTGCCCTCGCCCAGAAGAACGCCGAAGGCGTAGACACTGATGCTCTTGTCACTACACTCTCCTACAATCTTGCCCGTCTAGAGGAGGCAGCGGGTAATACGGAAGAGGCCACGAAGCTCTACGAAGGGCTCCTCGCTAGACATGAACACTATGTAGATGCAAATATGCGACTTACATACATTTATCTCCGAAAATCTCCTCCCGATGAGGGAATCAAGCGGATCCAGAAGCTGATGCAAACCGACGGTGCAAATCTCGAAGTCAGGGCCCTTTATGGATGGTATCTTTCCCGGCAGAAAAAGAAATTCCCTATCAATATCTCTGAAGATCCAGAGATGCGACATCATAAACATTCACTTCAGCACTACGATAAACATGATCGATATGCACTCACAGCTATGGGAAATTTGTATTTGATAATCGCGAGGGAGATGAAGCGAGACACAGAAAGTGACAGGGGGAAGAGGCGGAAAACATATGAGAAGGCAGTGGAGTTCTTCGATAAGGCGTTATTGTTGGATGGGAAGAATGCCTATGCGGCCCAGGGAGTGGCGATTGCGTTAGTCGAAGATAGGCGGAATTATAGTCAAGCCGTGGGGATCTTTACGAAGCTCAAGGAGACAGTAAAGGATGGAGCAGTGTTCCTGAATTTGGGGCATTGCTTGGCGGGACTGGAACAGTGGTCTAGGAGTATAGAAGCTGTAGGTTCTCGATGTCCTCTCTATGGAAGATCGGTTGCTAAAATCTGCGCGCATAGTATGATACCGCGCTGAATAAGTACCAGGGCGGTAAGGATCATAACACACTTACCTGTCTCGGTCGAGTCTGGTACTCCAAGGGCCGTAAGGAAAAGGGTGCAGAGAGCACTGCAGCCCAGAGCATTGAGAGCTTCAAAAACGCCCTCTCATACGCAAAGAAGGCTCTCGAACTCGCGCCCGACTCAACTGTCTACCAATTTAATGTTGCTTTTGTCCAATTCCAGCTTGCACAAACCATACGCCTACTTCCCGAGGCTCAGAAGACCCTTGCAGATATGGAAGACGCTGCTGCGGGTCTTGACGAGGCTATTAAGACCTTCACTGCAGTTGCTCGAAGCAAGAATCCCCCGTACCCGCCACAAGATATTGACCAGCGTGCAGCGATGGGGAGGAACTCTCTTGCAGGGCAGTTGGCTAGGGCTATTGAAGCACAGAGGGCATATGAGTCTACTAATGCTGCTAAACTGGCTGAGGCTAGGGCTAGGCGAGAAGCAGAGATGAAGAAGAAAGAGGAGGAAGAGCTAAGGAAGCAAGAGCAATTAGAGGAAAGGCAGAGGACGCTTGCCGAAGAGAGACGGAAGCTAGTGGAAGAATCGAGGGAGCTTGCAAGGAGGAGAATGGAGGAGGAAGAAGCTAGACGAGGGCCGGATGGTTATGATACTGAAGATGGGGGGAAGAGGAAGAGGAAAGCCGGCGGTGGTGGAAGGAAGGGGAGGAAAGGAAAGGGTAGAGAAGACGGGGTCATTGAAACGAGCGAGAGCGAACGGGAACGAGGCGATGCAGGAGCCGAGTCTTCAGCGCCAAGAAGAAGGCGCCGTAGCAAGTCGCGGGCTTTGGCTGAAGATGGCGAAGATACTGCTGCTGCGGACCGTCCTAAGAAACGGAAAAGGCTTACGAAAAGTGGTGGGGCCGCAGCGAAGAAGGGTGGTTATGGGAAGTACAAGTCTGCGGAGACGGTCGATTCGGATGAGGATTTGGATAATGAGGAGATGACTCAGCCTCCGCCCACGACGCTGAAGGAGGCGAAGGGTGAGGATGATGATGAGGATACTGCGGGCAAGAAAACTAAGGGTAGGAGGAAACCCAGAGTTGAGGATGATTCGGATGAGGGGCCATTGGAGGAGCTTGATCCGGAGTTTGTGGAGAAGATGGAGAGGTATATAGCGAGAAAACCGGAAGGGAAAGGAGATGTGCCGATTGACCCGGCGTTGAGAGACAATGATGTGGAGATGGAGGATGATTGAGGGGTTGAGGTCTAGCTAGATATGGCTCCTCATTTACGCAACTTATTTGTGCTAGGATCATTGTCATAGTCATTAGGCTCAGTATGTTTTTATTTTTGGTTTGGCATTTTTTTAGGGGAACCGGAGATATCGAACTCAGTAGGATAAATAAGGGCATGTGAAAGAAATCAAATCCCTAATGCATGTATAGTTAATACCTGAACAGAGATATACCAGAAAGCAACCTTACCCTGAACTTTTCCATTGTTCCATGACTGCTTAACACTACAGTTATGTATACCTAAATGTTAACACGCTTACTTTTGTTTTATGTAGGAAATACTCTCGCGGGTATGCCTAGTCCGACTGTGTGGAACAAACCCAAGAACAATTTATTTACTCTAGAGCAGAATCAGATAAGCGGCAGATAACAAGCTTCCCGCCAAGATCTTTAAGATTTCGAGATCTCTATATGAACAATTCGCTCACAGAAAAACCACCCCCAGAGCTACATGAACACTATTAGCGATGACTTCGTCACCCGAGAGAAAGCGGAAGAGGGACTCCCACGCTCCAGTCAATGACTTAGCTGAGATTACGATTAGGGTCGCGGAAAATACCGACTTTATACCCATTGTCGGTTCGTACGCATCTCTAAGTTTTAGAGAACCTCCGCTGACCGAGAATTTTTGTATGGCGTTCTAGTTACTACCCCAGGTGTGCAGATTCCAGCGGATACTCAATTAAGAGCGTACTCCCGTCCTCGAGCTACCAAGAAAAACAAAACCTCATCTGCAGTAGAATACATCGTCCATGGATCGACGGAACGGATTGACTATGAAGGCCGGGAGATGGAGGAGGATGTAGAAGTGGAAAAGTACTACGTAGGGATTTATGACCCGAAGACTGGGGAGATGGAAGTGCATCCTGCGCCGAGGGTGCATATCCGAAGGGAAATCAAGAGCCTGAGGGAGAAGGATGCGGAGCTAGCAAAGAGGAATACGCTTGGGGATGGAGTAGGTTCCCTGCTTATTAGGATAGGCGAAGGAGACACTGACAACGATGGGTAGTATTCCTCTGCTCGCGCGCTCCTCGGGGCGGAATTCGGTACCAAGAAGTCCAGGAAGGCGATTGAGCGACGAGAGATCAATAAGGTCAATGTTGTGGACATGGACGCCACGGTTACAACGTCCATTATATCCCAGATTGGTGAGAATACAGAATCAATGCCTACAAAGGAGGATCTAGTCAAGGCTGCCGAGGAACGGAGATTGTTGCCGCCGCATAAGACCGAGGGGATCACGTGCCCCTCGGAGGTATATAACTTGGAGGATGTGGTAAGTAAGGAGGAGCTGGATCACGTTTGGGTACAGGATTGGTATAAGGAGGCAAAAGCGGGTAATGCGATTTACGTTCCGTATGCTCCCCAAACCCCAGACTATTGAAGGAAGGACGGAAACTGACCTGGTTTGTCGGTTAGGGATAACTCACATGTCACCCAACGCATCAACAAACTTGGTCTTGCCAAAAACCCCAACGCAACCAATACTCAAAAGCTCAAGCTCCTCAAATACATCTCCATCCTGCGGAATCTATACATGTTCCTTACCAGCCGGGACTCTCGGAACCTGCTTCTATTCGGCAAAGAGATAGCAATCCGCCACAAACTCAAAATTTCTGCTGACCTCCTGACAATCTTACTCAAGAAGTACACCGAAACCGTTGGGGGCCCTAGTGCGCCAGGTGTGAGTGAGGACAAGGAGGACCTCAGGCCAAGGAGGAGGGCGAGCCCAGTGCAGCTGGCGAAGTTGCTCAACTATATGGCTATTTTGTGTTTGTTTGCGGAGGAGAATTGGCAGGTGGATGTGTTTTACTTGAAGGATGATTTGGGATTGCAGACTCGGGCGTATGCATAGCTTCCCTCAATTCTACAGTTGCGTAGTACAGGCTAACATAATGGGGCGAATCAGTGTTCTTCAGATTTTTCAGAATGTTGGGTGCAGGAAGCGAGAAGTCTCTCTGATTCAAGCAGAGGCACTCGGAATACCAAAGTCGGAGATCAAGATGCACAGGATAGCAACTTTGACGGCTAAGCCAGAGTTCCCTAAACCGAGGACGATGAGGAGGGCTGCGAAAAAGTAAAGCGGGTATTACTATGGAGTCATGTTTCTCTGCACTGTTTTTTTTGGGGGGCGCAAATGTACCATAGATGTCAAATTGTTAATGGCTCAAGTAACGAGACTGGACTGGAGCTCTCAATGCCAAGACTGCGAATGTGTCCTCAACTTTTTTGGAACTGCATTCATTCATATAGCCCACAACAACACCGTTTGAGCAGGCTGAAGAATTAAACAAGTAGCTGATACCTACTCATTACGCTGCGAATACAAACAATTCTACACCTTTGAAGGGATTTCGCCTTTCTTGCGCTGCAACAAAGTATATTCGGACGACCCCAAGTCTCAATTTCTACTTAGTACCAACCGCCAGAAGCTCCAAAAATGTCCCGAGAAAGCGATACCTTCGTCCTCCTCCCCCTCTCCATCGACTCCGAATTCTCAGTCTCTGTAAAACCCTCCCCACACAACCCCACGGGCCTAGCCGCGGAAATCGCTGCTCTCAACACCCTGCACCACACGCTCCTTACCAGCGAAACCACCGCGCACCCTCAAGCCGAGAACATCCCCCCACCCCCCGTCCCCGTGAATCCCAAACGCTCCGCCGCGATTGCAAAACTCCGCACCTCCGGCAACGACGCATACAAGAAGAAGCAGTTTCATGACGCATGTCGGATTTACTCGTTGGGGATTGATATGGCGCTAGGTCGGCCGGCTTGGGAGCCAAGTGGGTTAGTGAAGGACGAGTTGTATCTCCTGTATGCGAATCGGAGCCAGGCGTTTATGGCTATAGGGAATTGGCCAGAGGGGTTGGCGGATGCGGAGGCAAGTATTGATTGTAAGAAGGTCGGGAATCCGAAGGCCCATTGGAGGAAAGGGAAGTGTCTTAAGGAGATGGGGAGGCTGGAGGAGGCGAGGGATGCATTGGAGTTGGGGCTGGAGTATGGTGGGGATGATTCGGATTTGAAGTCGTTGTATAAGGAGGTGCAGGAGGCTTTGGAGAAGAGGAGGTAGGGTCTCGTCTATGGGGAGCGGTATGTGCAGGAGGGCGTGCGTGGGGCGGTTCATACTTTGAAAGAGAAGGTGTGGTTTTGATGGTATATTAGGTCATTGGATCTTTGTGGACTGGCTTCAGTTTATGAATGAAGCTCACAACCGGCTTAATACCGTTTTTTTTTACATTTTATTCATGATTCCTTTCATTTGTCTCCATCCCTATGACGGGGTTATATGATGGGCCATGACAAACACATTGCTTCTATTTGTCTTTTTTTCAGCAAAAAAATTGTATTCTAGCTGTTTCTTCTCTCGGGGTTTGTTGCTATGTTGTAATTTTGACTTGCTTTTATTTGTGGGTTTTGTATGTAGTCTTTGCTTTTGCTTCTGGTATAGAATCAAAACTTCACTTTATAGAATGTGGGCTACTACTGTACTCAAAATAGGTATTGTCAACAGGGATGTAATGGTTAACGACCACAAGATATTGGTTCCGTTTTATCCCCTGGCTGCAGCGAGGGAGTTGTGGGAATATTAGGAGGCTATAAAAATCGATATATTGGTTGAGTTGGTTGTGGCACGAGATCATGCCTTGGTAGTGTGATCGATCAATGGTTACTTACTTAGTTACTATACTACATAGTACTATATGGCTTTATAAGTTATGCTAGGTAGTTTGTTATGGCCACACTACGAGGTGTCGTGTGTGTTGAGATATAAAGTTCTTTTTGCTTGTTATCCCTCCAATCTCTAGTTATACCCGGTACCTGTTACGTTACTAATATATATATATATATATAAGATACATATCGCTCAGCTCAGCTCAGATCAGCTCAGCCTCAGATCAGATCAGGGCCGGAGTTAGCCAGGCCTGTATCTGCCAACTAGGCTGTGGTCCTGTAACCTAAATTAACATATATACGTTGCCATTAATTGATTAATTAATTAAAGAAGTGAAGCTTTTTTTTTTGTTTGTTTTTTTTGTTTGTTTTTTGTTATCGGGGGCGGAGGGGGGGAAGAAAAGCACCTACAGTACAGTAGTCTACTCTCTGCATGCATGGACGATCACGGATCAATGGAATACGAGACTAATCGAATCAACGGCGTACTTTATTAGAAAAGAAAAGAAAAGAAAAAAAAAAAAAAAAGAAAGGAAAAAAGAAAAAAAGAAAAAAGTCCCTCATTGCGAAACATATTGCCTTACCTTGCATCTACAGGAATAGCCTCATCCTTGGCCTCCTAGCTGGCATCAATAGCGAAGGGGGGTGGGGAGAGAAGAGGGGGGGGGGGGGAAATATGGGGAGATGGGGAAATGAAAATCGATTTTTTTTTTCTTTTTTTCATCTGTTTGGTTATGGTGGCGCTGCTTTTTTGTGTGTGTTGCGTTTGTTTTTTTTTGCTATGGGGGAAAACTTACCCTGAAATGTGAATGTGTCGCGAGGAAAATGGAAGCGATATACAACATACACTAGACTGCGCCTTGGTTGCCTGGTACAAGTGAAAGGGCTTATTGGCAATGAACTCCTCTAAGGCAACCATAGCGTCCTACATGGAATCTCGTAACGGTCCCTATTAACTTGAGCCGGGCTGGCATGTCAGTTATGATGGCATGTTTACTTACTTACCCTGAGCCATCAAATGTCCTAGTGCGAGTAATATTTAGGCCCCACAATCATATGCCTCTTGGCGTGCGGTGCTAGACTGGCCCGCCGCTATTGCTCATGGAAGTGGAATGATTTATGGGAGCCACAGATTGTGGAGGTCGCAAGATATAACATGGTGTGGTCCTCCCCCGGATTTTACTCGCTTTTGAGACAATTCTTTTCCGATCTCTTTGAGACATTGAGTCAGTGCTCTCGACTACGACTTTGGGTTACGTGTGGGATACTTTTGCAGGTTTTGTGTGAAAATGTGAGTTGCGAGCATCACAGACTGTGCCTGTGCCAGAAGGGCAGCTAACCGAGACAAAACAGTAAGATACAGAAACCGGTTACCAACGAAACACCATTTTTAATTGCAATAAAAAAAAGGGTTCTTCTGAACGAGAGCTCAGCATTCTGTGCGCACATTAACGATGACGGAATCATACGAGACATCGAATTCATACTCCGATTCCAACCACCCCTTCGACTTTCACGCTGAACCGGAGCCTGAACCTCCTGCCTTAGCCAACGGAAGTGATGGATCTAAAAGCAGCACCCCTGATGGCACGTCAAACACTGCGGATAGCTCCGACTCAGCAACTAAAGCCCCCGAAAAGGAACGAACCTGGACCTCTCTCACTGTCCCGGGGGCGATCCTCAACTCCACCGTCTACATTATTGGAAAAACTATCGAGCTACTCGCCCCGTACTGGCCCAACTCCGAACAGCGACAGAAAGTTCAATCATTGGCACAGGCCCACCCGGTATTGACCAGCTTCTTGTTTATACAAGTCATGTTCGTACTGGTCCCAGTTTTAGGGTTTGCTGCATTTGTGGTGGGTATGACCGTGGTGGTGGTTGGTGGGGCGGTGTTATTTGTCGTTAGTGCGGGGCTTGGTGTTGGGGTGATGGTTTTCATTCCTGGAGTATTAGCGGCGGCGGGTTGGGCGGGGGTGGTATGGTCATGGGCGTACCTGTGGTTTAGGGCTATAAGGGTGGCGTGGGGAATGTATAAGAGCAGTTCATATTATCGGGCTCTATCACAGGAGCATAAAGAAGAAGAGTCAAAAAAGCTCAATGGGTCAGATAAGAAACAACTAGAGGAGAAGTCGAAGAAGGCTAAGGGTATGGAACCAGCTTATAGGCAAGGGGATTATCTAAGTGCGGACGAGGAGAAGAGACCAACAAGTGCGAATTCGCTGGCATCATCAACGGTGAAGGTGGAGGGTGGAGATAGGGAAGAGGCAAGGTTTTCTGATGATGATTACGGGAGGGCGGTGAAGCAAGAATGTGCAAGGGTGTCGGACGGCGGGGATAGAGATGAAGATAGAGTGTTAAGGGATATTTTGAGGAGTTTGGGTTGAATGAAGGTTGAAAGCCAGGAAGACCCAGGCCGAGGTGGAGTAAGGCGTGGGGCCTAGACGGAAGATGGTGGCGCACTTGATTTATATGCTCTACTCATGTTGACTTATTGAGCTGAGGTTTGATTTTCTTGTAAATTATGCAATTACGATTTATGTGTTTCCACTTTTGCCGTGATCTTCCTATTGTGAGATGAGCTTGATACATTACATACTCAATAACCAGACTACTCTAACAACTCAACCTTCTCCTTACTGGTACCTTACTTGATGCTCGTTAACCAGCCAGAAAAGTGGCGCATATATATATATATATGTTGGTGTGTCCTCAATATCCCTTCAAGTGGCCCATTCTGTAATTTCCCCCAACTCTCCCTCACTGTTCGTCCTCTGCTCTGACACTTTTTTTTTTTTGTTTTTGGATGCCTCACAAATATTTATCTTTTTCCTTTGTCCAAAAAATCCGTAATTTGCTTTGCTTACTCCCCACCCAGTAGCTAATCAGTGTTGGGGAGTGCGTCACTGAGCGCGCGTGAGTTGGGGGGTTTTTGTGGATAGGAAACTTATATTTCCCTCGTATATATAGGACACGAATATTTTTTCTGCATTTATGGCAAAAAAAAAAAAGAAAAAAAAAAAAAAAAAGGGGTTTAGATAGTTCTATTGCGGAGTGGATTCAGGGTAAAACATTATAAAGTCATATCAACTAGGTCGTAAGCTTAAGTATTACAAGTACTTTGACTGCATTTCCCGGGGGGGGGGGGGATGGAGTAAGGTAGTATTGTTAGGATAATGTGGAGATTATTTTTTTTATTTTTTTATTTTTTTATTTTTTACTTTTTTTATTTTTTATTTTTTAATAACCTTGATAGGCGACATACATCTGAAAGAATCTTATTATTGTAAGTAGATGTCTACCCTTTTGTGTTGAGGGGATGATACGCTTGTTGTCCCGTGACATATCTAAGTCAATTTGTTGAGAGCTATATCCTGTGGTGCTGATTTTACTGTAGTGCCAAAGCCAGTGTCTGACTCCTTCGCCGCACGGTATATGTTACCAAACACCTAGTCAGCCCCAAAGCTAAGCAGTTTCTGCCCGCACGTCACCGGCGCCCTCAGGAAGCGGGTTACGGTACGCCACTGGTACTGCCCTATCCAACAGCTTTCATGTTATCAATCTAGTATGTGTGCTATAGAGTCATGCTGCCCAGACCATGCGCAGTTGCGGTTTTTCTCCTCCAAACTCACTCGGTGTTGATATCTATTGTAGGACTATAGTCTAGTAGCCTCTGCACTGTCTTGGGATCCGGTTGAGTCGTACAATGCTTGACTCATGCATTGCTAATTATATATAGGTAGGTAACGTTTCTTACTTTTTGATGGGGGGGGCGTGATGAGGTTTTGTGTGTGAGGGGCGAATAAAGAGAGACCCCACATGGAGAGAACCGGCAAGTGGATGGGGGGGATTATAGAAATTGTTGAGGAATTATAAATAGACCTCTAGTCCGCACAATGATACGTTTTACCTTCGGACGTTAGTTGCGAACACTCGTCTTTATTAAACTAATTCCTCGGCTCTATTTAGCAGGCAAATAGCCAAAGTAGCTTTTACCCTCAACTTGACCTATCATACAGTAGGTACTGTAGGTGGTCTCGAGATCCCTGTGGCACCAACGCTATTAGTTGGTGTGTGTAGAACAGTCTACTCTATATATGTATATATGTATATATGCAGAGTTAATAACGCAACAAATCGTGAGCTGGAGCTATCAGTGGTAAGAGCTGTGAAGTTTCCACGAGAGCGTTGTGCGCCTAGTTCAGTCGCGTCTACTTTCCTACGAGCCGCCAAACCGTGTACTTAAGCGCGGTGCCTTGCCTACAATATCAACTACGCTGTGATAGCGACGGTATGAAGTATTCCAGATATGCAACCAGTCAGAGCCAGTTGTTTCCAGGAGTACAGTAAAGTCATTCATCCTCTACTACTAGGAAATAGAAGAGAAGCTATCAAACATCACAAATAGCCAAACATCTACTTAGGGTAGGCCCCCTTTTTCTTGTCACAGACCATATCAAAGAATATTTCCCCAGGGCATCGGATTAGTTGCAATTCTGTTTTTTTTTTTTTTTTTTTTTTTTTTTTCATTATTGTTTAGTTCTATTCACACGGTCCTATATATAGGAGAAGCTTAGTCATACGCAGGCTATGTACGAGCACCATCTACGGATACCCACTGGGTAGGTAGTGATCTTTTTGACTGTTTTGTTCCACACGGCAATAATGAGGTCATCAATATAGCCGCGAATGTAAAGTCTCAGCACTTAATTAATCTATCGAATTAAAAATGCAATTCGACATGTGAGACTGACGGGGGGAAGTGCAGAGCAATGAGAGCAACAGACAGTATCCAGGTTTCTGCATGACAGTCCCGAAAACTTGGTTTCTAACCACTTGTCCTTCAGTTCCTGTCATGCCGTAGAATGCTTCTCTACATGCGCCTTCCTTCTGGTATGCCCTGTAGTAGCAAATAGAGGAGGAGCCCTTGTTCATGATAGCCTTCTCAAGGGGTCGGGGGGAGAGCGGGTATTTGAACTGCCTTCTGCTGGACACGAGGAAGGCAGCTCCGCACGCCTCCTGTTTCCTGCTATTCTACTGCTGGACAGCATCCGTAAATCTTTCTCACCCCAGCTTACATGTCTTCATTAACCGGGCCCACTACTAATCAGCAGCTTTCGTAAAAAGGAAGATATTTGCTTGCAAAAGCCCGGAGAAGCCTCAGGATGCGCTTCGATTTTGCATTGGCTGTGAACCTTGCTCAACTAGCAAATTCGGTAGCTGAGGTCCTACAACCAATACACGACACACCATCAACATCACCGTTCAGGACTGCCAATTACATCACACACGGGCTTCCGCAACAGTGTCTTCCAAGTCCTCGCAGCCAAACAGTACTCGGGATAGCAGCTTCAGACAATGGATCTGTCAGTGTCAGCACGAGTCTTCCGCCGGAGACCGTTGTTGGCGGTATGGTGGTCACAGTAACAGAGATCCGCGAAGTCTCCAACTCTCAGTCACATCCTCAGGAAACTCACAGTAAACCAGTGGAGGCTGTCAAGGATGTACCACCGCCAGTAGAAGATAACGACTCACCACTCGACAATGCCAATCTCCTTTCGTTTGATGAGTGGAAGAAACAACTTTTGGCAAAGGCAGGGCAGTCATCCGAGGATCTAGGGGACAGGGCTCCTAGGGAACCTCGGAGACGGCCGGGTACAGGTTCGATAAATGACTTGGACTCCCTGGGAGACGATGCGGAGATTGAACTCAACTTCGGGTTTGGAGATCACGAAGCACCTGAAAGTGCTCAGCAAAATCCAACGGAGCAGCCTACAGAACAGCCATCCCCGGTATGGGTACAGAGGTCAAAAATGGCAGGGAGGACCGGAAAGGAACGATTCAATTACGCATCATTTGATTGTGCAGCTACGGTCCACAAGACGAACCGCGAGGTCAAAGGTTCATCCGCAATCTTGGTAGAGAATAAAGACAGTTATATGCTCAACGAATGTAGAGCTGAAAATAAATTTGTCATTGTCGAGCTCTGCGATGATATCCTTGTTGATACTGTTGTGCTGGCCAACTATGAGTTTTTCTCAAGTATGTTCAAGACTTTTCGTGTCAGTGTGAGTGATCGGTACCCGGTGAAGGCAAGTGGTTGGAAAGAATTGGGTGTATTTGAGGGCAAGAACTCTAGGGAGATACAAGCATTCCTGGTAGAGAACTCTCAGATCTGGGCAAGATATGTGAAGATTGATTTCTTGACGCATTATGGGAATGAGTTCTACTGCCCCATCAGTTTACTCAGAATCCACGGCACAACAATGCTGGAGGAGTTCCGAGCGCAAGAAGAAGCTGCCCTAGGGGTAGTCACAGAAGATTTTGTGGACGATGAAGTCGCTGGGAGTGTTGCTGCAGAACCTTTAATTGGGGATGAGGGTGCATCTATAGAGCCAGATGTGCTTGATATCTCTACGAGGAGCGAACTGACTGAGGCTCCCACGGTACATCATGATTTTCCGGCACCAGATATCCCCTCCGACATTACGGCGGAAGATGCGTCTTTGGTTACGGATACACCTGGCGCTGAAGCAATTACATTGGCTCTGTGTAGGGTTACTGAGACAGCAGCTTTGATACTTGGCCCACGCATATGTTCAGCAGAATATACTCCTTCTCCGACAGTACAAAGTTCGTCGAGGACAGCCTCCAATGATATCAACTCTGGCACTCAAATGGAGCCTCTCACCACCCCAACAACGCCTCATAAACAAGAGAGTACGCCAACAGGAACCCCCCATTTCTCTGCACCAGGAGCTCACTCCTCCTCAGACGTCGTCTCCATTCCTCCATCTGTGAAGAGGACCACAGAGGGCCATCCTCCACAAGCGAGCCCCACACAGGAGAGCTTCTACAAGCAGATACACAAACGTATACAATTGTTGGAAGCAAATGTAACATTATCACTACAATACATTGAAGACCAGTCTCGAGCGCTGAGGGATGCTATGGCTAAAGTTGAGAAGAGGCAAGCACAGAAGCAGGCGACGTTCATAGAAACCTTGAATGCCACAATGCAAGAACAACTGAGTGGATATGTTAGTCTCCCGCGTGCCGTGATTTGAGAGCAATAATATTGACTCGCTATGTTACAGAGGCAACAATACGATCAATTGTGGCAATCTACTGTCATCGCACTCGAGAACCAGCGTAAGCAATCCGAGTCTGAGATCTTGGCCGTCAGTTCCCGCCTTGCGCTTCTTGCAGATGAGGTACCCCCCGCCATTTACCCATTCCTCAATTCTTACCACAGCGCTAACAGATTTCCAGGTTATTTACCAAAAACGCATGGCTTATGTTCAAATGGTGCTCCTTCTTGTGTGTGTCGGCGTGGTATTGTTCAGCAAGTCATCCCATTTCGATGCCCCTCTCATCCAATCCTTCCGCGACCGCAACAATACTGCTCTCCGCTCTTTCGAGTCACCACCAACCAGCCCGCAGGCCTTGAGTTCCTCTAGTCCCAGACAAGTCGATATCGACGACACCGAAGATGGAGACCTTACTATCCATGGCGGGCGGATGCGTAAATGGAAAGGTGGGATATTCTCGTCATTTACACGTAAAAAGCCGGTACGACAGGACTCAGTGGACTCAATTGACTGTTCATCCTTGCGGTCCCCTACATTTGCTATGTCTCCCTTGTCACCGGGCTTCGAGCCTTCAAGGGAATGTGCGCGGTCCCCCCCTTCTCCCAGGCCGCAGGGCCCTATTATGCGCAGCTCACCGGCCACACCTACGGGCATACGTGGCAGGGAAGGTGATGGCTTTGGAGAGGATGAATGGAAGGTATTTGGACCGAACTCGAGGGTTGCGGAGCTGAAAGCGGCGCATGCAGGAGGTGCAAAGCAGGCTTTCCTAAAGTTACCCAGCCCATTGGGGATCTATACGGGAGAGCAACAGCAACAGCAACAGCACCAGGATGAGAATGATGCAGGGCCAGCTACGTATGATGGAACAGAAGACGAGGACTGTGACGAGAGGGAGCTTAATCATAGGAGGAGCAAGAGTGAGTCCGCGATATTGAGGGAGGGAGGGAGCGCCAGAGCAGGGGGATTACCGAGTCCCTCGGTTTCGCCCCCAGGATCGCCAGGGCCGAGACCTAGTACCACTATAGGAGGGTCGTCGCAATCCCTGGGCGAGCCCGGGTCTTCGTCTCTGTCTAAGGGGCATCCGAGGACGAATTCTAAACATCACAAGAAGAAGAAGGGAAAGAAGTGAGAATTTAGCTAGCGTCGCGCGAGTGGAGGCTGGAAAAGTACATATACCCATTCAATTTTCACAGTTTCTTGTTTTTCTTTTTTTGTTTAATGATTCATGATCACGAAA
Source organism: Terfezia claveryi (assembly GCA_015179025.1). NCBI lineage: Eukaryota > Fungi > Ascomycota > Pezizomycetes > Pezizales > Pezizaceae > Terfezia > Terfezia claveryi. The sequence goes on along the minus strand of WHUX01000023.1, from coordinate 141,349 downwards.
GCTTGTCTGTGTTGATTTAAAGTATTGTTTCATTACTTTCTTGACCTAGAATTGAATCCTGGGAAGATAACCACACTAAGTGAAGGTATGGTTTGTCGAAAAGAAGGAAATGTAGGAAGGAAATGTGGGAAGAAAGGCTTCATTGGAACGGGGATCCCACATAGAGATGATTACCATTTTTTTTTTTTGGTGGAGCCATTTCCTTTTGGTGGATATCATCATATTGGCGGGAGGATAGAGTGTGGGAGTGCGCATGAACGGAGGGGAGGGTAATAATACCGTGTTGGTTTTGGTCGATGGCAGATTTGGTTTTGAGGCAACAGGGTGGAGGAAATGTGGGGATGGAAATTCAGCTTTTGTAAACCGTGAAGGGAGTTGGGGTGAATTTTAAGCTATCAAAAGACTAATGTGTTTTGGACTACTGGGCTTTACACATCTCTGATGAAGGCTCAAAGGAATATCAGTTTGAGGGTAAACTGGTGGCACTACTACTATCATGATGCAACTTCACATTATCAAAACGGTTATTAGTTGACTTGAGTACGCTTGATTGAGCTATGAGCAATTCCGCCCCCGCCGGTCGCTAATGAATAAAGTGCCACACAAGCCAACGCCAGATTGAATGAAATGAAAGCCAGAAGCAACCCAACTAAAAGCGAACTATATGTATAACATCGTGAAAGCGAGCATTAATATGCAGATAAGAACAATTGAAAGTCATTAATCCTCATGTCATGGTATCACACCCTTATCCCCTTCTCCTATGTTTCTTGCTTTTTCCCCCCTCTCCCCCCCCATCCCCCCCATCCCCCCCATCCCAACAGCTGCAGCCACCCTCCTCTCCCTCTCCGCAATCTCTGCCTTTAGCCAAACCACCAACTCCCCAAGCTTGATCTCCTCATCTTCTCTCCTAAACAAGTTCCTCACCTTCACAACCCTATCCTTCTCCTCGACCTGCACCGCTCCGCTTACCGCCGGTTTCAAAATAACCATCCAGCCAAATCCATCCCCGCGGTACACCTGCATCAGTCCTTCTGTCCCTGGGGCATCGCACGCAAGTTCCGCCTTAACATCAGCCTTCCACAGGCGCTGGAGTAGATCCACACCTTCCGTGCGGAGAAGCACAGGGTCGAAAGATGCAACTAGAACATCGCAGCGCCGGGTAGCCCAAGCGGAGAGATCGTCATCTCCATATGCAACCAAGTCGTGATGGGAAAGGATTTTCCTAGACGTGGTAGATGCAGCGCTGAGATTCCGATGGTGCCGGGACATCGCCGTGAGCAATTTCTCCCAAGATAATGAGAACCCTACCGCATGTGTCTCTGCCGGGGCGCCCTGACTATGCCCATGCCCATGCCACAGGTGGTGATGGTGGTGGTTATGATGATGAACCCCCCCGCCGCCCACAGTGCCCCTCATCCTCGGCTTATGATCCGCAATCAAGCTGTCATACCTCCCTCCCGCGGCAATTACATCTCGTCTCTTCTGATCATACAAACACTGGAACAACACCCCACCTCTGCAAAATTTCTCATTATACGTGCCCAATGGACTAAGGTATAACTTCCTCGCTACTCCAAACCGTTTAATATACATCACCACCTCAGAAATATGCGCAAAAACGCTCGCGCTCTTTTCAAGACAAGGTGTGTCTGTAAAAAGATTTCGCAACTTGTGGAAACATTTTTCTGGCTCGTCACGGAAGTCGAAGCGTGCAAGTTCGTCAATGGATGTAGCGGAAATGCTGAGATTGGCAGAACTTCGAAGTTCGTTGCGAATGCGGGAGAAGCTCCATTGGGCAGTGTTGAGGCGGGAGAGAACGTCTTTGACGATAGGCCGTGCGGGGACGTCAATACGACAGAATTCCATGATAATGTCGAGTAAACTGCCATGGTTGATATGATAACAAATCTGTGCATTCCTGAATGGAGGAAACATATCCACCACTATCCGTTCACAGCGTCAGATCACGTCTCTTGAAATACCACTGCAGCAAGATAAGGGTACCCACTTTCATCAATAACCTTCACCACCTCCGCCTCCTTCAACGCTAAATCCTCCGAATCAAAACTAACAATATCAAAATCTACCTCCAAGTGACTAAATGGCTGCCCACCGGCTGGCTTTTCCCTGTATACTGTACCAAATGTGTACGTCTTCGCGCACGGCGGCTCCTCTCGTGCCAACGCCCTCGCATTTGGCAAAGTTAAATCATACGGTAACTGCAAAAGCGTACCAGTACTATCCAACAACTGCACTGCATTCCCGGAATAAAACCTGGACCTAGGAAACAGCACTGGCCGATCGACCTCCACAGCACCATGTTTTCTGAAGATAGAAATCAATTTCTCCTTGACCTGGGTTTGAAGAAGCAAATCTTGAGCAGTGGTGGAGTTACGCCCCGAGTCGTACGCCATGTCTTTGTACTCCTTGGGGGCTTGGGCGAATAAGACTCGCATGAGTTTTTGGTGATAGGGATTATTTGGGTCGGAGAAGGTTTTGAGGGCTTGCCGCATGGTTTCATCTTCTACCCCAAGAGGGAGCTTACCAGATGCGAGGAGCTCGGCACTCGTGGGGCGCTCGCTGGGACGGTGGTTAATGAGAGATTTGATGATTGACGCTTGGAGGGCTTTCTTTTCGCCTTGGAATTCAGGAGGGAGGATGGAATCTCTCTGGCGAAGTTGCCGAATGACCTGTAATAGCGTTTTGTCAGTGGATAGCCAGAGACATCTAGCTCAGGAACTGTATACTTGGTCCCGCTCCATCGCGGTTTTGAGAGGGTGACACATCTCGAAAAAGATTATTCCCAACGAGTACATCTAGCGGACCCATTATCAGCAGCTGTCATGACAAAGGGAGCGGCATAGCCTCATTAACATACATCAACTTTCTCATTATACTTCCCCTGTCCATGTGATCTCAGTTCTGGTGCCACATATAGTGCTGTCCCCACATCTACGCCCATAAAATTAGCCACATCAATTTCACAAGGTGGTCGGTGAAATGCCATACCTGTCGTAAGATCCCCATCCTGATTATCACTCTGTAACAGACTCCTATTATCATGATACGTCTGCCCACTTGTAGCCAATCCAAAGTCACCAATTCTCGGATTCCCAGTGACATCAATGAAAATATTATCTGGCTTCAAATCCCGATGAATAATACCCAGCTTGTGGACATGGGCAAGCCCTTCGAGGATTTGCCGGAGGAGTCGCCAGCACTCATCAACCCTTAGGTGAAGGTCGTTCCGTAGAAGATCACGAAGTGTCTGGGAAATCCTGTCAATAAGGCTACTTGGTAAATTCAGGGTAACAAGTATTGTGGTTTACCTGTCGTTGGCAAAGCTCCATTTGAATATACAGTGTTACCTTACCCTTCTCCGATCCTTTTCTTTCGGCCTTGCTCTGCTTCTTCTCTGCCTTCAGTTTTTTCCCCTGATCTGACTTCGACGGTACCGACGCGGTCTCCCCCTCCGATTCATCCCCATCCTCGTCCTCACCCTCTTCCTTCTCAGAGTCATCCTCATCTTCCTGCTCTTCCTGCTCTTCTTCTTCCTCACTCTCCTCATCATCACTTCCATACCCAAATTGAATCTTCGGGTATCCACTGTTCGAGATAAAGTCCAAGCCCCCTCCTGTATCAGTATGACGACTAAAATCTACCTCTCCTTCTTCGTCTTCCTGACTTTCGCTTCCCGTCTCATCATCCTCAAAGATAACCGCCTCCTCATCTGTACTTGTACTTTCCATACCCGCCAGACTGAGCCCAGAGTAATCATCCTCCAACCATGCAGTAAAATACCTCACGACATATTGGTGATTCAGCCGTGAAAGCAGCATCACTTCAGACAGAACCTCTGTCAATGAGTGTCCATGTGTCTGCGTTATCTTCTTTATTGCATACATCCGTCCATCGAGACGGTTTCGCGCTTTCACAACTTCACCAAACCCACCCTTTCCTAGCCTCCCCACTTCGCTGAAATCATTTGCATAACGGGATAAACCTGAGCTGGATCCCAGTCGCTGGCGGCCTTGTTTCCCACATAGCCCTGTTAATGGCCAAGAAGATGTCGGAGAGTTGGGGACCGAGAACACAGGGTCATTGTTCCTTAGAAACTCCGATGGTAGAAGGTCAAAGGCCGTTGGCCGCTTTTTATGGTCCACTGTGAATGTACGCTCAAGGAAATCATGCAACGACTCATGCAGCCCCATAGAATTCATAAGTGTTTCCGGCGAATCATATTTTTTCATTACCCCCAGCCCAAACACCATCTGCAAGAAAACAACTCCCAGGTTCCAAATATCCTGTTTGCGATTATGTTTCATTCCACATTGTGTTATTTCTGGCGGACTCCACAATGTTGAAGATGAACCACTTGCTGCGGTATCCTTTCCCACATCCCGTATCTTCAATAGTAGGTTCGTATAGCAAACATCGCTCAACTTCGCGATAGTAGAACCCCCAGTTGCTGGTTTGAACAATAAGACGTTCCCTGGATGAAGCGCCATGTGTAGCACACCCTTAGAGTGTATATAATCTAACCCCTCCAGTAACTGTATCGTCCAAGACCGAGCAATATGTACATCTATCGTACCTACCGTGTCAAGCAAGTCCCGCAGGGAACCCTTATCCGCATGCTCCATCAGAATAGATACCTTCCAGCCTGTAGTCTCGGGTCTGGTTATCATTGGTATGCTAACCACCTTCGATTCATACATATCCGTAATATTCGGATGGCGCAACATCCTCAGTTTGTCGAGCTCGATCTCTAGCAGCTGAATTTGACGCTTTCCATCCGGGGAATTGGGGTAATTATTCTCCAACTCTACGGACTTCATGACTAATGCTTGGCTAGAGGTTTGATCCTTGGGCAGGATGGGCTTAACCGTGTAAACTGCCGTCAATGGTCCCTGGGCAATCTGTACCATACCACTGACCTTGCGGAAAGCCAATTGAGACCCACCAAAGCGGCTTTCAACGATCACCTCGCGATCAAAGACTATTTGGTCATCCGATGATACTGTATCATCATAATCGTCTAGTATCGTGGGTTTCTTCTTGCTTTGTACCTCCTTGGCCTTCTCTCTCCGCTTCTTCTTCTCTTTCTCAACCATAGCCCCCATTACACGCTCAGCTTCCAAATCAGCCCTTTCTTGCTGTAGCCTTGCCTCCTCTTCCCGCTTCCTCTCCTGTTCCCGCTTAGCCTCTTCCTCCTTCAACCTTTGATCGTGGAATGTCGGCAACACCGCAGACGTCTTCCTCATCTGGACAATGTCCTCTAGATTATCTTGAATAGCCGCTGCAATATCGTGCACCATCTCCTGCCCCACCAATGTTCCAGGCAATGTCGAAAGTGTGATATTAAGCTTTTCCAATTCATGAGGCCTCAATCCTTTTGGATCTATGATCTTCAGCTCTGGCACAGTTTTGGGGTAGGTGGCAGTCATTGTGACTGATAGGGTACATCCTAACTCGCCATCCCCGGATGACAACGATGGTGGTCTCAGGCACAAGTTAAACGATATGCTAGATGTCTAACACAGTTGGTATTAGAAAAACAATTTATTTGCTGCTATGAAACTATAATCCAACACACACTGAGCATGCTCACATTCCAGGCACCTGTCTTTACGACGGGCATGTAATCCTCCATCCATATTGATTGAAGTACTTCAACTTCATTCCGCTGCACTTCCTTGTAGTCGAGTGCCGGTTGGTGGGCTGGAACTGCAGGAGCTGGCTTGGGTGACTTCGGTGGGACATGCGTGCTTGTGGCTTGTGGCACTGCTAGAGCAGCTGGTTTCGTGGCTTTATCACTTTCTTTAGCATCCATAGGTGTGCTATTTATGGGCAGTGGTGGTGGCGGGGTAGTACCATTCGCAGGCCGATTGTTTGTAGTGGATGCTGTCTTACGTTTGTTCTTTTTTTGAGGCATTCTGCCTCTATTCTCTCCGTGCCTCCTATTCTAAAATTGCTGCGTCAAGAGGGTGAGAGGTGTCTGCTGCCGTTTGATAGCCAGGCACCTGTCTGTTCAGAATATCAAGATGTGGTTGTAAGGAGTCAGTTACATTAGCAGTTTTGTTCCAGCGTTGGGCAAACAATCTGTGCTTGCTGAGCGTAGTAAAAACGAGATGAAGTGACCTAAGCCACTTCTGCTCTACAACTGGTGGGCATCCATGTGCGGGCCTGATAAGTAACTGATAGTGATTTATTTGTTGATGCTATCTATTGGTGAGATGTCGACATGAAAGCGATTATTGACCGTTCACTATAAATGACGCTGGAGCACGAGACACTGCCAAGCTGTGCTGCGCGTCTGGCGTCACGTGCGTTGCCTGGACAACGCTGTCACAACCAACACAAACAACGCCTGGCCCAATCACTCAATATAATCTCCGTTCTCAGCGAAACGGAGCTTCAACCACATACACCACAACCGGAGCGAGACTGCACCCACAAAAATACGACGAAGAAACTATCTGTAGCAATTTGTTGCCAGACCCAGCAGAGTCGTCACGTCCCTTTAACAAACTTTCGTTAAGAGACCTACAACTCATTTCCGCAACTATGCTGGGCTGGCTTGCTGGCGGGAACGTAAACAAGGAGAATCAAGCCCCACAGGCACAGACGAAGGCACAACAGAGCACAGCCCAATACGCTTCACAAGGTAGGCACCAATGTCATTCACGGTCCATTCACGGTTCATTGGGTATCTATATCTTCATCTTCAACCCCTACGGTCATCTCTAAACACCAGACACACAGTGCACTTGCATATCTTGTGTCAAACACGAAGTGCTCATGCTTGACTTTCACAGACTATACAACTGGGCCCGAGACGCCCGCCGCCACATTCGCACTCAAGGCCTTCCGGTCGGCCGTGTTTGGCACACCACACCCTAAAGCCGTCTCCCTTGCCGCTCCTCCCCCAATAGAACAACCAATTCCCCAAGCATCTAAACCCAGCACATCAAAATCCCTATTCGGCGATGTCGGCGGTGGCGATCTCACCTCCGCCCCTAATATCTCCCTCCCCACACGAGGATGTCGGGAAGCCCTCAAGGAACGCCCCTCCAACGTCGACCCCACAAAGGCGAAAGAGTCAACAAAGATGGGCTTGGGCCCTTTGGGGGACTCAGAAGACGATGCCCCCGAATCGCTGCTTTACCGCACTCCAGTCAAACGCCCCACCCTAAGCAAACCCCCGGTGGGAATCCTCATGACCCCCGGAATCACAAATACCAGCAAGAAGAAGGCTGTGTCGTTCGCTGCATCCACTTCAGACGAAGTCAAACCTCGCCCCCAGGCCCGGATCAGGTCAAATCTACCCAGCGATTACCCTGGGAAGTTCCCATCTCCATGGACCTCCAAAACAATAGCGCCGAAGGGGTTCGAGAAGGACAGTATGGCGGTAGTGAAGAAGAGCTTATTTGATATTTCCCATGAAGGCGACAACAGTAAGGCATTAGACAGGAGTAGCAAGGAATTAGTGACCAAGAAGGAATCTGATCCTGTTATGCGAGCTAAAATCGCTGCGCACAACGAGGCCTTGAAACAAACCGACACTCTCAGCAACTCCCTCAAAGCCGATGCAAATGCCAGCTCCGCCGTGGCAGCTACCTTCACTCAAAACCAAGACGATGACGTTACCCTCAACCTCGACCTTCCTCGCTCCGGCTCCGGCAAGTACTGGAAAGAAAGAGTAGAGGAGGTTGAGGCTGCGTACGAGAAGACATTGGTTAAAGCACAAAAATGGCAAGAGGTATGCAAAAACGCTAAGGAATATGCCAACAAAAAGGATGGCGAGTGTGCCGAGCTGGCAGAAAGGTTGAGGGAATATATTCACGAAAATGGACGGCTTTTGGAGGACTTGAAAGAGGCTAGGGAAATGCAAGGGATACTTTTGAGTCGGATAGGCAATATTGGGAAACAGGAAGAGAAGAGATCCTCTATAGGAGCTACCGGAGCTACAGCCAGGGATGTTGGGGATCTCAGGGCAACTATTGAAGCTTATGAGAAGAAAATGGCAGCAATGGAGGAATTGATTCAACAGCGTGAGGAGGAGATGGCCAAAATGACAATGTACTTGGAGCAATCACCCGATGCACCCGCCGACAGTGTCGTTCGCGACCTCCAAAAGCAACTCCGGAAGGCTAGGCTCGAACTTCGCGAGATGACCCTTGTCAAGGTAGATAATGAATCAAAGAACCTCCGGCTCATCACCCTCGACAAGGAGCTATCCACATATAAATCTGAAAGCGCACGGCTAGAGGCAGAGTTGAGGGAGGCAAGGGGTGGTGTTGGTGATATTACGCATATCGCCTCCAGGAACCGTAGCCTCCACGAGAACCGTCTCCGCCTCCAAGTGGAGCGGCTCGAGCAAGACAAAATCAACTTGATGTCCGAAATCCGGGAGAAGGTATCAAAGGAAGCCCAAGACCGTAGGGAAATAGAAAAGACATACAAAAACCAGATCCGTGACCTTGATTCACGACTTGATGCCGCACGGCTTGCTGCGGAGAAACGTGAGATGGAACATGATGATTTATTGAGGCGAATGGGCGAGTTGGACAGGCAGCTGACGAGGAAGAATAGGGAACTTGATGATGCACTGAAACAAGGGGAGGAGTTGAGGAAGAATGTTGCCGCACTTGCACCCTCTCCAGGGGGATGCGCCGCAGCAGAGGGTGTCATGTGGCAGGCGAAACAGAGAGGGTTGTTAAGTGAAGTTAGGGCTGCGAAGGAGGAGGCTGCAGAACTTCGTCATAAGCTGGACGAAAAGGAACGGGAATGTCAAGGTGTCAGGGAGGAAGTCGTGAGGCTACGATTCAGACTTCAAGGGATGGACGTTAGCAGGCCTGGTTCCCCCGTGAAAGCCGACAAGGACCGCGATGTGGAGATGTATAGCCCAGTCCAGCAAGCCAGTACCTCCCCACCACTGCGGACGAGAGTGAGTAGGGCCTCTCTCGCCGCCAGTCCAGCAAAATCAGGGCACTTCTCAGATCTCTCCTCCCCCTCCCTCCAACTCCAGTTCGACGCTGCCCGAAGTACCTCCCCCAACCGCTTCTTGACTCGAAGAAGCGCTACCTCCTTCTCAACAGCCCTAAACAAAGACAAGGAGGCAACTGCCCCTGCAAAGGACCCTATCAAGACAAACCTCTTTGGTACCTCAGTCCCAACATTTTCCGTTCCTGCCTCCACATCCGAACCAAGATCTGTTCTGGATGGCAACTCCCAGGCAAATCTAGACGACATCTTCAATGCAACCGTCGTGCCCTCTTCCCCACTCGAAATACCCGCAAAGCAAAAACAAACATTCGCAACAACAGGCGACCTCATCACTCCACATAAAAACACCAACATCTTCCTTGGCCGCCCTTCACCCAGACCGCATATAATCCCGGTATCATTCTCTTCCTCTCCACCAGAGCCCGCCCATGCAAAGATACATCCTAGACGGGTGACAAAGAGAGCAAGTTTGGGAAATGAGTCGAGTATGATTTCGAGTTCGTCTAGGAGGGTCAGCGCAGGAGCTTCCAGGAGGATTAGCTTACCGTCTGGGGGGTTGAGGGATGTTAGTGGTAGTGTCGCACATGCTACCGCTGGTACAGGGGCGGGGGCTATGGATGCGGCGAGGAGGGAGGCGGCGAAGGCAAGGTTGGCAGAGAAGAGGAAGGTGAGGTTGGCGGGGAGGGTGTCTACTGGGGATGTCTAGAGATCTACGGGCTGTTGGAGAAGGGCGACAGCGTAAATGTAGGGTTAGGTTATGGTGGTTTACTGTTATGTTTGGTTCATTGGTTTCATATCATTCCTTGCGTATGTTGGGAAAACTTGAAACTAGGGGAAAGGCCATGGGATAATTAACCCTGTCCAAACCCCGCCACTGACGTTGAATTGTATTGTTTACTGGAGTTTGTGTTTTTTATTGTTGCTGTAGTCGCCGTTGGGATAAGTAGCCTAGTTCCTTATATTGACTGTTGTAATACAGTAGTAGTAATGGAACCGGCTTCTGCTGCATTGACTAGCTGTATTTGTGGCTCGAGAATTGGGGAGTTGGGATTGTTACAAGGTGGAATGGTCTGGATGGGCATGGAAAATCAATTAATTACGTGAGTGATTAATTGTCTGCGAGAGGGAATGTTTACTCTCATGGTGAAGTTCTTTACTTTTTCTACCACGCTTGGGGGGGGGGGAGGGGGGACGGGGGGACGGGGGAAGGGCTTAGATATATCTTGAGAATCCAACTTTGATATAGGGTACCTCTATCGGTGTTCGGGTATGGCGTGTAGTATTTTATCATGCATATTCTCAGATTGCACTGGGAAAAAAGAAATTAAAATTAAAATTAAAATAAATAAAATTTTTTGAATCAGAATATACTAGGTCACCATCAATCGTAATTACATAGCTGCTACATACCTAGAGAATATAATATCTTATGCATGTTAAGGATGCATGTTATTGGGTATTTTTATTTATTTATTATTAATTTCTCTATAATGTTCCTAGTTAACCAACCCCCCCACCCCCCCCCCCCACTCTCTTTCCCCCCCCACCCCCCCCCCACTCTCTTTCCCCCCCCAAACAATCCCTACAGCCATTTCCGGCAATTCCCCTGGGCTTTGTTTCTCACAGGGGAGGCTGTCATATCTAGATCCTGTGCCCTTTCTCACCCATGTCGCGTTAATTTGGTTAAGATAAGTTAGTAATCTTATGTACCACCTTAATTCATGCCTACTTACCCTGAAAGCACTGATTCGCTACTTTAACCTTTTTACCTTCCCGAGGACATACAAGTTTAATATCCAGCCCCATCCAAGTTACCCCCCAGGCCATCTTCCGAGACTTATAATTGTGTACACAAGATACATCCCACGTATAATAATACGTACAGTATGATTCAATAGCGAGCTTTTCCATTCATCCCTTACCTCTCTTACCCCCCCCCCTCCCCCACCCCTTCCTCCTCCTCCTTCTCTATTAACATCCCATCCCCACCTTTCCTACCTCTTTATATACTCTCTATAGCAACGATTCCAGCCATACTAACGATTCCCGCCATACTAACTAACCATAGTGCCCAGCGATCCAGGTTATAGGACGCTAGCATATTCATTTACCAGTGATGAGTAATATACTAACCCCCCAAGCCTAAGAGGTATCCCAACCGTCTTCGTTGTCAGTAGCTTTGATGCCCACTATCTGCAAGAGAGGAAATACGACTCGAAAGTTCACGCACTTTCCAGTGATAAAGTAGTTGGGAGTATAAATAGTCCAGTTATAATATACTGGGAATGTTGACATGAAGGGAGTGCTTAGCCAAAATTTTTACAGTATAGGAGTAACATCCCCCTAATATGATATAATGCCTCTGCGATTTCTGTAAGGGGTACGAAAAGGTAGTTGCCCCGCGTTACCCTGAACCTGGAAAATCACTCCGATACCTATCTGTAATAATCGAATGCAACTAGATGAAAGCAGTGGAGACTGTGAGATCATCTGTAGAATTGTGATGTACTTAGTTGATGTTGTTTATACAAGCACATTTGTACATCATTGAGCTACAATTCCATCGTCTACTAACCAAAATACCCCACTTTTCCTTTTCTCAAAAAACAAACGCCTTTAGAGATTGCTGTGGTATATGGCGAAGTAAAACTACTCAACACCTCCACCGTCATCGAGATTCCCACCCACACTACTCTAGGCACAGTCCAAGATATAGACACGGCAAAGCTTCGCCACCACACTTTGATCGTTGGGCACTCATCACAGAAATGATATCCGACTTACGAAACACATACAATGCCAACTATATCAAGCCATGCCAACAACAAAATCTATGCCCAAAACACCCAACCTACATCATCGACATCAATGGACTAGACGCATACGCCATAGGCTTAATATCCGGATGTGGCACCTCCTTAAACTGGTTATGTTGCAGCTCATAATTCTCGTCGACATTAATGAACGCTCCCTGGTTCTTGGACGTGTCGACGTAATTTGGTGCCGAGAAGACTAAGCCCCCATATTATTAGCAGCCACCCGGGTTCAACCCGAAATTTCCCGCAATATAATTTGTTGGTGTGTGAACTTACCAGTTATACACCTTCCATTGTGCTCAACCTCATACCCATCCATCCTCACCTCATGTGATCTAATAATCGCCTTCAAGTTGTTCTCATCACAGAACCTTTCTGTAACATCAGGACCAAACATCATTCCTACCCCGCGTTTACTTGGGCTTCGCCCTTGCTCCTTCTGAGGGTCTGTCCAGAGCATCTCCATCATCCTACACTCGCATTCCCAATAAATTAGCACCAAATTCCCCTCAACTTAAACCCAATGGATGATACAGAAACTTACAATCCACTCTGCCCAGGCTGCTTCTGCTTATGCCTATCCAAGCTTCTGATGTCGTCTAAAGAAATCTTATCATCCGAGAACAACCCTCCATGAAGCACCAAGTATTGTTTCCCAATCAGATGTGCCAGTGGTAGGGCACTGAATGCCTCCGAGAATAACTTGAACGTCCGCTCATTGTACTTGGCTTTGCATTCGCCTTCGAATCCATAAACCCTATTCATATCATCCGTCTCATGGTTTCCTCTGTTGACAAAGAATGATTTCGGGTAGAGAATCTTGTACGCAAATAGTAATAACGCAATCTCCGTTGACCACGATCCTCGGTCGACAAAGTCTCCGTTGAAGAGGTATGAGTGCTTCTCTGACGGGAACCCATTCCGCCTGAAAATCTCAAGAAGGTCAAAATATTGACCTATATAAAATTAGCAATCTCATCTTTACATAACTTACAATCAAAAACCTACCATGCGTATCTCCACAAATGGTCAAAGAACTTCCCTTCTCGATGGTCACTTCGGGCATAGTTGGTTCTGCATAGAAGATATCTTTCGCCTTAACAATGATATGGTAAACATACTTCTTATGAAGTTTTTTCCCAGTCTTGAAGCGTTCAATCATATCTTCTATGAAGCCCAATGTAATATCAACACCCTCCTCTAGCCTGGCACCATTGTAGTTGTCTTCCACAACTGCATTGGGATCATCATGATTAGTACTGTACAGTAGTAGGACTCTCGCGGAGATTTGTCTCTTACCCATCCCAGCAATATCCAACCCTGCCGATGGCGAAGGTGCCTCTTCAACCGCAATCGCCTTCTCAAAATTCAACCTCTTGATCAACTTCTCACATTCCGCTAATCTCAGCGCCGCGTCCTTATCATTCGGAGCTGCACGCCCACCATGTAGAGTCAGCCTGAAATTTTCACCTAGATCCACCCCATAACCACTGCGAAGAATACTCCCACACATGCCCCTCACAAGCTTCTAGCCTGTCACCACAGCTGCCGAGAGAAACCAAAGTAAACAGCATGGGGAATGTTGACCTTGTCTAGCGACTGTTCGGAAGTCTTTCAGGGCCTCCTTTGATTTCATAATTGCCATGTTGCTGATTGCTCTTCGATAATAAGCCTGTCATGTACCCGAGCTTGTGTAAGCAGGAGGTTCCCATGTCCTTTTCACCCCCCAAATGGAAAACTGGTTGATTCCGTTGGAATTCTGTACCTTCACATAGCCTGGGTTCAACTCTATTGCCTTAGTCGCATCTTCGATAGCAAAACCAAAGGACTCCATTTTTATATGTGCCTAGATATTTGACAGAAGCCGTTAGTACTGCACCTCATAAACTTCACCCAACCACCAAAGTAGCTCCCCCAGAGCTATGCATATATATATAGAGTACGAGGCTCTAGGAGGATATGGGCGGTTTGCGGGGAGCAGCGGGGGAGAAAAGGGAATAGACTCACCTGAGCTCTATTACTATAAAACACACACTGCGTCCCATCTAACTCAATAGCTTTCGTATACAGCTCTACCGCTTTCCCCCACTCCCTGTTCGCAATAGCCTTGTTGCCCTCATCTTTGAGGGCAACTGCCTCCTCCTTAGCTCCCATTAATTATAGATTTGCTTTCTCGACGAAGATGTGTGTGCTTTGCTGGCTGAGGTTTGGCTTCGTATACCACAATGTAGGAGATGTCTCTAGTTGTAGTTAGTTGCAGTTCGGATGGTGGAGTTTGAGAGGCAACGAGAACGGAGTGGGGGTAGTTTTGTCTCAGGGAATGTAGACAACGATTAATGCTGAGATATGCCGGCTAGGGGAAATAGAAATAACCTTAGAAAATACAGGACCCTAAGATAACTACTGGGTGGCTGGCCAGACCACCTAAATCGCTGGTGGGAGGTGGCATTTTATTAACCGACTCAGTCAGGCCCCATGAAATCAGCTAGGCAGCAGGGTTTCAATGGGGAGTAAAAAGCTTAACGATAAATGTAATGAGACTCGCCATTAATATACATCAATCGAATGGGCGGCACCGAATGATCAGATGAAAAAGGTACAGTACCTTCATTGAGCTACTCTGAATGATCTTTCATCTCATGCCCCAAAATACTCTGCCATTGGTCCTAGTACTGCCTACAACCCGTTACTGATGTATAGTCCTATGCGGTCCTCAATCCGCCTATTCAGGTTGGCCCACATTCATCTAACTTATAGTTCATCTATGCCAGTTCGTCCAATAGAAGAGGCTTAGCTTACCCATGTAAACAGACCCCAGCTGTCAAACAGCGGATGTGCCTGTTGGATTTTGTGGGGCAACTAGGCACGAGATCACTTGATAATATAACTAAACCCGAGACTATTATTAGTATAACCTCGCAAGGTTGACTGTTTCGTTAGTCATGAAGAAAATCTGCCAGTATTCTTCCACCCCGGCTCCAGCTGCACACGGACTCACAATGTCCTTGTACCCCTTGGAGAAATTGTCATAGTAGAGTCAGTCACTATACAAAACGTCCGATGATATTTCCATATCCAATCCTGTCAAAACCTCAAAAACTCCTTACATCGTAAAACCATCCAGTCGTCCTCTGTATGCAATATCGATCAATAGCAATAACAATCATTGTATTCCATGATCCCCGTGCCCGTATCCATATAGACCAATATACACAAGCCATAAGTAACTACTGAAATAAAGAAAAGGGGCTAACTGTGCAATCAAGTTACCGAATCCTTCACTCCACTCACTACCGGGGATGAATTGCTGGGAAGAACCTCCTACCCACATATCCATATGCACCAATAAATTGGATATCTATATTCTCTCGGCGAGTTGGGGAGAAGAACCTTGCTAATATGAACCTTCCGGACCTGAAGATTGCCGTTAGCATAATTTATCTAAATACCACGTGCCTTCTGGGGTTGCCTACAATGCAGGTTCAAACGTTAGCGTTGCCTTCACCTTATTCCCTCTATCCTCCTTTCGAATCTTAAACCTCGCTGATGGTTCCATACGTGACTCCTCCGCCTGTGATCCTGGCTCCATGCGATCTAGCTCGAAAAAATTTGCTGGAGACCCACGGTATGCACTGGGTGAGTTCTCACAAGGCTCGAGCAGAGGATATTCAAGGTCATTGAACTCGTCATCGTCACTCTCGTCAGGGTCATTATCATCATCGTCATCGTCGTCGTCGTCGTCTACATGGTTCTCCAAGCGGAATGGATATCTGCAGGCAGGGGCAAGGTCTTTCTTGTCCATTGTGACGAAAATCATTCCTTCTTGAACCCTGTTGAACTTGTTAGCAAGCTGTGGTTCTTATAATATAAAATTGTGCCCTACGGTGACGTGTAGCCCATTGATGGACCTTGGATAACCATCTTCTTCAACGTGAAGCACTTTGCGCCGACATGCTGAAAAATCATGTTGCATTCGGAAGTTTTAGTACAGTAGACTATGACATAGCCATTAGAAAGCATTCACCCAGCGCCAAAACCGCAAACTCACCCTCTTCGTTCTCATACAGCACCGCCTCCGGTCTCGTATTCGCCTCCTTATGCTTTCCCCCATCACAATACGCCAATTCCAACTCCAGCTGCGCCATATCAATCTGCGCCTGATGCTGTTCAATCTTCCTTCTTTTCCCTGGGCTTGCCGTAGCTGACGAACTCTCACTCTCGATATCCTCTCCAGGCAACAACCCCAGCGAACGCCTTCTCCTAGCATCCAGCGATTCAGATGCCCTAGCCCTGATCGTACGTCTAATGTGCTCTAGCCGTGTCTGATGTGAAAGCTGGGAAGAGTGATTCCTGGATGAGTTACTGCTGCTTCTTGATGATGATCCAGTGCTGTTGTTCAGGGAGTTGTTAAACTCGTCCATGATCAGTATGTGCAGAAGACTATTACGGCTCCTCGTCATCTCCCCCGGTAGGGAAGATGCGTAGTCCGCTGCCTGGCCCTGATTGTTTGCGGAAGACAGGGCTGCGACTGCGTATCCTGCTGCTAATTGTAACTCCTCACTCAGTAAGTTAGGATTTTTGGGAGGGTTCTATGACCTGCGTAGAGTATCCGGGGCCTCACTGTGAGGGGTACTGTATTTTTCTAGTCGTGTGTTGAGTTTGATGCGCGTTCGCTTTTCTTTGGTTTCAAGGGCGGTTGTGCTAAGTCAAGCAGTACCGTGCCGAAAGGTCTTGGGGATTATACAGTAAGTGCTGCTATAAGTACGGGGCTCACCTAGCTGCTGCACTTAGTCGCAAAGTCAAGCGGCGAATAACGCCAAGAATGCGATGAGGTCAGCTGTGGGCGGGAACACAAACAACATATGACAACTTAGCCCTATACCGTAGTAGTACAGTAACGGGTTGGCTTGGCACTTCCGCGACAAACGTTATCCCCAAGCGATAGCACCAATTCCCGCCAAGCTTCCGCAGAGCAAACGTTAGATAATACATTCTACCCTCGCTGGTAAACATTACATCCTCTTCCAACCTCCACCATCACCACATCGAATGACACAATCAGCGGCCCCTCCCCACACCGTCACAATGGTCGTCCCCACCGCTACTGCTCCTCTGCCCGCTGGAACCCTTACAGAGCCCGAAATGGACGCCATATCAGCCGGTACCGTACCTTAACCCACCCCACAGCAAAGACATCAACTAACCCCACCGCCCACTCCCAGATGAAGTCGCCCTCTACGACCGGCAGATCCGTCTCTGGGGCATGGAAGCCCAAGCTAGGTCAGTGGCATAGCTCAATCCTTCCAGACTCAGAGGTGCACAACACCTAGCTATGGCGGCCAGGCGGCCAGCAAAAACATGGTCGGTACTAACACTATCTCCCCACCCCAAGAATGCGCAACTCTAAAATCCTCCTGATCGGCATGCGAGCCATAGCAAACGAGATAGCAAAGAACCTCGCCCTCGCAGGAATCGGCTCACTGACCGTTCTTGACTCAGAAGTTGTCACAGAAGACGACCTCGCCTCACAATTCTTTATTCAAGAAGAGCACATTGGCATGAATGTACGGCCCCATCTGCCCCATCCCTCCCAGGACAATTACCCCCAACTAAACCACACCAACAGAGAGCCGAAGCAGCCGCCCCCTCTATCCAGAAGCTCAATCCCCGTGTCACCATCCACACCGACACCGACTCTCCTTCCTCCAAACCACCCATCTTCTTCTCCCAATTCGACATCACCATCGCCACCGACCTTGACCTTGACGCTCTCATTTCTATCAACACCTCCTGCCGCCAGTGCTCCCGCCCCTTCTACTCCGCAGCCTCGTACGGTCTCTATGGATACATCTTCGCCGATCTAATATCTCACACCTTCGTCATCGAGCGCGACAAATCCAACATCGAAACGAGACTCGCTCCAGAAACGGAAACTCGAAGAGTGATTTCTTCCCGGACCAAAAAAGAAGGCGACAAGGTAGTTGAATTTGTAACCAAAGAAGAAAAATATTCCTCCCTCGCCGACACTGTCAACTGCCCTATTGACCCAACCTGGCGTCCTAGGAAACGCCGCACCGTCCCAGCCGCACTGCCCTGCATTAAGGCACTATGGGAATTCATTCGTACCTCACCAACCCACAGCTACCCTACTTTCTCCCGCACAGACCTGGCAACATTTACCCGCCTTGCAACCGAAGCAATTGCAAACCTCGGCCTTCCAGCTGACATGCTTAAAGCCTCCTTCATTAGCACCTTCGTGGAAGGATGTACCTCTGAACTTGCGCCCGTGGCTGCTATCCTAGGGGGTGTGCTCGCCCAGGATGTGATTAATGTTCTTGGGAAGAGAGAGCAGCCGTTGCAGAACTTCCTTGTGTTTGATGGGGAGGTCAATGCTGGGCCAGTATTGAGTTTGCATCCGGAGGGGATTGAGAAGGAGGAGAATGGCAATGGGAATAGGGCAAATAATAGAACGATAAAGACGTCTACGGCAGAGGTGGAAGCTTAGATTGAGTGATTTGGGTATTGTTGGGCTGGGTGATTAACGGTGTGATGATTGATGTCCCTAGGTGATATGTACTCCTTTTTGGTAGCTCACCAGTTTCACTCAATCCTGTTCTTTTCTGGCACCCAAATGGCGTCGAAAATGGGTAATTTACTTGGACAATGAATTACGAATTGCGTCGATTCATGCCTGCAAACCTAACTCACCATACTTAAATTCTTTGGAGGGTCTTGCAATTGTGCCAACCAAATTAAGTCGATGCTAGATTTCACTTGTATCACAGACCATCCATCTCCTCCTCAAACATGGAAAGGCAAAATACAAACAACACGAAAGCGAAAACTGAGGCAAAGTGAATTTCGTAATCTGGTTGTACCAGAAAGTACATTGGTGGGTAATAGACGTTGCGAAATTGATACCGAGATCGGGTAACCTAACAGAGTCACGAAAGAAAAAAACTTTGACATGTTCCATGGACCAGCGCCGAAAGCAACAAATAAACTCAAATTCCAGGGCGTCCAGCTGAGTCGACCAATTCCCGGAGAAGAGCAGCCAAACAAATTAGGGAAATAAACAGTACCCGAACCCCCCCGCTCCAGAAGATAACATTGGTTAGAATTGAAGGACAAAACGCCCACATCCATCTAGCTTGGAAACATGCTCGCTGAAAGACGTCAAGATCTCTTATGACGGGGGAAAACGACTGAAATATACGCAGAAAAGCTGAGGTGAAATGATTGCTGAAGCAACTGCGAACTGGCGCGCTATTTTTGAGGGTGGTTGCCATTGTGTTGAGTTGCACGGACGGCTCATCTAAGCACGGTCTTAGTGGACCCCCAAATTGTGGGCGCTCATTCTTCTTGATCTTCCTCATCTGTTTCGTCTTTAGATCACGGGATTAGCTTACAAGCCAGCATGTGTAGGGTAAACGACACTAACCGAATTCCATATCCCCGTCACTATCCTCACCAAAGCTCTCCTCGTCGCTCTCGCACCAAAAATCATCATCCAGATCCTCCTTTGGTGGTGGCTTTGTCTCAGCCTTCTCTGGCATCTTGAAGCCGGCTGGAATATCCCTCTTGGATGTTTCCACATTCTCTAGAGCGGTTGTCAGTACCATCTGAGATTGTAACTTTGACTTTCGCAGTGTAACCCACCCTTCACCTTCCTCTTGTATTCGTCGGGCTGTTTGCGTAACATGACGCCAGCATCCACATTGGCTGGTGACGAAACTTCGGCATCATCGAGCAGACTAATGATCGAGAGGAGTACTGATTCGACTCGTTGGGCGGGGGACCATCGTTCCTAGAGTGTATGAATGACATTAGCCATCATACGATAGGGATGTAGATTTCGGCAACCCGAAAAAAAAACTTACCGATGCAAGCTCCCCAGACATCTCATCGTCACCAGGCTGATGCAGAATCGATATGCAAAGCTTGCCATCCTTGTAGATGTTCGGATGCCATAATGGTCGGCTAAACTTAAATTCTGGGGGCTCATAGGGGTATCGCTTGGGGAACCTCATCTCGGCCTGATAGACAGTAGACAGAGATGTCAGCCTCATTACTGATCAAGAGCAACTAAACGTCAACGATTCAAAGACCTACCTTAAAGTATCCACCGTAGTAAAGCGATGTTGGATTAAGAACAATCAAAGCTACCTCCCATCGAAATATATTATCGTCCTTCAGCTATGGACACAAAAAGAGGAATGTAAGCTTTATGGCAATCCTGAAATCTCTTTAGAAACCCATACCTCGACATGAACCCATTCTTCTTTTTGAAGTTCTTTAAACTCGTTCATGAGGATTCGTTCGGCCACCATAGTCACAGGCGTCTGTGCTGGAGCTTTAAAGACTTAAAATCGATGGGGACGTGCCGAAGGAAGAAGATAGGCGTGGAGGAATGGTGTGGGTAATGTAGTTTCGTATTGTATCTACCACTAACCAGGCTATCTATCACGAAGGATCCAGGTGAGAAATAAGGGCAGAGGATCGTTGGTGTGAACCAGGAGAAGACAAGAGTAATAATAAGGCGGAAGTGCAGAAGGAAGATTTTTTTGGCGTAAGGCAACTATAGTTAAGGGTCTAGCAAGCTAGAGTCAGGGAGCTACCTCTGTGTGTCACTTTGAGTCCCGTCAACCTCACTAGCTCAAAGTTATCCTGCCACCGATATACTGCACTGTAGGTAGCTGCAAGTCCCGATCCGGCTTGGAGTAGAGCCGAATGGGAGTTTCACCATAGGCCGAGCAAGGGCAATGATATACGAAGTAGGAAAGTATTAACGGTGGACAAGAAGCAACTTACATTTGTTCCACGGCCTATACTGAATAGTTATGTACATCTGATCCGGTTGACCGTTTACGGGAGCATTTCTGTGATGGCAACACTGGCAGAGGGTGCCACTATATACATGGTAGAGCTCCATCCGATTGATTGCCCCTCAAGGCTCCTGCAGCTGTAGGAGTGGCGAATACGCCACAATACGGGTTAAGCAAGGTTAGGGCTGCGGGCAAGTCTCACCACTTTAACAGTTATCTAAGCTTTAAAAAATTCGAACATAGAACTAGCTAGACTAAATAAAGCAATTCAGAGAGCTGAACAACCGAGGAGTAAATCCAGTAGAAAACGGTCCCACAATATGGAGCATATCGCCCCATGCAACTGCAGGTATTTGATAAGCATGCACCTGTATAGCTCAATAATTTGCAAACCTCCTTCAGGAAAGCATATCAGGCACACTTTGCTGTTTGAACTTTAGCCTACCAGGCTCCAATAGTGCAAGAGGCTCAAATTCCTGATTGGTACATATACCTATGTGTGTGGAATGGCGTTCCATGAGGCTGGTGGTGGCTTAGTGCTTTACCGTCCCATCTTTGGAGCGCAAATCCTGGTGTTTGCGTTTGTCAGGAACCATGCTGATTCAGGACCCCCTGGAGGCTCTGCTAAGTGACGACGACGATCTGGGTCCTCTATCAAGTCGTCTACGCAGCAAAATTAGTTCTCAGTGATAGTGCGTGCATATGTGGATAGTTGCTCATGCTGATGTTGAGGGTAATCCTCTGCAGGGGCAGCCCACTGTACCCCGCTTCCGTGCGCTTGGGTACATATCTGCACTGTGCGGTTGGCTCTGGACTTGAAGAAATGTTGTTTTGGGATGTTACGCTGTTTCAATTCGTTGTGGTGGGGTCCCCAATACTTCTTGTCTGATCAGTCACACGCCAGCCATGCACGACGCTTGTCACACAACATGCTGTAGTGACCTGGTGATTTGATGAGAGCCATGTGGCCCGTCTGTCGATCAGGAATATGGGCGGGATGATGAACATCATGTCGGAGGATGACGGAGTTGAAGGCCCGCGGAGGACCCGCGGAAAGAGTGTATATGACCGCTAGATGTACTTGGGAAAAGTAGGAAAAGGCCCCTCACACATAAAGTAGGTAGCAAGGATAGAAAAAAATAGCAAGGTGTGCCAGCAGCAAGGGTCGAATATATTGGACGATTGATTGAGTCAAAGACGTAATTACTGGTGGGGTGCAGTTATTTGTTTACAGAAATGCGTGGCAAGCAAATAATCTCACCTATAACCTTACTCCGATACCGATTAACGTTTAGAAGGCCCCATAGCTTCCAATATCTCAGCTTACACTATACTCACCACAATTCTATCAATATGACCGTAGCCGAGTTGAAGCATGAGGAGAATTACGTCGTCACAGGTATGCCGAAAAAGCAAGGGTTTTCCGAGAACTGGATCTTAGAACTGACTGTCGGCCCTCTACAAGGTGACATCAAAATCATTGAACGTTTCTGGGAAGTCCCACTCGACTATGAACAGACAGGCGAGGGGTGTGAGAAGATACAGATATTTGGACGGAGTGCGGTCCCGGTGACCAAGGAGAAGGACAACTTGCCGACCAGTAAAATTTCCCAAACTCCAGTTATTAATTGGGATTAAGCTCATCCTGCAATCACCAGTTGTCTATCTTCAAGGTCCGTAATCAACCTGATGGAGCTTCATGTGGTGGGTTTGGGGAGAAATTTGGCTTGTTGACCCTGTTCTAGGAGGGCCCGGTTTTGAATGCTCCTCACCTCGATCCCACCCGCTCACCTCATTCGTTCACGACAAGGGTTACCAGGTCCGGTCAAACACTCCTTCTCAGATTATTATTATTGGAAACATGTCTGACAGGAGGACAACATTAGATTTTATATCTAGACCAAAGAGGGACGGGCCTCAGCAACCCAATTTCTGCGGACACTGTACTCCAGAAGGGCGACAGAACATCACAGCAAGCTCGCTGGCTGAGCCTATTCCGAGCTGACAACATCGGTATGCGCATATTGTGGTCATGGATATTCATCTGGGTCCTCCGATAGACGGCTGACGAATATTCTGCTGATACTAGTGCGGGATTGCGAGGCGGTAAGGAAAAGTTTACTTGGTTCGAAAGAAAAAGATGAGGACAAAAAGTGGTCCCTAGTTGGACAAAGTTTCGGTGGCTTTACTGCCGTACATTACCTTTCTTCACAGTGAGTCGGAATGAGTTTTTTTGTGGATACATGGCATTTGGTAGGGGTTGACATTCGAGTTTCCGAGGATAGTCCAGAGGGGCTGAGAGAAGGTACGGCCTCCACTCGCCTTAACTTAAATCAGGCTGATTTCACTTCTGCAGTCTTTACAACCGGCGGCATGCCACCACTGGTCGATCACCCCGACGATGTCTATAAAGTACTCTATGGTATGTTATAACAACCGGCCCGTTTGGGTTACCCTGAAATTTTACCACTACCATGTACCACATCTTCGTGTTATATTATTATATATATTTATCCCACCTTTACAGAGAAGGTCAAGGAGCGTAACGAAACATACTACAAGAAGTATCCGCAAGATATCAAGCGCGTTCGGGACATCCTCAAGCACCTCAAAGAAAACGAAGTCATCCTCCCCAATGGTGGGCACCTAACCCCGCGCCGATTTCTCCAATTAGGATTGGCCTTTGGCGGCACTGGTGCGTAACCTTCATCTCTGCGGAGTCCCCTTTATCACATGACTGACGATCCCATTAGGCGGCCTTGATGGCATACACCGTGCGTATACCGCTTCAGGGTAACTCTGAATGAAATGAACCTAACCATATTGAATGCAGTTATCGTTCTCCGCGCGGCTTCCGAACTCGAATCCACCTCCACCCTCTCCTACAAACTCCTCCAAAACATTGAACAAGACCAGTCCTTTGACGGAAACCCCATCTACGCAATCCTCCACGAATCAATCTACTGCCAACGAGCCCCCTCTGTCTGGTCTGCAAACAGGGTCATCAAGTCCCACGAAGAATATTTCGATTACGAGACTCTGATAGAGAAGCCTGATGATGTCCCAGTTTACTTCACTGGAGAGATGGTTTATCCGTGGATGTTTATAGATTATGCCGAACTTAGGAAGTTGAAGCCAGTAGCGGAACATATTGCGCAAATTGGGGACTGGCCAAGGCTGTATGATCTCGAGCAACTTAAGAATAATACGGTCCCCGTTAACTCGGCGATTTATGTCGAGGATATGTATGTGGGCTTTGACCTAGCTAGGGAAACAGCAAAGGCGATTGGGAATCACAAGGTGTTCGTTACGAACACGATGATGCATGATGCGGTGAGAACGAAGTGTAATGAGGTTATGGGAGAATTGTTCAGGTTGAGCAAAAGAGTTGAGGGTTAGTTCTCGCTACTGTTTTTGTTACGGGCTCTCTTTCCCTCTTAGAAGCGGAAGTCTTGAAAGAGGCAACGCCTGAGATATATGATACCTAGGGAGCAGTAGTACTATACGAATAAGATTTCTTAGGTAACATGCATGCCTGTTAGATCAGTTGGGGCCCCTAAGCTCTAAGGTCTTTTATCTCGGCCGTCTCCCGCTCAAGCCACTCCATCGCCTGAGGATTCTTCTCTAAGAAAACCTTCGTTTTGTCATAAACATCTTTATGATAGGCATTGAGCCATTGCTTCTCATCGGTTGTTAAACGGCCGATATCTGTAAGTTTCTTGCACATAGGGACCATGGTGAGATTCTCAAATGCAAAATATCTGAGGACCCATATTAGCCCATCCAAGTCAACTGAAATGTGCGGTCGTTTGGGCAGCCTACGGTCTATCATCGAATTTGTGCTTTGTTTCAGTCTCCTTAACAGCAACGACATTTTCAATTCTAATACCAAAGGCACCGTCCTCGTAGTAACCGGGCTCTAAAGTTCGGGGTAATTAACTGTGTTCCAATTAAAAGAAAATTTGTACTCACCATTAGATATAACATTGCCTGCAGCAAGAGACACCTCCGCATACTGAGGTCTGGTGCCGATACCAATGGGTCCCTCGTGAACATTCTGAAGCCGTTGTATTAGCGCAACACAAAGAATTCATTCAAATATATATTCTCTTACCAAAAACGACCCGACACCATGCCCAGTTCCATGGCGGTAATTTAGACCCTCTGCCCATAGAAACTGCCTAGCAAGAACATCTAAGGCAATGCCGGTGGTAGACTTTGGAAAAATTGCCCTAGAGAGCGCAATGTGCCCCTTCAGGACAAGTGTATATGCTTTCTTCTCCATTTCTGTTGGTTCCCCAAAATGTAGAGTTCTTGTGGTGTCCGTAGTTCCATCTAGATATTGTGCCCCAGAATCCTACATTCAAGGTCAATCGTCTGCCAATATCTTCTAACCTCAAGGAGCACCAACGCATAAATATATCGCCTTTGGATCTATGACCGCACAACTGGGTTTCATTGGATGGTAATGAATGACGGCTGCATTGGCCCCTGTTGACGAAATCGTACTAAAGGAAAGTCCCTTGAAGTGTTCCTTTGTTCTAAAAGCATAAATGTCAGCTCTGGCTAACAATATCTTAAGCTACCTACTTTCTGAACTCTTCCAGTTGGTTCGCAGCGTCCACCTCATCCAAATTTGCCCCTTTCAACAACTGACCCTCGAGCCAGGCAAAGTATTCTATCAACGCAGCACCGTCCCTGATGTGGCACTTCCTCATTCCCTCCAGTTCTATCTCGTTCTTAACAGCTTTGGCGTCTTCAATCGGGCTCCTTGTAATCTCGACCCGCTCCTGACCACCTAACGCATTGACCAGAGCCCACGAAGCTCTATTTGACACCAACCATTTGCTATGATCTTTGTTCTCATCAATCATATTGATTCGAGCACTCAATGCGACGCAGTCTTCGAAAATAGCATCATAAGGGCGGATTTCAACAACATTTTCGAGGTGCTTCTTTACCACATCAGAGACCTTTTTGTCATCAACATACAAAGTCGCCTTATCCGGAGTGATGACAGCGTAAGAGAATGAGACTGGGTTATACGGGATACTGCCATAAAGGTCAGTTCACGTAATCTTAAATTATGGGGTGAAAGATTAAGTTGCATACTCGCTTCCTCGAATATTATAAAGCCACATGATCTCGTCGAGCATACTAACGACAAAGCCTGGGGACTTCTTGGTAGTAAGGATATCCCGCACTACCTGTAGCTTTTCTGAAAACGGTTTTCCGGCAAACTCATTTCCCAAAACCATGATAGGCTCTGCAGGTCTCGATGGCCTCTCACCTCCCCAAACGCCATCTACGAGATTGCAAGCAAGAGCAACCAAGCTTGCACCTCCCTTCTTCTTAATTTTCTCCTCCAGGTTCTTTGCATCACCTGTACTCTGAGGTCAGGTTTCATCAATATATACCCGAGGGTAATAAACTGAAGCGTCACATACGGGCCGTAATCAAGGTAGGATCAACGCCAACATTCTTGCCACCTTGAGCTTGTTCGCAGGTCCTACCCAGGCCGATCAGATATGCAAGACGAGGTTATTAGGATGAAAACGAACCAATCCTGCCAAGTTGGAACATCTGGTAGCCCTTGTTTCAATAGTATCCAATTGTCATCTAGCTGTTTTGATGCCTGATTGAAATATCTTCCGTCGGTCGAAAGTGCTGCCTTGTCGAGGGTGATGACAGCGCGTCCTGCTGAGCCGCTGAAGCCTGAAATATATTCTCGCCTAGCATCACAGGGAGCAATGTATTCAGATGAGTGGGCATCTTCAGAGGGTACAACTATCCTCCTCAAATGTCGAAATCAGTGAAATTCCAGATGGGTGTGTATGAACCAGACTACATGGATGGTGCCGCCTACTGTAAACATCCACGGATGCCTTCTGCATTAATTCCCGTAATTTTTGCAAACGTTTTGTGGTATTCACTTTCTCCATGGCTGGATCGGTGTGATCCGATGAGAGGAAACGGCGGGTATTTCTGTGGGTATTGGGATGTGGCTTGAGAGGTAGTCTCGTCTTGATAAGCTGAGCTATGTAAGGAGGCTTCGTCGACGTTAGAAGCCTGGTAAGGTGGTTCATATGTACTGGGGATTCACTTTATATGTGGTGCAGCGTTAGCGAAAAAATGAAAGAGGGGGAGTGTCATAGGGTGCTACTAACTAACTACCAACTGTAGGGGTCGTGCCATCCAGACGACATTCTGCTGCTGCATGCCGAGATAATAATCAAGATTAGGGCGAACTCAAGGAAAACCTCTGGAGCTTTAACATCCTCCATGCAAACAAAAGGGCATACTTTAGTACTTATCCGATGTAAAGATCGTCTTATTATACTTCAAAAATGGGACCCACCTAACAGCCTAATGGCTTCAGTCATCATATTCCAGCTCTGGAGTACTACACGATGCTGTCCATTGGCTTTTATAGGATAAGACCAATGGCCCAGACAGTAGAAGTGGATGTGGTCTATCACAGGTAGTTCATGCTTAACAAATTTTTTAATTTATCTTCATCGTCTTAGTACATAGTATAATAACGAGGAAGCTTCGAATTCCAAACCTACAGCAGTACACTTAAAAGACGACAGCCCACATTTCTGATCCCGAATCCCGAGTCTCTCTTATCTCTAGTATCGTAATACCTACCTAGTATCTGCCTACCTACTTAGGTCATAGGCCATTATATTTTGATGTAACCTCAATTACTTACGTAGATGAAATGCCATCTCAATAGCTCGTCCAACACACGATGAAACTTATTCGGATTTCGACTCACTGGATGAAGCACTCTTCCGTCCAATCCTAAGTTATCATCATTAAACTCGGTAACCTTGTAATTGTCCTGCTAGTTAGTATCAATTTTAATAACTATTCATTCGATGCAATATACATTAAACTCGGTAACCTTGTAATTGTCCTGCTAGTTAGTATCAATTTTAATAACTATTCATTCGATGCAATATACTCACATCTGGATCACGGTTATCAGTAATCAAATAGCAGACGAATGTTTGACTGAAGCAACATCCCATTGTATCGAGTTGATTTTCGATCCATTCGTATCATCCATATCTGTAATCCACCGGCCGAAATTCTCCTGAATCCACACTGGTGATCCCTTTCCAGTGGAAAAATATGTGCTGCTTCAGTACTAGCCCATTGCCTAGATAAGCAGCTCTATTCACAACTCCAGAAATATAACATCTTCCATATCGAGCACGAATTTCAGTAGCAAATCCTTATTGCATGATACGTTATGGGACATGATGCGATACACCCATGGCTGATCGTTCACATTGATATTACCTACCCATTCATTAGCAAATCAATCAGCATAGTCCTACAACTCAGCACTTACTATCGTAATAGACATCATAGTGTGTCCGGTCCAGTCTAGTATTTGTCCTCATGTATGGCCTCGAAGAATCATGAAGGGGTCCCGGGCTGGATTGTTGGAAGAGCGGAGGGATTTAGGGGGTTGGCTCTGATGTGAGCAGCCAAAGCCCGCCAATAGTATCATCGTCAAGCGGGGTTGAGGACTGGTCAGATACTTCTGAGTTTAACATGATAGGTAGCGGAAACTATAGTTGACGCAACAAAGTGTTATGAATGGGTGTCAGGCTTTGTAGTATCACCTGCGATTGCAGGTGATGAGGAAAGGTTTATTTGGCACTTGCATAAGTGGACACGCAAGTGTCGAGGTATCGCTATGTGACTCTTGTACTTGGATAGTGCTCCGTAACAAGCAAGATCCCCAGCATGTCCAGAAAGTTGGCTTCTGTTACCGAACCATTCTAATTATTCCTCCCAGAATCGACTTCCGCAATGCAGCATCGTAAAACTGAATGTTTTGACCCAATGAACAAGTCAATCGGCATTGCTGAAACTAGGCGATCCCAATAGGTATTATGTAGAACATATGAAGGGTTTGCATGCACTGCTTGGCTGCATACCTACACCCTTACTAGTGACCAGACTAAGCCTTACCGACATTTGGTGGATTGCTACCTACGGAGTAAGCCCTAAATGTTCCCTAGTGCAACCTAGTCTGGACTTCTACCTAACTTATGTTAGTCTGGTTGAAGTTCTCGCAACTCTTTCGGGCCATGCTTCGCTAAGCCAAGCTGTTCCGAGGGGTTGTGCAACCAGACTAGCCAAGCCAGACTAGCCTTATGAAATCCAGATACTAGACTAAGAAAAAAACAACTACCTACCGTAGATCAAACCAGAAACATGGATAATGTCACGGGATTTGCATGCAGGGTCATGTCATAAGATATGCAGCTACTAGTATAGATTCGATGATCGAGATATACTACTCCTTTACATTCTCAACTTTGCCTATCGCCTGTGAAGCATCACTATGCCCACTGGTGGATCCACCTCAAGTTAACTCTATATTCATATTCAGATCTCCACAACGTCAGTGCCTCTCACATGGAGGCAGAAATCCGGTACCCCACTTCACTGCAAGATGTCATTCAAGTGAGGGCGATTCAGAGAACCTCAGAAGGGCGCCTCAGCTAACTACGATGGTATCAGCTTGTCCAACGGCTTTATCAGCCTGGCTCGCCGGCTTCAATCGTCAAAGTCCAAGAAATACTTCAGCAAGTCCAGCGGTCTGCAGATGGATGGACATTAGCCAACGCACTGCTCGGAAATCCAGATCAACAGGTTCAATTCTTTGGAGCTTTGACATTCACGGTGAAGCTCAATTCCGACTGGTACGCTCTATCAGCGAGACACTTCCACTCACCTACTCAAGCTCATCTAGTCTAATCCAGGGAGAGCCTTGCAGAAGCGGATGTGTTTGTCCTGCTGGATACCCTGATCAATTGGATAGTTCGAGCGGTTGCTGGAGGTGCTTCAGCCTTAGTTATCAAGAAGCTCTGTTCGACCCTTGCAGTATTTTTCGTTCGATTCCCAGATAAATGGATACATTGCATCAGGCACCTGATTTGCTGTTTATGTGGTCACCGTGTCTCTCCCGATGACATAGACAGCTGTCCATCAACAACAGTACTGCTTCAAAAGGCTTCGTCAGCTCAAAAAATTGTAGCTCTCTGGTTTTGCACGATTTTTCTGGAGGAGGTGTCAAAATTGGATAGCAAAAATATCAAAAAGTTAGAGACTCTTTTCTTAATATGAGACGGGCATAACTGACCTAGGTCACAAGTCAGCATTATAGAGACAAGGTCTCAATAAATGCAACGGAAGCTGTTTTACTAATAGCGCATGCAATTGCTTTACCAGAATATAGTATGCCCATCCTCCAGATAAGAACGTGATAAGTAGGTTTGCAGCTCACAATATTCCCCAGGTAGTGATGACGAGGTGGATACCGCGCTTGTCATTGAGGGTCTACAATGCTTCTCGGTGTGTGTGACGGTCATTTTCTGAATTTTAAAAACCATGGAGACTTACTTCCACCTAGAGTTGGGCACATAGTTCCATCGCTCCACCTGCTGCAATAGAAAAGCTCAAAGCCCTTAACAAAGCTGCCATGCGATGGCTGCAACATAGCGAGACATTTGATACCGCCGCGGAGCTCATTACTGATGCCTTGATCAATTATACATCCCTCTTCAATGAGGAGGACGTCAATACGCTCTTTGGAATTCTAACGGGACCGTGGGGAGTGGCGAGATTCCAGGAGGTGCTGGCGGAAGAAGGCGAGATTGACCCAACTCAATTCGTCAGACTTATCATTGCATTTTCTGAAGCGAACGTCAAAAGGCTTGCAAAGAGGCACAGTGACTTAGAAGCACAGACATTGATGCACATGATGCATACTATGTTAACAACTCCTGGGTATCCTGTTGTGGAAAATGAAATATCCCCACAGACATTTGAGTTTTGGTCTTGCTTAGTCGAATATTTGCTGGACGGGGAGTTTATGGATGAATTTGAAGACCAATCCCATGCACTACTCGCTATTGAACAGGGAAAGAGTCATGTTTTTCAAGCCATTCAGGAATACTGGAGGAAGATTAAGATCCCGCCAGCTGAGATCGCTGATACCTGGAGTAAGGATTCAAGAGAAGGGTTTACCTCTTTTAGGAAAGATTTTGCAGATCTACTAGAGACGGCCTACCCACTTCTACATGCCCCATTGTTTACGCAGTTTGTTGATCATATCCTTAGTGCCCTACCGGCTCATGATTGGGAGGTATGTGGCACAAAAGACCCTCGTTCTCTGTGATGTGAGTTAACGATTAGCAGGACATAGAGGCCACAATGTTTTGCCTTAAGTCACTGAGTGACAGTCTGACGGACGAACCTAGTGAAGATGACGCCTTGGAGCACCTCTTTGGCTCCCCGCTTTTTACTATGCTCTCTGATTCACAAGCACATATCCCTCTCAAGGCTCGCAGAACTGCTGTCAACCTGATAGGTAGGAGAATATGGTCCATATCACGAGGATTATAGGTATTAACTCCTATTCAATAGGATCATATGCCGACTTCTTTGAGAGACACTCCGATTTTCTCCCAGCAGTATTGAACTACTTATTTACAACATTGTCTGCCCCTTCATTGGCTCGAAATGCCTCCAAGTCTATTTCTCAGCTTTGTTTGTCATGCAGGGACACACTGACAGGAGAACTGTCCACATTCCTCTACCAATACGAGGTTTTTATGAATTCTCCATCTGCGGATGATTTCGCCAAAGAGAGAGTTATCTGTGCGATCTCATATGTCATTCAAGCACTACCCACAGAGGAGGAAAAGGAGCAGCCGATCTTAATGCTTCTGAGGTTGATTCAAAAGAATGTGGCAACATGTTTGTCCCTAGTGCAACATGGCCAGTTTGATGTGGGAAAAGAGTTAGCCTTATCGGTATTACATTGCCTGACAAACATGGGACGCGGGCTTCAAGTCCCCGACGATATACCTATCGAACTCGATTCTGAGGAAAACGGAGTCCGGCCGCTTTCATTCTGGGAACAGGAAAAGGGATTATTGATCCAGACACAGATTGTTCAGATAATACAAGCAATTGTGGTGGCTCTCAAGGAGGATTCAGAAGTGGTTGAAGCTGCTTGTTGTGTTTTCAAAACAGGATTTACAGAATCATCTCCAGGAGCATTCGTATTTCCCCCCTATCTCACGGCAAATTTCCTACTTGAGCGAGCAGCCAACTGCACTAGGCGAGTGGAAACCATTGTTACAACCGCAGCAACCATGATAAGCTCATATTCAACCGAGGGAGCGATGTCTATTGTGCCACAGGCTAGAGCGTTGTTAAATATGGTTGTCACCTTGGTTGAAACATACAAAGGTAAGTAGAATGACTCCTCTCTCACAAAACGCTCAGCTGATGCACACCTTGTAGACCCACAAACAGACCCAGATGTCGCTCAAAGCATCGTGGAGTTCATGAATAGGATGCTGTCAAAATACGTGGAGGTATTTGTCAATTATGAGCCAAAGTCACGAGTAGAGCTTCTTTTTATGTTTGCCTTGAATTCCGTTGGCGTACGGGAACCGCTGGTGAAAAAAGCAGCGTGCACTTTCTGGGTATGTTATTGCTCCAAGTCACGTGATTTGTTGTTCCATACCTAATCGTGTACAGAGTACACTGGTCAGTCTTCGAGACGACCAACGTGTAGTCCAATCAGCCATAGACTCAATCGTCCAGGCATGCGGACCTGTACTTGCGGAGAAACTACTATTGGTACCACTTTCTCTCTTATCTCTGAACACTCGGAGTCTAATAGAAATATATAGGGCTTGGGGGGGGGTGCAGCACGAAGCGAGGTTGACAGCCTGTGCGAAGTATTGAAGAAGATGGTTTTCAGGCAGCCTCGAACAAAGGCGTGGTTGTCTGCGGCATTGTTTAGGCCAGGGTTCCCCTCGCCAAAGGTCACTGACCAAGATAAGAGGTTGTTTTTGGAGAAGGTTATAAGGTACTTACCTATTATCTGTTGTATGCTCTTGTGAACGCTCTGTTAATCTTGGAGCGAAATCTAGTCTCCGAGGCGCACGGGGAACAAACCAGATCGCGAAAGACTTCTGGGTGCAGTGCCGAGGGAACGAGTTTGCTTATGGGTCGGTGCAACTTGAGTAGCTTCATTTTCTATTGCTAGCCATAAGGTTGAGACGGTGCAATAGTTGAATGGGCAGGGGAGTATATAGGGAGTTCAAGCATGTTGCAAAAACGAGTTTCCTTTTTTATGAACTCCTCTTTGAATTGGCGAAATAGGAATATAAGGTTTAGCTACATCGGAGGCCAGGGACGTACTTGTACCAGAAATAGATAGATTAGGTTATTGTCATAAGTCGAGGGTAAAATTCAATAGCTTTTTATCTTCCTAAGTCTTTGATGTAATATCATGAAAGAAGTCAATGGCTATAAGATGAAAAGTAAACACTTTAGGATAACACCATACTCTAGCAAACCTGTATAACGCCATGTAATCTCCCAGATGTAAATAAAAGCAAAGAAAAGACGTGCAACCCCTCTCTCCAACAAGCATCATATCAATCCCAGAACTACCTCCGCACCACCCCCCTGGTGCCTACTAATGAACTGACTCTGCTTCCCCTTCCCTCTCCTCTTCTGCGGTGCCACAACCCCAATAACATTCTCCCCCGCCGCCGTAACCGCCGCCTCCTGCATTTCCCTCCTCTCCCGATCCAGCTCTCTCACTGCCTCAACTGCCGCCCTCTCCTCCTCCTCATGCTGCGCCCTCATCTCCTCCAATTCCCTATCCAACTCCCTCGCGTCACCATACTCTGTATTCGTCACCCTTGAATATTCTTCAATATCCACCTCGACCCGATTCTTCAATGCAGTAGTCACCCTCGTCGGATTCCTCCTCTCCTCCGCCGTAAACTTATTCTTAATCTGCCTCCTACTTCTATCCGGAAATAACCCCGAAATCAACTCAAAATCAGTACCAAACATCCCCAACCCCTCATAGAATCTATCCGTGCTCGCTTCATCCCACCTCTCGGGTTTCTCTCTCTTCCCCCAAGTACCAGCATTAACTCTCCTAGTCAGCGAACTCTCCTCTACAATCTCCCTCGGGCCATCCTCCTGCACCAATTCCCTCCGATCAACCTGCAACGTCTCTTCGTCCAGCACAATCTGCCCGTTGACAACCCTAACCTGCATAGCATGCCTCTGCGGCGGCGGTCTCACAGCTTCATTTCCCTGAGCAATCCTTCCCAATCTCTCCTCCATACTTTCCTGAGGCGGAATATCCTCCCCTGCAGCCTTAGCAGCCTCCATAGCTGCCTTCTTAGCACGCTGCTTCCGCACGACTTCAGTCCAGTTGAGTTGCTCTAGCTCTGTGAAGCGTTTAGATTTTCGTCCGATTTTCATGTCGCGACAGAGATCACCCATTTTGACGACTCCGGGGGCGATTTGGATTGATTCTGCGTTAGGGGGCGTGGCTTCGCGTTTGCGTCCGCGGCGAATAGTAGGCGGGGCTTCGCCAACAGTGGTTGCTGTTGCATTGGCGTCTCCTTCGGCTTCGGGCGCTTGGACTGGTTGCCTTTTGGGTTTTCGAGGAGCACGGGCCTTTTTTGGTGCGGGAGTGGAGGTTGGACCGGCTCCGGTGCTGTCGGCAGTTTCTGTTTCAACGATTTTCTTTTTCCGAGGGCCCCTAGATTTTGCTAGAGTTTTTGCTTTTGCTTTACCTTTACCTTTGCCTTTCGTTTTGGCTTCGGATTCGGCGTCAGTGTTGGCCCCGCTGTTGGCTGCACTTAGGATTGCGTTGATGCTGCCGGCAATTGTGTTCCCAGTCTCTGAGATGGATGATACTTCATCTAGTCCATCGCTTGTTATAGTCGCGTCCTCTTGTGCAGTTGGTTTGCGGGAGCGAACCTCCTCTTCGTAATCCTCGTCCCTATCGTCGTCTAACTCCACATCTTCCATTGCCTCATCTTCGTCGTCTTGGGGTGTGTATTGATGCCTGGTGGGGGCACTAAACCTCCTTCGTTTCCGTGGTTCTTCTAGGTCTTCTGGGATAAGCTGTGGAGTATCTATTACCGTAGATGCTGTGCTGAGCACCGTAGGAATTACGCTTGGAGGAGTAATTGGGACGGGGCCTGGTGTAGCCTGTACAGTGGGGATAACTGTTGATGTAGCCTCTACTGTGAGGATAACTGTTGATGTTGCCCGTGCTGTGGGGACAGAGGTGGGGACTGAAATTTCTGTCGCTTTCACAGGAATAACTGGTGAAGCTTGCACTGTCAGGACAAGGGTTGCTGTTTCCTGTATTGTGGGTACGGGAGCAGGAGAAGATTGTAACCCCGGTATGGTTGGGGGAGACGGCGCACGGATTGCCGATGGTGTGGGCGAACCTGGGGCATCAATTTCTTGCGTGTGTTCTCGGCTGTGCTGGTGCTGCTTCCCTACAGATTGTGGGAATGTAGGAGGGACAGGTGTTTCATTCTCGTTGGAAGGGCCTTCAGTAGCTACGGCTGATGTGGGTGCTTCTACGGAGGGATAGTGGCTGGCTTCGAGAAGTAGGATTGGAGTTAGAGCTGGTGTGAGAGATGTTCGGCTGGTTAATGGGGGCCTAGGACTGAGCCGTGATTCTGGATTGGCCGTTTCATCCTGCACTGACAGTATTGATTCGGTGGGGAGAATTCCAGCTGCTGGTGTTGATGCATCAGATGGTCTAGACGACGGAGTTGGTGTTGGTGTAGGGCCCCCCAACTTCCGGCGCTGGGTTATTTTGGGGGCGAACTTCTTTGTATTCTTGTCTAGGGGGTGGAAAATGTCAGTCTACGATGGCTTTGAGTGAACGAGGAGCACACGCAAACTGCTGAGACCGAAGTAACATACTGATACCAGATGCAAACATGGTTGGAGATGAGGCTGGAGGCGAGTACACCTGGAAGTGGGGGAGGGGTAAAGGGTGTTGTGTTGGGGGGTTATGTTGGGTGGGGAGGGGGGTGGTGTTTTGGGTGGGCTAGCACGACTCGCCAAGACTTCAGCGGACAAGGCAGCAGCTTACTCAACGCGCTGTCACCTTCTTTTGCGACGATCGCCGAGAGTTCCCTCTTGCCGCACACGCTGCTGCTTCACTGAGGTCGGCTGCCGGGAGGAAAGAACGTGAGGACTGTCAACTGCGCCGGCTGTGGGCTGCCCAAACCTTTCTGACTCCCTTGGTACGAGGAGGAAGAAGAAGCAGAAGCAGCAGAAGAAGAAGAAGAAGAAGAAGAGGAAGAAGAGGAAGAAGAATCAGAAGGGAGAATACGAATAACCTAAGCTCTAATCTGTCTTAGCTTGCCGTGCAACTGTGTCAGCCTAATTCTCTTTCATCGGCGTCTCGCTCACTCGCTCACTCACCTCACTCACTCACTCACTCACTCACTCACTCACTCTCTCACTTTCCTCGCTCAACACACGACCACCCGAAGCAAACTCACTCGACACGCTCCTGCCCCTTCATCTCCTTCCCCCTCCCCTCCTCACTGTTCTTATTCACTTCCTGCCTCCGTACGCACCCCTCTCCCGTTGCACTGTGCACGCCCTGAGGGCACTCTCTATCTCGGACACACGACCGTTACCCGGTAGCCAGTCAACCAAGGTCTTGCAGCTGGCCGTGCCTGGCATAACAAATATACCAGCCTTTGAATTGCTTGCAACAAACGACCACAAACATACACAAACGTACACAAACGTACACAAACCGCCCCCCTCTTCCTTCCCTTATCCATTCCCCACAATCTTCCACCTCTCTCTCCTTCCTCACCCCTCTGCTCCCTTTCACCACCCCTCTACGCTCTACGGCTCCGCTCTTCTGTTCGCCTTTTGTACACATCTCGCGAACCCTCTCTGAATGAGATCTTCCACCCTCGTTGCCGACAGAGTGTCCGTCTCCGTCATCTCTGCTATGGAGGACAGGAAACGAGCTATCCCCCACGATTCCTCCGATGATCCCTCACCACCTCTCAAGCGACAAGCCGTGACACCCGCCTCGTCATCAACAAATCACCAAGTGCCTCAGAGCCAGGAAGATGTCATTGTAAGTTCATTGCCCGCTCTTCTTGACCTTCTATCTAATTTGTCAAACGACCTGTCTCCCCTTTCCCTAACCAACATCCATACTCATCCCGCCCGAAAAAGTTTGTCCTCAGCCATCATATATGCAACCGGAAGGAATCGTGACATTCGAATTTTGCAAGCGGGCCAGCTGACAATCCACCCCCCTGCAGCATTTTCAAAAAGAGGCTATCTTCCGGCAGATGCTTGAATATAAAAGAGAGCGAAATATGCTGGAAAATAGGGTTGAACAACTGGACAAAAAGGCAACGTATCACGATGACCACATACGGGTTATGGAAGCTTGGTGGGATCAGGTACGGTCAATTCTGTTGTTAATAGACTATGTAACGTAGGCATTGACTGAGGGATGTGTCATTTCTTCAAGTTGCTCGATGAAATTCGGCTCCTAGCAGGTGCATCAGAGGAAGGTGGAAAGGTTTATCAGAATGGAGGTAAGGCTCATTGCTCTCAGCAAAGACCCCAGTTTTCCTATTTGAAATTCTGACTGGTGTTACTTGGTCGCAACAACAGTATTGGACAAATTCCCCTCTTCTTTACTTTTCGATAATGTCGCAAGCTTTTCTGAACATCTTGCTAGCAAGCGCAATCATATCATCTCCAATCTCACCTCTTTATTCAAGACCTTGAAAGCAACAGTGAACGGGTCAACCTCGGACAAGATGGGTGAATTTAGGGCACGGATTGGAGAATTACTTGCTTTGGAAAAGACATATTTGGCGAACATTGAACGGCTTGAGAAAGAAAAAGAAGAGGTGACATCACAACTTACCACGGCGACAATCAAGTACATGACTGCAGAGAAAAGGATGGACAGATTGAAAAGTCAATCGCTAGCAAAAATAGAACGTCAAGCTATGAACAACTCTACGACTTACTCGGATGCCAGGCAAGAATGCGGTACTACTGATATGTCTGCAAAGGATAGGGAGATCGAAGCAAGAATGTCCGATGGTCACTTTGCGGATGCAGACCAGGCTCGGAAGGAAGCACAGGCTATTGCTAGCAAACAGAAAGAAGAGATCCAGCAACTCCAGGCAGACAACACTCGACTCTCTGAACAGGTGACGACATTTACCATCAAGTTTGGAAAATTGACGGAAGAAGATGTGGCATCATGCGATGTGTACAAAAATCTTAAGCTTAAATTGGAGGATATCATTACCAGGTTTAATCACATTGAAGCTGAGAACGCCAACTACCGGAAGGCTGCCGAAAAGCTAGAAGCAGAAAGGACAGAGTTTAAGGAGCAAATTTTGAGCGAAAATCAAAATGCGGTTATAGAATTACAGAATCAGCTATCAAGGGTGGAACAAGATTTGGCCAGAGTGAGAGCGAACCGAGATGAGCTAATTCAAGACCAAAATTCACGGAGAGCAAGGGATGAACATAAGTCGGGGGTATCAAGAGAGGCCAATGAGATTACAGATATTCTTACGTCAAGAGTAGCAGCCTTAGAACATGAGGTGGAAAGACTGCGAGTAGAGCTTGACCGGAATCAAGGATCCAGATTGTACGACTCGGAAGCATCCAAACTAAGTTACGAAGAACTTTTGGATAAGTTCACTCAGCTCGAGAAGGCATACAAAGCACTTACCGATGAACTACCACTTTTGGAATCCGCTTTCAAGAGGGCTAAGGAGGTTATGGCTAAGAAGGCTAAGGAAGTGGAGGAGAGGGAAGCTTCTATGGCACGGTTAATAGCAGAAAAGGGAAAGGCCGAACAGAAGTTTTTCGCTGCAATGAAGGCAAAGGAGAACTTGCAACAGGAGAACCGTGTATTGAAGAACCAGAACTCCAAAAGCTCAGAAATCATTGCCCAACTCAAGGATGCCGAGAAATCCGTTACCCACCTCGTGGTATGTTGTCTGTCAGTTCCAGCGATCGTTTAGGAAATTAGTCTAATCCACCAAAATAGTCAAACCTTGAGAAGCAACTGGCAGAAATGAAGTTCGTCCAGAACAACCTAATCATTAAAGGCCGGGAGAACGAGATCAAAGCGACAGAACATGCCAATACTACCGAGTCATACAAACGGCAAGTAGCTGAAATGACCACCGCCTTGAAGGCGCGGGATGCATCTCTGGCGCGGGAATCAAGCTCAAGGAGGGAAGCAGAAATTGAGCTCGAGAAATTACAAGTTAGAGTGGATGAGATCACCCGTACCTTGGAGGCAGAAAGAACAAAGGGTACGGAGAACAACCAGTTAGAGGCTTTGAGGGTATGTCTCCCCTTGTCCGGGATAAGAAGTGGGACTCTGACTAATTCTTATTGCAGTCAATCGCTCTCTGTTCTGTTTGCAAATCTAGGTGGAAAGACACCGCAATCCGTTCCTGTGGTCACGTGTTCTGCAAGCAATGTGCCGAGGAAAGAATTACTTCACGCTCAAGAAAATGTCCGAATTGTGCACGAGCATTTGCTGCCACTGATGTCATTCCTGTCTACCTAGGGATTTAGGGCTTCTCTTTTTGATATTTTTTTTCTTTTACAATCCTTTCTGCTTTATATCTTGGGGTTTGGGTTACATACTTCT
This sequence comes from Terfezia claveryi, assembly GCA_015179025.1. NCBI lineage: Eukaryota > Fungi > Ascomycota > Pezizomycetes > Pezizales > Pezizaceae > Terfezia > Terfezia claveryi. Next base: position 102,134 of record WHUX01000023.1, on the reverse strand, counting down.
TACTGTTTCATTGCTTAAACTTGCTATGTTTAAAGGGCTCTAGGAATGCAATAGCTATCGGTTTTTTTTTTTTTTAGCACGGGTAACAACTTCTGCTCGGAAGGAGGGAAGACGGATATCCGTGTGCTCCTAGTTATTCTTGACATAGGGTCAGGGTGAGTGTTTGGGTTTTTAAAGACTACTGTCCACTTTACCGTGTTCTGTATCATAGTTTCTTTTCTAATCGGCGATACTTTTCCCACCTTCATCTTGAAAGAAAATTTTACTGGTCTGTTACGTTGTCTTTCTCAGCAGATTTCATTCTTTCAGAACTTGTGTGTTGATATGTGTATAGTTTCATGCCTTGGGAGGGAAAAGGGGGAAATGCTCGGCCAGGTGGAACATCTCTAGACGGGTGCTCTTAGGGAGGGACATGTGCTGCATGAACGGATATGAGTATGAGGCTGGTTTGTGATGAAAATGAAACGAGTTTCAGCTGGGGTCACTTGCTCCCCGAACGTGATTCCTGTACGATATTGACCTCTACTAGTGTATGCCCGTTCATTACGTATCGAAGATCTTCAATTAAATATCCAAACCACCTTGTCCAATTAGTTGTTATTATACTAAATGGGAGTGAATGCATGAGCAGATTATCTACCCTGATATCGGTAGATGCAATCTGAGGGTAACAGGGCCTATATGGCATGCCTGAGATGTACACTAAAAAAGTATTACTGGTATCTTCATACCCCTTATCAAGTACCGGTACAGCAAGGTCCGAATTTCCAGCCCACACAACTTACTTATCCCCTATATATTTAACTTCATATTCAAGTTGCACTTCAAGTTACTAGTGAATTTTGCGTGGCGGTGGCCGGCGCCAGATCAAACAAAGGGAGGCACCTAGTATCGAGGTAGCACATAATCGGATCTATATTCAAGAATAAACACTGTTTACTTGTCTTATATGTTACCCTATCTTTCTCAATTTCTTCATCTCTCTTCCCATCTGTAGATATCGCTGCAGTTGTTGGATAGTCTTGGCAGACATAACAACTCTAGGCTTAGTAATAACCACAGCAGCTATGCTAACCGCGACTTCTAGCACTATCAACGTGAATGCTTCAACCCCCGGTAACGGCGAGAATCGTGGAGCTGGGAACCGTCGCACGACTACGACAACCGCGCGATTTGTGCCATCAGCGACACAAAGGCAGGCGGCTGAGCGATCTTGCGGCCGTGGGAGTTTCAGAGCAAGAAATACTGATATCAAGGGGAAGAGTCGTGGTCAAGGTCGGGGAGGTTTCAGCGGTAGAATCGTGAGAGGCAGTTCAACTTTAGGAAGCGAGGGATCCCATAGTGGGGGGGAGGGGGCTGTGATTGACGGTCAGGTACAGCAGCAGCAGCTAGGGCAGTTCCAACCACAGCAAGGAAGAGGTTTGGGGAGAGCAAGAGGCTCCGGGATAGAACGAGGGCAGGGAACATCAAGAGGGAGAGGCAGTGAAACCATTACAGCTCCACGTGGGAGAGGGCGAGGGCAAGGCTCTTCGTCACCGATAGCGGAACTAGGACAAGTGCTAGGGCAAATCTCAGCACCACCAGTACGAGGACGAGGGTCGACGCCATCAACGTCGGAATTGGAGCGAAATCTAGGACAATTTCTAGGCCGTGGTAGGGCAGCAGCACAGGTGCAACTAGCAGAAGCACAAAACTCTCATCTATCCTCTCACAGTCAACAAGAATTTTCACGCCCAGCAGGCTTAGGACCCCACCTCCAGCAGCCAGCTTCACGCAACCCACAATCCCAACAATATCAGCGTCGTCGTATTCCTATTCCTGGTAACGCAAACGCCAATATTGAGACTATCAAGGGCCCTCTAATAGCAAGACCACGAAGTGCTCTAGGAGCATACACTGAGGAGGAGAGGACACAGTTACAGAACGGGTTCGGTGTTTGGTGTACTGGTAGACCGTCTGTGCAGGTTTCTGCAATACGACAATTCGAAGGGGGGCAGTGGGTCCAGAATGAGAATTGGGTAGACGGTGGAGATAATAATAACGAAATTACTTTAGTTCCAGTAGTCGATTTAACGAATATGGCGGATGGGGTTGTGAATGCGTTTGGTGGGGGAAGAAGAGGACGTGGGGGGAATGGAGAAGGCGGATCTGGGAGAGGAAGGGGGGGTTCAGAGGGCGGATCTGGGAGGGGAAGGGGGGTGCAGAAGGAGGGAGTAACAGGGGAAGAGAAGGCGGTGATAACGGGGGTGGGAGGGGAAGAGGGCGAGGGCGAGGAGGGGCAGATGGCGGTTTAGCAAGGGGTCCAGCAAGGGGAGGCAGAGGTGGTAGAGGGAGAGGCGGGAGTGCAGGCGGGAGTGGCATAGGCAGCGGCGCAGAAACTAATGGGTACGGGAGCAGTCATGAAAGTAGGGGGGGGAACGGTCCAGGGTCGTTATTCATTACAGATGGGAATGATGACGATATGGATTCTGGAATGGAGTCGGAGCGGGAAAATGGAAGCCGGTTTGTCAGTAGGGACGACCGTGCAGTAAGATTCTCGGAAGGAACCACCGGGCATCAAAAGATGACCAAGGTATACTTTCCCTGTTCGTGATCCGGGTGTTCAGAGCAAGGCTAACCAAGGGCTTCTTGATCGCGGTGGGATCCATAGCTGAAAGCTGCTCGTGAACGAGAGCGAGCCGACTTAATACGGCGTGGTATAATTGACGACCCGAACAATCGAAAGCCCTTATCGGAAGCCTTGACCTTTGTGGGGACGTGTATGGATATGTGTCCAATGTTTGAGCGAGAGGAAAGGCAGTTCCAGAAAAGTGTGGATAAGTTGGAGATTGTGTGGTTCCACATTTCTTAATGTGTAAGGCCCTGATAGTCCTCCTTACTAATCCATGTGTATATTTCCTTAGGATCCAGCAAATGGTTTAATAGACCCGAGGAAAGCAGTAAAAGCATTCCATAGACCGGCCGCTGGTAATGAGTCTGCCTTGCCCTCTGATGTTAGGCCGCCGAAGGTTTTAGTGGTATGTATGCTCTATGAATGGATTTTACTTGCGGAGGAGATGAACAAACTCATTTTTTGTGATATAGTGGACCTTGGATTACCTTGTGAGGGATATTGTCGGTGGAAACTCGGATCTTATGAGCACCCATGGTTTTGTAAGAGACCGAACAAGAGGAATACGGCAGGATTTCACCCTTCAAAACTACCGTGGACTAGAAACAATCGACTGCCATGAACGGATAGCGCGATATCACATATTATGTATACATCAGTTGGCACAAGACGACCGATTTGTATTACAACAGGAGATGGAACAACTCCAAAAGTGCATGACTACATTGAACGAGCTTTACGATGATGCGAAAAAAGACGGCATTCCGTGCCCGAACGAGCCCGAGCTCAGAGCCTATCAAATCTTAGTATATATTCACGATACAGAATGCCAGCGAGCCGCACAGAAATGGGGTTTCGCAGATACCGAGCCCGAAGTACAACAAGCCCTGCGACTTCACCAGGCAGCATTTAAGAATGCCCCCAGGTTTTTTAATCTCCTCCGGAGACGTGAAACAACGTACTTGATGGGTTGTATTGCCGAGGCACACTTTTACCATGTTCGAAAAGAGCACTTCAGGAAGATGCGCCAGGCATACAACAAAGACGCGACCTCGGTGACGTTGGCGGACGTGGAGAGACAGTTGGCCTTCGATCACAAGAGTGATCTGGATCGGTATCTGGAGCATTTTGGGATCGAGACTGCACTAGATGGGCAAGGGGAGGAATATATTGTGCCGAATAGGAACTTTGATGGTATGGCCGACCGTGATTCACCACGAGCATATAATTTGGGCCTCTCCCCCTCACAATCTCCGGCTAACGATGATTCGTCGAATTCGCAGACAGTCGACCACAACTTCGGCCAACATGTAATCAGAGGATCGTGGAAGTAAAGAGGGAGGGAAGAAAGATACCCGACATCATCAATGGGGTAATAGGGCCAATCACAAAAGGGAAAGCCAGGGCTGGCCCATTCGAAGAGGATTTAAGTGCACAGGCAGATTTGGGGCCCAGAAAGATTCAGTCTTGGGTACCAGACGTGGAGGAACCAAGTGGTTTACATTGGCAACCCTGGGAAGACTCACAGGCGTATACAAATTCCAAGACGGCATATCAGCAGGCACCCCAGAGCTTTCAGCAAGGTAGTATACCGTTACAACAGCAGGACAAAGGGAATGTGTTCCGGCAGGAGCAGCCAGCAGTGTTTCTGCCGCAGGATGCGCTCGCTGGTCAGAACAAACCACCTTTCGCACCCAACGCGTTCCAGCGAAAAACGCCAGCGTTTGCTGGGGAACCGCAACAACGGCCTTCCGCCTTCCAGCAGGCCATGTCTTCCTTTTCGAAACCACCAGTTCCTGCCTTCCCGCAAGCCTCCAATAACACATCCGTATTCAATCCAGCGGCTCCTGCGTTCAAAATCACGGCACCTGCATTCCAACAAGTGGCATCTGCGTTTGCGAAGCCTGCTACTGGTCCATTCTCGCAAACTGCACCGGCGTTCTCTGGTGTCACTAATGCCCCTGCGGCTTCTCTAGGCATTGGCTTCAGTGCAAAGTTTGGTCAAAGCTCAGCCTCGGTTTCAGAATTTACGGCACCACATAAACCGTCCGCAGATTCTCACCTGGTTAACAACGTCCCATCGCCTACTCTCGCATTTGCGCCTTTCAAACAGCAATCAGATACACCAAACCAGGGACTCGGGTACTATGATTCAGGGGATCAGTCAGGTGCAGCATGGCAGCAGGAGAGTGGATGGGACCAGGAAGGGTATTACCAGGGAGAAGGTGGGGAGGAAGGTTGTTATGAGGAGTATGCTGGTGGGGAGGGTGATGAGGATGACGAGTATGCTTTGAGACAAGCCGATATTGTAAGGCGGCAAGGAGAGGTAGCGCAAATGAAGGCCCAAGTTGATGCACAGCTCGATGAAACAAAAAGGATGTTGGCGGAGAAGGAAGCGGCGGCTCAGCAGAGGAAGAAAGATAAGAAGCATTCAGAATTGAGGCAGAGCTTGCTGAATCATAATTTCGCCCAGAACGTCACCCAACAAGATCTTCAACAGCAACAAACGTCGGTACCTTATCTGCCACCGCAGCAGCCGCCAACAGCAACTCCGTTATTTAGCTTCTCCAAACCAGCAGAGGAGCCTTCGTCTCCGAATGTTAGTGCCTTTGGGCCACCGAAGGGTGCTTCGTCGGTTTTCCTTCAGAATTTCAACATACCCCAGCAGTCTCTATCTCCAGCATTGGAAAATAGGATTTCCTTGGACCACGAGAAAGCGGCAGATGCTGGGGGAAGGAGCAGCGACCCCAGCCTCGCATCAAATATCACCCCAGCCCCAGAACTAAAGCCTGAAAGCGAGTTATCTCCAGAGCTATCTTCACCGCATCAAGACCCGGCTGTCCTCCTTAAACAGTTCTCGTTATACGGTTGGTAACTCGCTGCTTATATATAATTATCTTTTTTGGAGGAAATAGCTAATCTGTGACAATTAACAGTCAACGCACGCATGCGCGATGTAGTCCAGGCAGCGAACCCCATGGCTCGGAAAAAAGTCTTGGATGAGCTTAGAGCCGATCTTCTAGACGCACTCGACACTCAGCCGGGATTAGAAGAGTGTTGCAATATCCTTGCCGCCGCTTTCCACCGCGGCAACATCTCCTACGCCGCCTTTATTTTCTGGCGGAAACACACCGCCGCCAAAGCCCGCAAAGCCAGAATGGCTGTCCAGCGAGCCGAGAAACGGCGGCTACTGGCTGAACGAGAGAAAGGCCTAGGAACGATAGAAGAGCAGTGGGTCCCAGTGAAGATTAAGATTCGCCCGGGTGATAACCTAGTTCGACAGAGTGACCTGTTTAGGGACTTCAACTTTCACGAGCTCCCTCTGGATGATATCTTCGCCAATCCGATACAGAAGGCTTTAACGAGCCGGGGGATTGTTAGGACCACCTTCTCCCTGATTTGTGTTAATGCCGAGCCGAAAGCCGAGTATTGGTGGTTAAGGAAATTCGGTATTTCATCTGGGGTGGGCATTGGGGTTTCGCCAAGAAAAAAGAAGTTAGCGAACGAGAACACATTTGTGGTGGAAAGGGTCCTTAGGGAGCCAGAACCACCTACGGACGTTGGTGCATTGATATTTGGCTGTAGAGCAGACTGGAGCATGAGCAATGAGGAGAGGCTTGAGGCGGACAAAAGGGATTTACATACAGTGATGGAGCACGCGCTGAGAAGTTGTAGGTATGAGAAGATTGCGATAATGGTAATATGTTATCGGAGTCCGTTGGATAAGAGGGATGCGGATCCGTATGGGGAAGAGGTGGATAGGACAGAAGGGGGGGGTAGGAAGAATAGGTTGAAGGCGATAAGGAGAGCTTTGGGGCTAAATGCATTGCCAAAGGAGAGGGTGATTACAAAAGAGATTGTTTTGTTGGAGACATTGCATGATTTGAATATGATTTCGGCGGTGAAGAGGTTTGCGAAGTCGGCTGCGGGCGTTTTGGGTGGGGAGGGATTAGGGAAAAAAGAGAGCAAGAAGACCATACCAAATGTGGAGAGTGTGATGGAGTTGGTACCATATGAGGAGGTGGCAAAGGATAGGGAGGAGGGCCTGCAAAACGGGCAATACCGGAGGTCAGCGAAACGAAAGATATCAATATCGTCGCCTGTGGGAGCTTCACATAATGCCAATATCTTCGCGAACGGAGTATTAAAAGCCAAAAAGCGAACATCCATCTCACCCCCTCGCCTCAATGGCACCATCTCCACTACCCGAAATTCACCCGCAGCAAACGGTATCATACTAACAAAACAAACACCGACTGCGGGCTCTGAATACTTCAAACTCAAATCCCACGGAATTTACTTCTCCCCTGCACCAATCACCACAACCACCACTGCCTCATTAACATCAACACCCACCCCAATCCCCCTTTCAAACCACCATGAAAGCACCATCTTCTCCTCCACATTCGACTCCCCCCATCGCGGATACCCACTCCCGCTCCTCCCCCGCTCCTCCACCTCAGCAGCTGCTTTCAAACAAACCGTCATAAATTCCACCTCTTCCAATTTCCATTCCCAACAACCTCAAGCACCTCGAAAACGGACCCGCACCTCAAATTCCCACTCAAACCACCAGCTCGACGACTACCAATCAGCAAGCCCACCGAAACGCCGCGCGTCACGAGAGCGGGAAGAGCTTGAACGGTGGGAGATGGAAGAACATGATGAGAAAACATCTGCCATTCGAGCGGCGCTGTATGATTTTGAGAATGATCCTGTGGTGGTGGAGGCTAGGAGGATTAGGGAGGCGCCGGAGTATCATCCGGAGTTGGAGTGGCCCGAATTGGTTATGGGGGGGCTGTAAACTCTTTCTAGCTTGGCTGGCGATTTTTTTTTTTTTTTTTTTCGTATTTTCATTGGCTTACTCTTTGTTTTGTTTTGAGGCACTTTTCCCTTTATCAGCTTTGGGGCTCTATCATTTGCTGTATTTGTACGTGTGTTATGTGCTTAAGCAGGGTCTTTGTTTTGAGTTTTGCATTATTATGAGTAGTTTTTCGTCTTTAAATTTTTTGCATGCTTTCTTGTACACAGTAAAGAGTAATTTGCATAGCTGGAGAGGCTCCCGGCCTCGGCAAAAAGAATTGAATGTTGCGTACAGTAATACTATGGTATAGGGTCTTTAATTTTTGGAAGCAGAATCCTTTTTGTTGCCTGGATTACCACCCCTCCTCCTGATGATAGTAAAGTCAGAGTTGCCCCGGGACGTTACCCTGAGGAATAGAACTTTATTAGAAAAAAAAGAAAACTTTCCAAAGTAATCCCTCTATAAGTTGAATGAATGTTCCCGTTAGTTTTCTGGTTGGCACCAAAAAAAGTCAATAGTTCTACCGCGTAGACTAGTAAAATACACACTAGTGGTAGTCAATTAAAAACCCGGGTACTGGAACCCCAGGCTATGCAATGCCTTGGCATGACAAAACTAGCCCTAATAGAGCACAACTGCAAATTTTCAATTGACCCCTCTAAAATAAATTGTGGGTAGAATTCTGGGTAACGTATCTTTAGCCAGCTCTATATCACAACGACATACCACCACGAAGGCTTTCCTGATTCTCTTCCATCCAACATACAAGCCGCTCCATCTCTTCCTTCGTCCAGTTCCGCTGGCGAGGACCTTTTTGACTATTAGAGGGCATAGCTATTTCGCTGTTCGGTAGGGCTTTCGCTGTTCGGTAGAGCTTTCGCTGTTCTGTAGGGCTTTCGCTGTACGGTAGGGCTTTCGCTGTTCGGTAGGTATTTCGCTGTTCGGTAGGGCTTTCGCTGTTCGGTGGGTATTTGGCTGGGCGATGGTTGTCGTACCCAACTTTAACGTTACCCAGACCTCGTTACCATTGGCTACCTAATGTTGCACGTGCATGGTAGGATGCACGCTGTAAAACACCCCTGTCTCACAGCCTCCTCCTCAATACCAACGGGGGCTACACTCCTCCAAGTAATCAACTGGCCTACCTACCTATATTAGTCGAATCACTAAGATCACGAGATTATCAAGCACTTGTTTATTCAGCCATGGGCAAGTCCGATTATGAGAAAAACATTCGGAAGGCAATACAGCATGCTCGCCAAGCACCAGGGGTACCCCTTGCTAGATTTGCAGCTCTATACGGGGTAAATGCATGGACTCTACGGCGGAGAATGGCTGGAACTACACAAGATTATGCCACGGCCTCTAGGGAAAAACAATTGTTTACTGTCGGTGAAGAGAATGCAATCGGAGAGTATGTTGGTATCATGGCTGACTGCGGATTTCCACTAAATCATGCACTTATGCGACAAATTGCACAAGATATGATCAATGAGAGGCAAACCCCACCCCATGGCTACGGAGGGGGTATTTCAGGTTCCAGAGCATCTACGGCCAATCCCCGAAATCGTCGAGAGAAGCAATTAGTCCAACAAGGGGCCATAATCTCTTCTTCAAGCTCTGACTCAACCCCTCATATCATTGGCCAACACTGGGTAGATCGCTTTCTTGAGCGCAATTCGGGGTTCAAAAAGATCTATATCCGCTACCAGGAGAGAGCTCGAGCAGCAGCAACCAACAATGTTGAGCTTCAGGCAGATTTCCTTCGAAAACTTGCAAATCTTGTACGGCGGAAGCGGATAACTCCAGGAAACATTTGGAACTGTGATGAAAAAGGTATTACCATGGGGCGGAATAGCACTCGAACCATGGCTATTGTGCGTGTTGGGGGTAGAAGCACTGCTATGACTGAGGGATCACGAGAGTTTTGCAGTGTGCTGGAGAGTATTAATACAGAGGGGGCTGTTATCCCACCATTCATTGTATGGCAGGGGAAGACGCACCGGGAGTCCTATTATAATGCAAAAGGAGAGCTAGAAAATGAGGCTACATTTGCCTGCTCACCAAGTGGGTATATGGATGATGAGCTGGGGCTCGCATATATGGTAGAGCATTTTGAGCCATTATCTCGAGAGATTGCACTAGCTGGAGCTAGTGGTGCTGGAGCTAGTGGTGCTGACGCTGCCGCACCCTCCCACGATGTTTGATTGTGGATGGGCATTCATCTCATATTGCATTTAGGGTAGTCAAATATGCTCTGGCCAACAATATCCACATGATCTGCCTTCCATCGAAATCCACACATCTTCTCCAACCTCTCGATGTAGGTTGCTTTGGAGTCCTACAAACCACATATGAGCGAAACCTCAGTACGTGGTTATGGAAGAACCCTCTTTTGGCAATATCTAAGGTGGACTTTTTGGAGATTCTGCAGCAAACAAGAAAGCAGGTATATACCGTTGAGTGTGTGGTAGGCGCATGGAGAGCAGCTCGTGGCTGGCCAATCGAGCGACAGTGGTCTCATGCCACCGAAAATGTCTCAGCCAAGGCCGCACGTGATAAGGTTGATATATGCACCTTGGATACTCCAGCTCGTTTCCGACATTTCTCTCGTGATCTTGCGGTTAGGATAGGTTCAAAACTGGAGCCAGATGAGAGGAGTATGTTGAATGACCTAATTGACCTAGGAATGGAAAAAATCATCAAACATAGAGATATCCTTCCACGTGCAGAGACATTGAGCAAGCTTCGGGATGGTAAGGTATTTAAGGCAAAGAAGGGCTCACGGCATCTTGGTGGTGGAGCTCGAGTTTTAACATCCAAGTATGTCACCAATGGGCTTAAGGCCCTTGCTGATAAAGCGGCCAAGAAGCTTGAAAAAGAGCGAGTTGCAGAAGAAAAAAAGAAGGCAGTAGAAGCAAAGAAGAAAATGAAAGAGACCGTTGAGAAGCGGTGGAGAGCTGATCTTCATCATTATGAGAAGATTGACATACCTGCTTGGAAGGCTGCTTGCACTGAGATCGATGTTGATTGGGCTGCCGCTAAGCAACTCAGTGGGAAGCGCTCTGGTAGGAAGCCACCATATCCCCCTCGACCGAAACGACCTCTCAAGCCCAAACCTCAAGGCAAGGGTGTTGGGACCATTGATGACCCGCTGGTAGTTGAGATTGAAGCAGTTGAGCAGGATGCGGAGGATGCGGAGGATGCAGAGGACGCAGAGGCGGAAGAGGAGGAATTAATTGATTCGATGAGATCGCTCGAAATCGCTCGTTTTGCGAAGGTTAGTGCCATTCGTTTTGACCCCCCCGTTTTGCCAGTTCTCACTCTTCTGTGCTTATACTCATTTGAGATGTGCATAGTCCCTCAACTGAGCTCTATTCCATCCTAGAGGCTTGTCAGCATGATATTCAATGTATTGAGGAGGTTGAAGGGGGGGGGGGTGTTCATTGGGGGGTCGTATTATATTGGGAAGTTGATAGATATTGGGTTGATTTGGCAGGATATACGGGTAGCCAGCTTGTAGAGCAGAGTTTGTTGCATAGACTTCGATTTAGGCAGAATGGCCAGTCATCCCAGTGCTTATATGATATCACGAGATCTCTCTCTCGAGGGGTCTGAACAGGGATATTTGCAGGGGTGCATCCTACGGTGCACGTGCAACATTAGGTAGCCAATGGTACCGCACTTGATACAACCAACCATCGCCCGGCCAAATACATACCTATCCACCTATCCAACAGCGAAAGGCCTACAGAACAGCAAAATAGCTATGCCCTCTAATAGTCAAAAAGGTCCTCGCCAGCGGAACTGGACGAAAGAAGAGATGGAGCGGCTTGTATGTTGGATGGAAGAGAATCAGGAAAGCCTTCGTGGTGGTATGTAGTTGTGGATATAGAGCTGACTAAAGATACGTTAGGTAGGTACTGCACAACTTCAGAAAATTTGCGGTTGTGCTCCATTGGGGCTAGTTTTGTCATGCCAGGGCATTGCATAACCTGGGTTACCATTCTTGGAGTGAGAGGTTTTGCATAGCAACATTAACAGCAATAAAGGGACACTTCACCTGATGTATGCACGTGTGTGTGTCTGTAAGAAAGTGCGAACGTAGGGTGTGCGAACGTAGGGTGTGAGCACGTAGATATGATATGTTCAAGTATATGAGATTCCTTCAGGCTCTCCACCTCTCTATAGAAGCAATAGAAGAGCTCTATATACATGAAGGGATTATGCGAACAGCATTACTATTGCAGGTAAGTATTGCAAGAAAGCAGGTATGTGCTGGAGTTACGTGAGTGGCATCTCGCCACAACATCAGTATATGCGTGAGTGGCACATCGCCACAATGTCATATACTGAATTAGCTCACGTGCTTTTCAACAACCATTACCCAGTTTATGAATTGACTACCACTACTTAGAGGTACTACCTGTAGGAAACACTCTCATGTGGCACAAGATCACGGGAAATGCAGGTAGCTGAGAATGGCTAATTGAGACGTTCATAGTATGAAACCAGTTGTCCCAATATGGCTAATTGGGATATCTCGAGAAAGGATAAAAAGGGCTGGAATCTGTCGCAGGATAAAGAGTAGAGCACTGGGACCATAGCAATAAGTCTATAGCGATATCTAGATATCTCTCCTCTTCTGAATATACACGATCAATTATCTTCATGATTCTTTCGCTGCATAACCTCATAATCTTACAGGTTATGAGCCCGGCGCTCTACCAAATAAGTAAATAAGGCAATAGTTGAGATATCTGTGGCCTAGACCCAGTAAAACTACACCTTATTGCTCAAGAAGTAGAAAACCCGCTCAAAGCAACAAAAAAAAAACCCTGCATATGCCTACGCACCGATCCTGGTCCAAAAAGATCAATCGCAAAAACAAATCACTCTTCAAGAACCTTCTCAACCAAAACGCAAGCAACACTTCAAAACGAGTTGCACAAATTGCCATCGATACTGAGTAAAAGTTAAGAGAGATCTGTGAACAAGATCCAGTTGAAACCCAAAGACACCTTAGATCATGCAAATACTATTACAATCTAACCATCAGAAGATTTGGACCACCAAGAACGTGTGAAGAGCCACCAAGCAAGCAAGCAATGAAAGGAACCCAAGAAGAAGAAATATCTCTACTAGATGGAGGAATCCAGTATGAGGACAAATTAATAAGCTTCGACCAAATATACCCAGTGCTTATCTAAATGAGCAGCACAGCAGGACCTGCCCCAGAAACCGAATTAGAACACAAAGTTGAATATCTAAATCTCCCAGTCAATATTCAGATCCAACGAAGAAGAAGGTGAAGAGCAAGAACTCCACCTCCTCCACCACCAGATTCACCAACACCACTTCTAGTAACTATGTTCAAAGAATGATCAATCCTAAAAATCGAGCCCAAACTTAGCAAACAATAAGACTATGCTCAGTAGATACTATCCATTGAGCAAACGCTTAGTAACTATGAACACAAAGATGAGACAATATAGGAAATTGTCACTAGAAATATTCAGGATCTAGATCCTACAGCTACCGAAAAAGCCAGAGATACAGATACTAAAGCCTGGAAGAAAGACAACAACTTCACAATCCTTACAATGAAAAGAAATTACGAAAAAGAAGTTGTAGATATCATCGGACTAGCCAGAACAGCTAATGAAGCCTATAAAGAACTGAAGGCTAAATTCGAAAGCAAGACTGTTACCACACTCAGAGCTCTACTTATTAGAGTTATCAAACTCAGCTATGATGATAGAAATAGTTCAATCAAAAAACACATTAGCGAGTTCAACAAAAAATAGGGATTCATGAGATCCATGCTAGGAGGAATGATCCCAGACAATCTTAAAGAATTCGGAATAATATTGATAGGCTTAAGCAAAAACGACCAAGCCAAAGGGACATTTCTGCTAGCCACTCTTCTGCCCTACTACAATACTCTCATTGAAAATATCCAGATGAAGAGTAGACTTACCTATGGCGATATCACTACACATCTCAAGATATACATCCCAAGTAGGCAAAAGGGGAAAAGGAAAGGAGATAATGCTGGAGATTCGGTACAAAACCCAGTAGTACTCAAGACAGGAGCTGGCAGGGGATGGGATCAAGGAGATAATGGCAAAAGATGCGACTACTGCATCAGTAAGAATAGAAAGGACTAAACCACACAGAATCTAAGTGCTTTACCAAAAAGTGTAAAAAGAGAAAAGTCAAGAAGGCTAAGAAAGAAGATTCCAACAATGAAGAATCTGATGAAGAAGGAGTCACTATCAAGGTTGTTTAGATTGGGAAAATAAGGGTAGGATATGAAGGATGTTATGAGTATAACACAGTAACCACCTACCATATGACCAATGAATATGACCGACTTACCAATGTCCAACATAACCTCAGCATCAAGGTATCTACTTATGATCAGACTGAATCCATTTGCTACACTATAGGAACTCTAGTCTTCAGACACAATAGCCGCAATATCCACTACGAGCAATATTTATATGACCCCACATACAGCAACATTATTAGCGGCCTTTGGATACTAGAGGACTTCGTTATGCAAGAAAAAAGGGGCAAAGTAGAGCTAAAAACAGGAAGGAAAATACTATACAAAATGAATCGAGATATTGATGGGATATGGATTAAGCCTGAGAATATAGTCGAAAACTGGAAGGGAGCAGGAATAAAAAAGATCAAGGAAAAAGAAGCTGCAATCAGCCTGCACAAAAGATATAGACACATTTTCTATAACACTCTTAAAACCCTCCCCAAATACCCGAAGGATCAGAAAGAAAAGATCTGATGCAAGGCGTATAAACAAGGGAAGGCCACCAAACCGGCTACACTCAAGCAGCCCAAAGATCTACAGATCAGAACAAACCGACTTCTAGAACGGGTCTATGCAGACCTTGTCGGGCCAATCGAACCTCCCACATCTAGCAAACAATATCGATATCTACTAGTGATTGTAGACCATTTCAGCTGGTATATAGCTGTATAGCCCCTTTGGAAAAAGAGTGAGACTGGAAAAGCATTAATCAAAATAATCAATAAACTGGAAGCAGCCATAAACCTATGAGTCAGCCAAATCCAAGCAGACTGGGGAGGAGAATTCTGCAACAATAAGCTTCAAGAAGAGCTAAAGCAATGAGGCATAACTTCTAAAGAAACTATCCTGAAACATAGTGAAACGAATGCTATAATTGAACAAGCAAACTGAACAATCCTTACTATGAGTAGGACCACTCTAATAGAATCAGCTCTACCCAAAGGCCTATAGGATAAAGCCTCGAGTTGGGTAGAATATACCAAAAATCGGATTCCCTATAAAACTCTCCAAGGGAAAACCCCCATCAAAATCTTGCTTAAAAAGGACCCGGAAACCGAGCAAACAAAGCTAAGACCATTTGGACAGTGAGTCCTCTACTTTAACTATGACATCTCCGATAAGCTCTCTCCAAGAAGCTATGAAGCCAATATAATTGGTTATACAGAAAGCTTTGAAAGCTACCAAGTGCGAACAGACACTAGCCAGATTAAGCTTACCCTTTGGCTAGTCTCTATAGAAATTTTGGAGACTAGCAGCTCAGAATCTCTGGATGAAGCCCCTAGCAAAGGGCTTAGGGAAAACAACATTCTCCTAGAAGACCCAAAATCACCAATACCAGTTCTCCAACCTGTGGCACCACCTCCAATAAAAAGGCCTAAAAAGACTACTCGAGATTGGGAAAGTATAGTCGGTACCAGGAAATCAGAGTGACAGCCAGTCTGGAGAAAAATGTTTGTAGTAGGAGCCGACCCAGATCACCTAATCGATGAGCAAGCCTGCAACTCTCCACAAGCCTTAAAATAGGCTAAAGCTTAAGCTAAAGAACGAGAGCAATTGAATCGATATAAGGTATACATCAAGATCGATAAATCCGAAATCCCAGAAGGAACATGGATTGTTGACACCAAATGGGTATACCTAGTCAAAAGAAAAGCAGACGAAAGTATTGAAAAATACAAAGCTCACAAGGTTGGGAGAGGATTCACCCAAGAAGCAGATGTCAACTACAACAAAACCTATGCACAAATGATGTGCCTTGAAATACTCAAAATCCTCCTAGTTATCACCCTTCACCGAGATTGGGCAATTTACCAATGGGATGTTGTAGCTGCATACTTGCAAGCTCTACTTGAACATAATGTCTACATTACAGATATGAATGAAGAAGGAGAGGTCGAATACTGAAAGCTTGATAAAGCCCTCTATGGCTTAAAGTAAGCAGGATACGAATGGTTCAAAACCCTCTGTGTTATTTTCTCCACACTTGGGATATACTAATATATAGGAGATAAAGGAATCTACACTACCTAAAGCCACAATACTATAATCAGCACTCACGTTGATGACCTTATTGGGATTGCACCTACTGAAGAGGATCTGGACAATGCTAAAAAACGAATTGAGGATAGAGTAGAATTAGATAAGCAAGGAAAACCAGTGAATATACTAGAGATAGAGCTGCATTGGAGCAAGGGACAAGTAATACTAATACAAACTTGCTTGATAGACTCTACAAGCACCCAATACCTCAAGATAAACAAGAGACTTAGAGGTCAATCCTCTCTACCACTAAATCTGCAGTCCTATGCAAAGCTCCAAAATGACACAGAGAAACCTCCAAAGTACCAGGCACTAGTCAGATCACTACTATTTATAGTGAGAATGACCTAACCAGAAATATCAGTCCATGTGAACCTCTTAGGCCGACGAACAAAAGATGCGGGACCAGAAAACTGGAAAACAGTACTAGCAGTATTGAGATATTTACACTCGATGAGAAACGATAGACTTATCTTAAAAAAAGCCAGCAATTTGGACATACAAATATATGCGGACGCGGTATACGGAGGGGAAAAATCACAATCTTAGACGGGTGTAATACTGACCCTAGGAAACTAGTTAGTAGGGTGGTATTCGCAAAGGCAGGATGTGGTATTGCTCTCAGTAACAGAAGTAGAATATATAGCGGACTGCGAGGGAGTGAAGGATGCTGCCTGGATACAGCAATTCCTTATAGAACTAGGAATAATGACTATACCAACATTGTACATGAACAGCAAGGGGGCATACAATCTCAGCAAGGCCTCCAAGTTTGCAAGGAGGAGCCACTATATCGAGCATCAGTACTATTACCTCCGCCAACAATAATGAGCTGAGAAGTTGAAAATAGTCATAATACCTAGAAAGGACAATCCAGCTGATCTACTCACCAAATTGCTTCTGATAGTGACAGTGAATGGATGGAAGGAATTATGGATGAGTACCTCCAAAGCATCGACCTAAGTGACATCCCAATTCTCGATATGACGGAAGTGCAACTACAAGAAATAGGAATGCCAATATGGATGTTCGAGTGAAGGGGGGTGTAGGAAACACTCTCACGTGGTACAAGATCACGGGAAATGCAGGTAGCTGAGAATGGCTAATTGAGACGTTCATGGTATGAAACCAGTCGTCTCAATATGGCTAATTGGGATATCTCGAGAAAGGATAAAAAGGGCTGGAATCTGTCGCAGGATAAAGAGTAGAGCACTGGGACCATAGCAATAAGTCTATAGCGATATCTAGATATCTCTCCTCTTCTGAATATACACGATCAATTATCTTCACGATTCCTTCGCTGCATAACCTCGTAATCTTACACTACCGGTAGTTTAAGATTTCCCAACTTTGATTAGTCAACCTGCCCCCCTCCCGGGTTTTTGACTACCCTGTAGTCTAGTCTGGTTGGCACAACGACCTCTGAGAATCTAGGTTTCCACCAGAAAAGGCGAGCGCCATCCTCGGCTACCGGTAAACCTTGGCAATGATCAAAACTTCTGTAAGGGGATAAATTCATCCGAGTATGAATTGACAAAGCCATACTCCGTACCTACTTACTTATTAGTATGTAATATTGAGAGTATCACATCAATTCTGCCATACTCTAGTCGTCACCAAGCCAAGAGACTCCGGCATCCCGAGGAATGTGCACTGTTCTCGTGTCAGACTTAATCATAACTCTGGAGAAGCAGTTTGCAATTGTTCGTAATGTTTACTCCTTACGTTTTTATTTATTTTTTTATCAGTGTGTCAAGTAGACATCAATTACTTTGTAGCTTATTCAATGAGAGCGAATATCCATTATGGGCATATACAACATCACCAGCTTGCAAGTGTTGATGGCACTATGACGTAAATAAGTTGGCATATGGGCCTTTCACCTCTTTCATCTATATGAATAGCCTGCTATATCAAAGCCAGACCCCCGAGAAAACTCAGTTCCAAGAGTCAATTCCAGAACCAAATGGACTTCTTCCCGACGACGCAAATGAGAATCAACTACAAACTCAATACTAGTCAACTTCATTGCCCCCACTCCATTCAACCCCGCCCGGCATCCAATCTGGTTCCTCTGGCAGAGGCACGTTAGAAACTGATGAGCTTGAGGCGCAGGCGCCGGAGCCTCCCAAAGTTGTTTATTATCTGTCTAGATTATAGTAGAGTAGGGATTTCGTCAGGTATTGACGGGGTTTGTGGAATCTGAGCAAATTAGAGAAGTGCTTCACAACCCGCACCGCCAGAGCGAATGTCGACATGTCGGTCCTTGCCTCCTTACAGTGCCATTCAACCACTCCGTAATCGAAGAAGCAAGGATACGGAATTACCTCTAACCGTAGACATATTGTTCTGCGAGCATCGCCAATACAATCCTTGTATCATCATCATTTAGAGCTCAGGAATCCGGTCATCGAGCTTCTTAGATCTTGCCTTCCAAAATTTGTATTCTGGCAGCTATGTCGAAACCTGGGCGTCTTCCTCTTCTGTACCACCCTCCCCACGCACTCTCGTCACTCGGACTGCACTTCCCCCCTAATTGGTCTCTCCTTCCACCATTGCCTAACCCGCCCCCCAAACTCAGCTCTAACTCCATGGCCGCGGAGGACTGCAAACCCGGTTGACCCTCACCCAGCCCAAACAGATGCTTGGTGAACCTGAGGAGCAAATCCCTGCCCTTGGGCTCTTGGGCCCGTGACCAGATAGCTAGCTCTGCAAGAGCGGCCACTGATGATTTTTAAAAGGTAGGCAGTAACCCCTAGGATACTGAAACTCAGAGCTCAAAGGGGAGTATTAGAGAGCTTTTCAGGGTAGTTGAGGATGCCGTGGAGGATAGGGTGGGGTTGTCATATAGGAAGGGGTTGAAGATGCCATGGAGAGGGGGTTTGAGATGCTGCAGGTTGTAAGGCGGGGGAGGTTAAAATAACAGCTTGACAAGCAGAGTGCGTTGAGTACACGAAGGAGGGGCTGGAACAGGAAGCCGGATAGGTAGATACTGTCGGGCGCGATGAGGTTGCTCTTGTACTCTTGCACTCCCCAACTCTGTCATACTACTGATTGCCCTGGGTGTTGTACACTGGAGGATGGTCTTCGATGATCAAGGCAATATCTTCGGTGACCTTGCGATAGGATTAGATAGTGATTTCGGTACAAATGTCCCCTCGAGGCAGACTATTGGTAGGTATCCAAGGAGCATCCCTATTCAATGCTTGACAGGTCTCGTAAATCACCCTAAGGATCTGTTCCGAATACCTTGGACCGTATATTCGACCACGTCATGTAGCAAATTGCTTCATCTACAAGCCACCCTTCATGCTCTAAAGGGGTTTACCATCACGACCAACGATTGCGTGTTCATCGCCATGAATCAACTTTGCGTCTTTCCTACACTCAAAAAGTCAATTTAAGAGAAAAACCTACCAACAGCCATTCATCACCTTTGCCAGGGTTGGGGTCGGTGATCCTGAGGATGGCCAGACATGCGTGCTTCGGGTTACTTCTGGGATGGTGTTTATCAGGGTTGACGAGGTATAGAGATTGTCAACACCCCCGATGCAGAATGGCTGCTAAGGAAACAGGTTTGATAAAGTAGTAAAAACTGGTGAGGTGATAAACGATGGTTGATCATGCAGAGATCATGTGCCCACAAGGTTCACTATCAAGGTTCAAACCCAGATAATCCAAATCAGGAATAGCGTACTTCCCAATTGGGATTAATGAACCAAACGAACAATGTGACTACGAGACTAACAATAACCTCGCGTATGAGTCGTCCAGCACATAGCCACAGCCCAGCTGCTGGGATTTACCTCAACAAGGCTCCAGAGAGAAGAAAACTGTCTAATGTCATGATCATCCAGCGGTGATGTTCAGCTTACCGCTAGTTATAATCTGCCTCCAACTCACACCTACTCACACCTCACACCGGCAGCTGAGGTCAAGAACCTAAATACCAGAGCGAGACTAGCTATATAGTCCTATATAGCTTGCATAGCAACGAGAAAACAACAAACGACGCCTCTTGCTAAGCTAAAATGTCAGATTACATTAAACGCCCTTGAGGAGCTTCCAATATGTGCCCACCTGTTGAAATGTTTATCATGTTTTTCTTCTGATTTACTCATAAACAAAGTTGTATACATCACAACCAAAAGCTCCCTGACTTTGTAAGGCACTGTGCAATCCAATACTAATTCCCCAGTGTCTGCATTCTTTATTTTAAAGAAAAAGAAAAAAGAGACTTGAAATACCTAGAAATGTTCCGTGTATGGTAGTGTAGAAAATGGCAGGCTTGAGAACACGTATGATAGGCAACTGTGGGCATCAGATGCGAACACGTTTCCATATTTCCGTATCTGAGGGATTTATTTTTTTGCATTCTCAAAAGATAGAGCCTTTGTGGGGATATTGTCAGAAAAAAAAGATATTGGACAGGAAAAATCTCACAATATGGTAGTACAGAGCATCCTTAACAGTGCGGACAGGGTATACATGTACAACAACACCCCACCCCCCTCCCCTTCCACTTCTCATGTTACCCTGAACGACCACCACCACCACCACCACAACAACAACAACAACAACAGTGCCAGGCAACATGGTAGCGAGTCAGCTAGGTTAGGTGAACAAAAGACATACACATCAACACGATAGCACACACGTTCTCGTGTCCAAACCCAAACCTCATTACACGCTTCACTAATCGTACACGCTCCTGAAGCAAGCTGTGCGTCTACACATTAAGAAAAAAAAAGCACAAGTAACAAATCTCGCACGTGGGCCCTATGTAGTTATCCAGATCCCTCAGGCCGGTCTAGTTCCCAACTCGACCGTAACTTGGCCCAACCACAGAGCGTGCTTCTAACACGCGACCCCCCCCCCCTTTCAAAACCCTACGCCATGACCAGTTGTACCCACGATTCAGAAACAATTCAAACGTCGAATGCATCCCCGGCATGTATACATGGTACATGCATGCATGCATGCATGACAAGTCACATGAGTTTCTCGTGGACCAATGATATATGATCCAATTGATATTTGAGGAAATTCAGGGGAAAAAAGTAGAAAAAAAAAAACCAGTCTCGTGCCTTAGACAGAGATTTAATGTGTGACTATAATTCATAGGTACGTGGCGTGTGTATAATCTAGGGCTTTGAGATCCACCAACTCAACACCTCCTGCATATGATACAAATGTGTCGAGAATGGAATGTGGATGTGGAAATGATAGACGAAGTGTCTTGCAATTGCAAGCCATTAAATCTCAAGGAAATTAGTCTGCTAGATAGGGGATCACCATCGGCGACTAACATGTATGGTGTGAAAAAGAAACTTGCGGATCAGTGGGGAGTGTGGCACTTACTGGGCGTAGTTGTAATGCTTAACCCTCGGAAGTGGGCTCACTCCTAGCAAAAAGGTAAGGTACTAGGTGTTCCCATACTCTTGGGACCTCCGCTTAGGTTAGATACATTAGTAGTTGTAGTTTTCCTGGGACCGTAATATGGGAGGAGCTCGAGGTATCTCAGCACAAGAAATAATCTTGGAAATACCCCGCAATGTTTTGAATCCTGTACGTCTCGTGTATGTACCGCAAAATATCATGAGTTGTCCTGCTTCTACAAGCATAGGTACATTGATATCCCTGAGATATGCAAGTGCGTACATATATCTATCCATAGTATCAGATTCATCGTATGAACCTGACACCCCGAACGAAATTGATGAAGTGTACGTACCAAGATAAAAAATATAGTAGATCTGCTGCCTATGCTGGGGAATATCAAGTCAGTTGGTCACCTAAGATACAAGATGACGCATAGGTCCAGAGGGTAACATAACACACACAGAGGTATCGGTTGGTAAATGAAACGAATCGAACAAGCAACCAGAGCATGCGAAACTAAATTCGTTAAATCCCTGAACTATTCGACCTCATGATCAAGGTAACCGTGAGAATCTGATAATCCCAATTGCAAGAAGAAACCTGAAGATGCAAATTAATATGGGCAAATCGTCATTAGTACATGAAAATCAACAGGGCGGGGCTACGGCGGAGGCAGGGTCTACCTTGCATTCATCCTGCATATCATGACAGCTAGCCCAGCATACGCAGCTATCTCGAATTGCAGGGTTCCTATGGAAAAGAGGCAGATGCAAGAGCTAAGGTATAAGTACAGCGCAATGCAAGTAGTATGGTAAGGCGGAGTATAGGTGATGTGTAACTCCCGCGATTTACTCTACCTCGATCCCATGTGACGGTGTTGTCTCGTGCCCCGCTCCACGAGGAATTTTTGTGGTAGATTTCCTTATGACTTGACAGATAGCTAGAGGTTCACTACGTAACCGACATCTCTCTTATGAATCAATCTTAAGCAACTCCTCCATGCCACGATGAATGGTCCATGAAAATTGCGAGCATGGACCAAATTGTAAATCGATCTGGCATCTCAAAAGATCTCTTTTCGTCATTGCACGTCTATGACGGCGCCCTGCTGCCGGACCGAATAAACCAGGTGCTCTGTACTACCATCACCGTCAGCGGAAGCAACACACCAATTTTTCTTTTGTGCTAGTTTTGCGGTAGCCATGCGGTGGGTCATCGTCGACGTGTTCTAGAACCGCGGGGAGGACGCAGTCTAATGCAAGTGTGCTGCGCATCATCATCATCAACATTAGTCTGATGAGTTAGGTGTAAACTGAATCAATTATATCATTATTTGAATTGCTTTGCTGGAGCCAGACGTCGAATGCGAATTACACAAGGAAGTTGGATGTCGTTTGCTCAAAGAGCATGACGGATGACGCTTTGCTTAACATGACGCTTGACGTCGCCGGTTAGCGCTTCAATTCCTCATGCATATCCTGAATATCGACTACGCCAAGTTATTTTTTCTTTGTCTTACCTTCTCTTTGAGAAACCAGGCATCTACTTCCTTATTTGGAAGTGCCCAAGGCAATGTTGTAACACGACACCTTGGAAATAACCTCGACCAAAGTATAAAAAAAAAAAACCCCGGAGGAACGGGGGGTTGGCTGCTCGCGACTGCACGTGTGAGCGTCTGTTCCTCCACTAACTGCGATATAGTAATGTGAAATCTGTCCTGTAATTTCCTGAAATTAGGAGTCGTTATATTTCGGGATTTTATTTTCGTTTGTCGTGCTTATCCTTCAGAAATAATCGTAGTATGGCGCGATTTTGAGGTATATTGACCCGCGGGGGAGTCAGTCTGAAAGCGGCTAAGAGTATCAGCCGTAATAACAATCGGACCTAGCATCTATCTAAATGCAAAGATTGGGGTCAATGTGGAACTTGGTTGTGAAGCGATGCAAGTATCCTCGATCATGAATGGCTGAGGTATTGCCTACTGGAATTGCCTACTGGAATTGTTTCTTCCAACACCATAGACGGGGCTCTTAATTTCAATATTTTGTGCAGGAGCGGGCCGAAGGAAGCAATACGGTTGAGAAGTGGTCACAACGGAACATTCCAGTAAAGTGCACATCCTGCAGTCCATCTCACGCAGCTAGCGGTTCTAGCATAAGAAAGAGCACGGCTACGCCATGGCCAAGGGGCCTCAGGTAGTATTGGCCTGGTTGCACGTGGACACCGAGGGTGAAGAAGCTGCAGACTGTACATGTGGAATGTAGAATGCAAGAGTCTTTACAGAATCCCCGGCCACAATGCGACGTAGGTACATGTGACGTTTCAAGCGGGTTCAATCCAAGGGATTAGGGGTCCGGGTACATTCGAGACTGTAGCTATAAAGTAACAGATTAAGGATGCAAGTCGTCGGGATGCAAGTCTCGTTCATATTAGATGGTACATACATAAGCCTTCGATCAGTCTCTAAGTCTAAGAGTAGGCAACTTATATGCGTATACGAGATCGACCGGGTGCATTAAGAAGCCTGTCTCGCCATGTACTGTAGACAACCACACCCACTTTCTCGTAGGCAAAGCAAGATACTGTACTGTATGTACCGGTACCGGTATATCGATCGATTTTACTTTCCTTACTAGACTTAGACTACCCTTCTTTGTTTGTACCACGTAGCCCTTTGCGGGCCCCCAAACAACTGCATACATGATATCGTATATTATGCAGTTGCGTGTCCTTGCCAACCCACGATACTGCACAATCCAGATGAACCCTCCCAATAGCGCAGTCCCCTTCCCCTCAACCCCCACAAGCCTGTGTCAGGCAACGCAACTAAGCTGAAATTAACTGCCAGGGGCAGGCACCATCCCCCAATTCATATTAGACACCTCCACCAGGGGGTAGGCTAAGTACGCGTTCGCGTGGGTTGTGTCCTTACGTAAGGAACATTTAGCATGTACGTTTTCCCACACACAACACCAAAAAATAAAAATCCGCGATAACACACACTTGGCCCCTAACCTCTCTATCTAAATGCCTGTCACTCTGGGGAAGTGATTCGATTGGAATACAATTAACAAAAAAAAAAGAGCTCATACATAATATGATGTTTTTCAAAACGCAAACCTTGCATTCATATCATATATACACTACTTTACTCTCCGAATTCGTATTAGGTACCTCCTAATATAAATTATATTCTAGACAATTAAAATTCCCCTTATGTCATCGTTCCCCCCCTTTTCCGAGTTCGAAATTTAACACGACGGAATATGCACAAGCCTCCCCTCCTCCCGTCCCCCCCACCCTCCCACAAATTAGCACCTTAGGTACAGTACTTAGTATTTTATTTAATTTTTCTTTTTAGGGAGTGGTGACTTATTCTTCCTGCGGCTGGTCCATTCCATATGCGTTCCTGTGCCCCATTACATTTTAGTTACATGTATTTTCTACCAAACATTTCCCGGCATCCCCCCAATTACAAATGCAATTCAAACGCGCCCCTCGACAGCGTTGAGGGTTCTTGCAGCACACCTTGTTCCATAGTAACGAGACCCGGCCGGAGAAGAATGGAAGCAGGGAGAAATTAGGCCATTGAATAGAGAGGAAGGCGAGGCTATGCATACAATAGTTCGGGGAGAAAAAGGAGGAATAGTGAACGCATTACTCAACAACAGCGACCCGGAAGGGCATAGGCACGGAGGGGAGGGGGAGCTGGCCTGCTTTGGGTTTGCAGCTAAGTAGGGACCTGAAAGAGAAAAAAAAATTAAGTGGATGGAAAAGATTTTAGTAAAAAGAAAAAAAATTTCGAATGGTCGGTCGGCCTCTCTTTTTTTTTCTTTTCGATTGTTCCCCCATTTTACATTTATTTAATTTCAATTCCTCCTATTTCTCATCCCCTTGAATCCAACCACAGATTTTCCACGAAAAAAAGTCCGTTCCCCACTACCTCTCCCATTACTCTTGTATTTGGGGCCCCATCCGCCTCCCTATCGCAACACACCATTAACGTTTCGAATTCCTCCCTCGACACAATCTGTTTTACCTAAACAAACAACGAGAAACACCCCCAGGCCAGTGATCGCCCGCGCATCACTATCATCAACAAACCTTCCTTGCTGCAACTACAGCCTTGAAAAGTGCGGTCCGTATCTGTTCGCCCCACGCAAGCTATTGCTCCGACAGCTGCTATAATCTCGAATAGAAGATATACAAGCGAGGCAGCTGCAGTATTTTCACACGATTACGACATTCCCTTACGCACACCCAGTCTACGCCATGGCAAAAGAAGGCGGTGCTCCTATAACCATCAATTGGTCGGACGCTGAGAAGGTACACACTCCACAACTACCTCTTTCAACCCTTTGTTTGCCCCTTCCCTCCCACTATATTGTTTCATGTAGCAATGATGATCCTAGAATCAGCACTAACATTGAAAACTCTATGTCTAGGTCAGTCTACTTCTCGAAGTCATCAAGCATAAGAACGTCGTTCCCGATTGGAAGTCCATCAAGGTCCCACAAGGTAAATATGCTTCACTTTCAGTAACTTACACAATAGATGCTAATATATGCAACGCTAGGACGGACATTAACTTCAGCACAATCGGAATACCTGAAGCTGACCAGTACATTCCCCATCCGCCCCCCAGTGGCGAAAGTAGACGAGGATGAGGAAATGGAAGATGCGTCCGACTCGGCAATCTCCGCGCCGGCTGCGAAGAAACAGCGCCGCGACTCGTATTCAGAAGAGGCGTCTTCTACCAGCGGCGTGGATGGCGCTGTGAGCAGCAACGCCTCGGAGAATGGAACCGTTCCCATGAAATCAGTCGCCGCTCACTCCACTACCAACGCTCAATTAAACCCGCTGCTCCCAGTCAAACGCAAGAGGGGGCGCCCAACCAAGGCAGAATCGGAGGCTAGGAAGGCTGCGCAGCTGAGGGGTGAGGTGCTTCCGCCGAAGCCACCATCCTATACCCCTGTGGCAACCCCAGTATACACTGTTGGCCCAGATGGTGTTCAGCGCAGGAGGAGGGGAAGGCCCTCAAAGGCCGAAGTTGCAGCTCGTAAAGCTGCCGAGGCCGAGGCAGCTGGAGCCGTACCTGCTGCTGCTGCTTTGGCACCTCCTGTTACTGCCGCGGCTCCTGCTCCTCCATATGCTGTCAAGTCAGATGCCTCGTAAGTCAGCGGAATCTACCAGAATCGGAGTGGAATTCGATTGGCAATTCCACATGCAGTTTGTTACTAGCAATGAGCAGCCTGCATTTTCCACCAAGAATGGTCCTATTAACGAATCTGGGTAGTATCAGGAAGGAATGGGCGTAGGCGTTGGCTATATTTGTATTCTTCTGGTTCTTACATTGTGGACTAAGGCCTTTTTGTGGATTGCCCCGAGCGGCGATACGGGGACCTTCATGTTGCTTTTTTGTATTTCTATGACGTCTTTGCTTCTTTCTTCTTCGGGGGGCTGTGGTTATTTTGGGTGGCTTTTGTTTCTTGCTACTGGCGGACTCTTGCTTTTGTTGTTTAGGTGCCGATTGACATGATGGAAAGATAAAAATGGAGTACCAATCTTGCTTAAGGGAAATAGGATTAAATAGTTAGTGAACATTAGCAGACTCCTTCTCGGGTTTGGTAAGGTGGCTCTCTGCTTCTTTCTTTGGACTATCAATGGCCCTTTATGCTATTCAGCCTCTGTTCGAAACCTTGAGGACAAACTGAATTTCTGTTTAGATGCACTCTTCTTGTTTAGTTGAAATACCAATTCTGGGCCCTATACTTGTGTTATATCGAATGCTGATACTGGGCGGGGCCTTCGGTACTGTAAATTCTTCTGTTGATCTGCGCACTAGAATGAAGACGGTGGTAACACTTGAGCTTGATATCATTGCTTAGAATGTGAGCTACTCCGAGCCGAAGGCAAATGCGCAAGCTCCACTACATTAACAGTTTATGGAAACTTGATCTTGTGATCTCTCACCAAGGTGGGGACTGTTGTTCCATGAAAAGTGTATGTGGTCATTTCTGCTACTGAGCCTTTGAATAGGTGAATTCAGAGGAGGTAATTCAGCAAAATGAAGGCTCTTCTGTCAATTCGTGCAACTGAGGGGCCTGGTTATACGGCAGGTACACCTTCTGAAAACCACACTACCTTCTAACCAATATTTAGAATCTGACCACTGTTATTATTGATACACATACATATACTAGTCATGTAGATAAGGGTAGAATCACTTACACATATCTTTGTATTGTAATATTTGTATCCTTAGCTGATAGCCTGTGCTCACCGAGCGGACCGAACACCTCCTGCCAACGTGTTATACAGCCAGGGATCGTGGAAATTCAGCATGGCAATATCGAATTGGGCTGGGATCTTTGGGTCAGAGCTGCCATTGCCAGTTAACGGTATTTCGAATAATAAATGCCCGAACCAGACTAGGAACCTTCATTCATTTAGTAACGGCTGTTCTTCAATATAAGCCGCTTTTGGTAACCAGCTGGTGTATTGCCAAATCAGCCTGGTTATACATCTGCAGCTCCTACAATTTTATCAGTCCTCGCTAGACTGTACATCGATCACCAGGCTCCGACGTCCCTCCGCATGTCAATGTTAACGTGGCTATTTGTGCTAGCCTTGGTTGGGTTTTAGGCCTTGCGATGTATATTGTCGTTGTCCACGGGCTCAATATTAACTGCCTAGGTACAGAAGTGTTAGTGGCTGTCCTCTAATACAATAATTTTCCATATTTATTCCTGTCGCTCAAAACCTCAAACATCTCCATGCGGAGTTTGTTGTTTCAACGGTTTGGGCTGCAACCTCTAAAGAAAGTCATCTACATATATTCTGGATCCCCTCATCTGAGATAATTTTATGCATATGCATCAATTTGGTAAATGCATCCTTCTTGAGGTTATTGAGTCCCCTCATTTCCATCAGCACTGTGCCATGAGAGAGGTATTTTCCTAGTAATTATCAATTAACACCCAGATGGATAAGAGGATGCCTAGTGAAGACCAATAGCCTGTATCTTTTGAAACACGCTTGATGTTTGGCGTGGTGGGGTAACAACGTGGGGTGAAACAGAGTAAATGCTTAGTATCGTAAA
This sequence comes from Terfezia claveryi, assembly GCA_015179025.1. NCBI lineage: Eukaryota > Fungi > Ascomycota > Pezizomycetes > Pezizales > Pezizaceae > Terfezia > Terfezia claveryi. Next base: position 73,861 of record WHUX01000023.1, on the reverse strand, counting down.
CATCGTGCCCTAGATTTCCTTGAGATATCTGTCTTGACGGTAGGTTAACTTGGATAAATTCTCAATCAGCCCACCAGTAATAATCTTTTCGGAAGGCCTTAGCCTTAGATATCATGCCCGATACCATTAATTTCGCCAATTTCAAACTTATCCCTCCTTATCAGTTGGATGGAATACCTACCCTCTCCAAAGAGTGACCCAATCCAAGTTAATGGTACCACTCTGTCCCAGTTTGAATTCAATACCTTTCTTGCGTTATACACCTTAGCCGTTCTTCCACATGTCCTCAGCCTCGTACCTCCCTGTATGTGCGGCTGATCTTCATGCAGTGCATATGAATCAATTCGGTAAATACTAATGATGTACAACCCCCCCGCCCCCCCCCCCCACACCTTGTGTGGCTGACGTTGTTGTAATACAGATAAGCTCACTATCACTGATATGCTGACTGTCCGCCTTTGATACACACCTGTATTTCTTAGCTGTGTTTGAAATCCGGAGGGAAATTGCCCCTAAAATCATGAGGTTGTCCGGAATTCACAAGCTATATTCGAAATCGCGTAACCTGAACCGGCTGTTCTCGTGCCCGTCAGCTAAGCCGTTAACGAGAACTGGCCGTTATATGCCTTCCCATAGAGGCATGAGTGAGATATAGTTACTTATACGTTTTAAAATCAGTAAGTGACGCTAAGGTGAAACTGGTGGAGCATGCGAGTAGGGGGATTCACCTTTATTCACCTATACTTCTAGCTTTCAAGTCTCCACCAGTTGTTAGCAACTCGACCATAACATCCGCCAGCTCCCAAACCGACAATAGGGGCATGACAGGCTCGTTATGAGAGTTTTGATTCAAACACTGGAGCAGTCGGTCGCCCCGAATTTTGGGAGCATTGTTTGATGATCCTCTATGGAATCCTGCCTTGATCAACGCTGATAGTTGTGAGCTGATTGTAGAAATCTTGCCGTGGATGTGACCATGGAGTCATTATAATTGAGAGCGTAACCAGGCAAATATGGAATCGTATATGCAGTCCTGTCCACTTCATTAACCAGACTGCTTAGTACACTTTCTAGCAGTGTTCGATATTGTAAAGTATCGGATCAGGAATAGCAAGTTACCGAGAGCTCCGCGAGAATGTATTCGATGCCTATACTGAGATATGATCTGAACTATGTACAAGAGATAGATGAAAGAGGTATGAATTTAATGCTCAATTGAGCTTTGCTACTTCCTGATTCGACAGTATTAGGCTTTAGTTTCCCAACAAGCGATGCAAGCGATGCGAGCACGGTCCATTGTGTGGTGGGTTGGAAGGCGAAACAAAGCTCCTCTTTAGGCACCAAACCCCCCCGCGCTCTACCCGACGGTACAACTGGTCGGATAGTTGAACCGGTCAGCTAGCGATTTGGCATACACAGCCCCTGTTTACTGTACTCACGTATCGTGTTTATGTAATACTCTACGACGTAGCCAATAGTTAGGGAGGGTCTAAATAATCTCTATAAAATGTACTTGGGCCTTTCCCTGATTTTAACTCTAACTTGTCAAGCCTAACCAGTACTCGTCCAATCTAATTTGGTTATTCAAACACTGTAGCCTCGTTGGCAAAAGCCCCTCTTTGACGTCAAAAGAAGGGCATTGCGTTGTGTTACCCTGAGGTTAGTCCTGCTTTCCCTTTCGGGAAGTCGACCATGCCGAATGTGCTACTAGTAAGCCCCAAGTATATCTCTACATAGGCGTTGAAAAGGGGTTATGAAGAACGTTGATAGGTTGCAATTCTAATTACACAGCCAAAATTCTCAAAGTAGTTATTATCACAGTACACACTACGATGGCAAATTACCACGTGGTACACAAAGAGTGAGAATGGACTTGTGTTGGATGCCAGCGTCAACTTCGCACGAATAAACACAGGAAGTTACTATTACTTACGTTCCGAGAATTACGGAAACTTATTTGCGTGCCTGAGCTGGAACGACAATGTTCGAGTTCGTACAGAGTATGAATTATAGATACCGATCTAATGATTTTTAATTATGACGTGGATCTCAAAATTGAGGTTTGGTGAGATCAACGCATACATCTGTCATAAAAACCGATCACGACTTCGGGGCCAGACAAGGTGCCCTGAGCTCTTCCGAAGTCAAAGGCTTCTGATGGGCATCAGCAATGGACATTCAGCTCTCCAGCATCGAATAGAGTGCTTATTCTTCGAGGGCCGAGATGCAAGCTGTGCTTGTGCTACATGATCAGATGTTTTCAGTGAGTGTCATTGGAGGAGAGGTACTAGGAGCTGAGCGAGTATGAGCATACGTACGCCGGGTCGCACAAAGGTCTGACGAACACAGTTATAAGCGCCTCAGAACAGAAGCCCATACACGGACACACATACAAATTAGCAAGGCAAAATCATGGTATATTGCAGTCTTCTATTTGGTGTGACAGCTGGATAGGCTTTCCCAGTACAGCCCAATCTGCCTCGACGCCCAAATACTCATATGACCGGGTCGTTTATATAACGAGATCCTGGCAAGACTTCAAGTTTTCATGGATATGTAATATAATCGATCAATTCATCAACAGGTGATAGTAGGGGTTCCACAAGGCGGTAACATAATGTCGATCAATATACCTAGATACCCCAGCCTCCACTTTGTCCCAACTGCCATAGTTTTCCCATTTACATCGATATATCAGTATATACCCTGCATGCGTGAATTCATTTGCCCCAATGCATTTCCCCTCTACCGGTACCTCTCGCCTGATTGGTCCCCATGACCTGCACATCCAATCCTATTTCGGTACAGCACTATTCTCACTTGGAGGTAGCTATCCTCACCACAGCTTCCAGTAACAAACTTCCAAAAGGGACTTCGACACGATCCCATGCCTTATAGAGTAGGATCAACGAGTTAAATTGCGCATTGCCTTCGTCCAGAGGCTCGGCAATATCTTTGACCTGCATCTTCTTCATAAGCATGTGCCGGAGGATTGGACAACCACCACAGGTATTGCTCCAACCTTCCAACTTCATTGATATCATTCCAGCCTGCATTAGGTAAATTCATGTCTAATTGCAATTGTCTTGTTCGACTCGAATCTCGTGAGAAACCGTAGATTACCTAGGTATGTCACCACCCACCCAGATTCGGCACCCGGCATTCAATATAGGAATATGCCAACCTAAACTGTAACTTCCTAATCTTACCTGCTTATTCCACAATACCCAACCTGCAGAAAGTATACAGACTTTCTTCAGTAGACGCCTTATCTTTCTGCTACGTATACCAACCACACCACTGACAGGTAAGTAATAGGTATATGTAGAGCTGCGGTGGTCATTCCTCAAACTCTTGATCCGGGGTAGATACCCCGTCTTTACAGTCCTTCACTGCCCCAAATTCCCCTACCTCAGAGCCCAAAAATTCTCCCAACGGAATGGGATTTTTCCTATCTTTAAGTAGTCCCAGAAATTAATATATACAATACGGAAATGGACAACAGGGAATGTATTAGGTACTCCTCTCACAATCCTGTAATAGGCTACTCCCAACCCATGGCCATGGGACCAGTCTCCATGCTCCAGCTGCCAGGAATTTTACGAAGAAACTCAGATACAGAAAGAAATAAAAATAAAATAAAATTACTTGCCTTGGGTGACATTGGTGGGAGCTACCTATAGCATGGTCAAGACCCGATATCGTGCCGTGAAAGGATGATATGTACATGTATGTCTTGATGCGTTGGCAACATGCCTTTGGGTTGAACTGGGGAAGCTTTGTACCCCATTTCTTTGAAATTTCAGTGGCATGGGCACATCATCTTGACTCAGACTGTGGATAGTGGCAGTCAGCCGGGAAGGTTGGCCTAGAAGTCGAAGCTTGCTCCCAGCTATGCATTGACCAATAATAAAGGTTAAGAGAATGCTATAACTCTGCAGATCTCTGTATGGTAGAAGCTTCTAGTGTGGGTCTTACTGACTCGCTTATCAACAATATTCACACATTGGAGGAGATAGAGACTCCAGAACTGGCTGTGGATCGTGTGCCCTTGAACAAGAAGGGCCATGCGGTTGTAGGGGGCAAATAGGTCACCTGTCTTCCCCTTTCACCAATCAGACCTTACTTACCAAACACAGAACTGTAGGTCGCTCCTAAGGGCTCCTCTCCAGCTTGGAGTTGTATTTTTGGGTTTTTCAGGCAAGTACAAGCAGACTAATATATTACAACTTTTTTTCCTCTTCCATTGCCTGAGGCTGTTTACTCACCCCAAACAAAATCTCGTGATATCTCCCTGTTTAGCATACATTACATACTTGTGTATATCACCACGCGTACAAATCTTTTGGATCGGCACCCTGTGGTTGTGGATAAAATAGCGCGTTGCAATGGGCGATGGCCAATCTGCAAATTCTATCAACTGGGGACATTTCTAATAAGACAGAACGAAGGGCACCCATAGTAATCAGCTTGCACAAGCAAGATTCACTGTATTGTTCTTTTCCCGAGAACTTAAGAAGAGATACCTCTAATTCGAGAGGAAAAGCATGCTTCAGTCCATCCCTCAGTCTCTTGAAATAAGGAAAAGAAGGAAAACTGGGGTCTATAAGGGCTGAGCGTTCAATCCCTTTTTAGTTTGAACCAATCCTGCAGCTCACTGTACAATGCCTTTTTCTCGTTGTCCCTCCCACTTGTTTGCATATTTCTCCCCAACCCTAGCCGAGACACCAACTGGTTCCTCCTTGACCAAACATCCTTCTTCCGTCACCTTTTCAGAATCCATAAAACCACGAGAAACCACGTCAATATGTAATTTGCCCAAGCCGCCCTTTCTCCTTTCTCTGATTGACAGTCAAAAATGAAAAAAAAAATATCACAGATATGGAAGGAAATTGGAAGAGAATGTGATGAATAGTAGCTTGAATTGGATATAACCCTCCTCTTTAACCTTAATGTCCCGTTATTTCCTCGCTACTTGATATCAGAGGCGGAACACACAAAAAGGTAGGTGATGAAAATACGATAAAAGACACCAAAATCAAACAATAATAAACAGTGTCTAGCATTTTGCTCTCCACACGTCCATAGGAGTTCGCTTGAGGAAACTTTCATCGCAGAACATATTTTTTTTGCTCTTTTTTTCAAAACCTCCGTCTCCTAGTCCAGCCTCCGAGCAAGGTCGACGATGATGACATGGTGAGGAAGGTTGTTACTGTAGCGGTTGTCAATATCCTTTTCGAAGGATCGACTGTGTGGGATGCCGCACGTGGCGCCACGGATTGTTACGCCGTTAGACATAAAGGAAAGGAAAACAAGAACCCCAAACCCGTCCGATGATGATATATCACACCCACTCAAAACACCAAAACCGACTATATACCACAAAAGAGAATAACCCTCAAATAAACATAAAGGGAATAATACAATGACGGATAAGAGATTGAGATATATATGCTAAGGGTGAGTGGAAATTAGAAAGTGAGCAATAAGGACAAAAAACCACAGCGTTTGGCGGAGATGCATGGAAGACGTAAGAGCCTGCCAATGAACTCTGTGTAAGTCGCAATGGACGACACTTTTAGATTGACAAGGAGTGGCGACGGACCGAGCAACAAAACCACACGAGCAAGTTAATGTAAATCAGTAACTACATAGCAACAACGTCTTCTTCCCAGCCCCCGATCCACTCGACATCGTCTCCAAAGTCCTCTGCAGCTCCAACTGCTTCGTAACTCCAACTGAGACGCTTCCGAGCTTCTTCGCGTTCACGTTCCTCCACTTCTTCATCCTCATCAATCCAATCACTCCAGCTCGTAGAGACATGGTGATCTTCTTTGGCGAGAGAAATGGTAGAAGTCTTGTTTCCGTTGGTGATTGGAATGTTCTCAGACCTCATGTTACTGAAGCCAGAAGACTTCATGGCCACTGACGAGAAAGAGGCGCCAAGTGCGGAGTCGTAAGATGCTGGGGCAGGGACGTAAAAACTCATTTCTCTGACATACTCCCCATCGCTGAGGGAACTTTCCTCGGACATGTCTGAGATACCCTCGTCCTCGTCGTACACAACAGAAAGTTGGTCCTTTTGCGGTGTCATTTGAAGAGCTTGGGCCCATTGGAAGTACCCAGACTGAGTAATCTGTGGTGTCTGAATTGATGGTGTGCGGAGTGGCTCGCGATTGGCCGGGGCAGCCCCAACCTCCTTGTCCTCGGTGCAGAAATCATCCAAAAGGTCATCTTCCGTCGTAAAGCTACTGACACGCTCAATGGCCTCGCGGACATTTTGCAAGCTGCGTTCTTCAGGATCAAGCGCAAGGCAGTGAACAAGCACATCGTACGCATCGCAGCTGAGGGTTGGAAAGATATCGAAAAGAGTCTCTCTGTCACGAACAAAATCGGCGAAAAGAAGATCATCCAGGGTTGGAGTGACAAAAGGGTTACGAGCGAAAAGGACGTTGAGAAGGCAGATACCGATAGCCCAAATATCAGCCTTCTCGGGAGAGTATCCACCCATGTATTGCTCAGGGGACATATAACGATCACTACCAACACTGCTCTCTTCGGACCACTCGTCCGTTGTAGCCAGACCGAAATCACCAAGCTTCATAGAGCCGTTTTGTGTTAAGAAAATATTCTCAGGTTTAATGTCTCTGTGGTAGATACCTCGTGTGTGCATGTGCTCTACCGCATCGACGAGCTGGAGCATAAATTCCCTAACATGCTCGGTCTCTAACGGGCCTCGGCCAAGGCGAATCGCTTCATACAGATCACCATTCGGACAGAATTCCAATACAATAAAGAGATGGGACTCAGTCTCGAAGTGATGAATCAGATTGACGATATTAGGGTGCAAGCCTAAGCGAGAGTGGTATTGAAATTCCACAGTTAGATCATCTGCGAAATATCCGTCAACAGAAGAGACTGCCGCCGGCTTGGTTAGACATTTGACTGCAACTAACTCTTCTGTGATGATATCTTTGGCCAGAGAGACGAGACCAAAGGAACCTTGATTGAGAGGTGATAAGGTCAGGTAACGCCTATATTAGAGTTAGTGACTTGGCCGTAGCCATATATGCAAAAGATAACATACCCATCCAAGAGAAGCCCTTCACTGAATTTCTCGCGCATGCACTCCATTGATGACGACAGATTATAAACTATAATTTGAGCTGATCCCGAGTCTTTGTCGAGTCGATATGTAAACACTGAATCTATCGATTGGCAAAACTTATCCAAGTAGTGATAATACAATGGGTGTCTCTTTCGAAGTGACCAATCCCTGGGTTGAGAGCTGAGTATGAATCCCTTGGATCCGTTATGCGTAGTTGTACTGCGCCGTGTGTTTGTTGCTATAGTTGCTGTGCAAAACCGAGAAAGAAAACTAAGAAAAACAATAATTTCCGCCAAATAACTCCTGTAAAGACGAAGCCTTCCAATACCCAATTCGTAAGCTGCAAGTTGTTATAAAAACATAGAGAGCGTGCGTGATTTAAAGAAATAGGAAAATTCCAAAGAAAGAGTGAAAGATGAAGTAGAAATTCGTTAGGTGATGGAGGTATTTTCGAGGTCCACACCAATCCTCGAAAGCTAAACTGTGTGTTTCCCTCCTAGTGGTAGTTGAGGGGTTGAAGAGCAGAAGGACTAAGTACTACTGCTCTTCAGTTGAGATGTGAACGAGGCCAGCTACTGGAGGTATTGTGCTCGATGCGTGACCGAAATTAAGTTGTTAGAGCTATGGTGATGTGTTGTTGTGTGTGACTCGAGCTTTTCCTACCCGTTCTTGCTGCCCCTGGTATATGTTGAGGTCAATTCGTCTACCGTACCCAAGAGCTTAAGTTCAGGAGATCAGAACAATTGCAATACTGTTGACTGTGTTGTTGTTGTTGGAGTGCCGCTTTCAGAAGTTCGATAGCTGATAGGCGTTGCAATTGCTGATTGACGATAGGGGAGGAGGAGAAAAAAGGGGGGGGGAGCGGGAGCTCTGTTGCTATGCCTCTGTCTATCCCTCTCTCTCTATGTGTGTATTTCCTTGAGCTGGGATTGTATCGGTATGGAGAAGGACAGCTTTAAGGGGGAGGGTAAATTGAGCTAGGTAGGTGGGCAAGCAAGATGTATGTAACGGGAAAGGTAAGCGGGGGAATAAAACCGGCGATCCCTCAGGACACTTTGGGGGGAGGTTTCTGCTTGAATATGTATGTCCTGTCTTGTTTATGTGCTATAAAAGCTGGATACAAAAAAAGAAGGTGCGAGGAAGGGAGTCGAAGGGAAAGGAAAGCTTGTGTGTAATAGCGGCACGGTGGAGATAATCGGTGTGTTGAGTTGAAGAGAGATGGTGGTGAGGGGGGGAAAGAAGCAGACGAGGGGGGGGAGGGAAAGCAAACGTAGAGCAGAAGCCATCACGGCAGCTTGGGGGGCCGAGGGCCTTTTAGGATAGGGAAGGGGCGACACCGGCAAGAGGAATAGTGCTGGGATAGAACTGGCCCAGTGTGTGAGGTGTTCAGAAACTGGACGAATCAGCAGCGTCTTTTCTTCTCACGACGGCCTTGCCACACCTCTGCCTCTGAGCTCTCACCCCTGGCTTTGCTGCACCATGCCCACCACTCTGAAGCTGCTGTTGCGAGGATGAAGGTATAATTATCTCCACGACTAACTGGCTTCATACTAGGGGCGTCAAAATTTGTTTGGGCCATTGTTTCAAGGCCATGCTAGGACTCATATGTACGCTGAAGCGTGCCGAGAGCTACCGGGTAAGAAGCGGAGCCCTTGAGATGAAGTAGTCTGCCCGACGATAGAGTTCCGCCCCAGCAACCTGGGTAATCTATGTATTGCCCTCTTCATTGTTCCATTTCTAAATGTCGACTGTTTTACCTTTTAACTAGTGTGTTGCTGTGTCTGATCCTGATCGCCCTTCACTAAAAGTCCAGTCCTCTTTTCTAAATACCTGTAGTGTACTTTGTTCCAAGAGGTGCGATCCGCCCTTTGTTTACCCTGCAATCTACTACGAGATTGTTTGGTATTATTGAACAGCATCCGATTACTTGCAAAATTGTTGGGCCCCTGTTCGAGGATTAGGATTAGCGCTGTCAAATGCATAAAAAGAAAGCAACGTCCACACCGTCACACGTAATCTTTATAGACCCAGGGTTGTTTATGATTTTTGATGCCATGCAAATGGGTAGAGTAAGTACATATTATTGTACGTATTGTACATATAAACGTACATACATATCTATGCATAGGACTACCAATCAGCTCACGTCGCAATGTGGCTTGTGGTTGTGGAAGCCCCTGCCGTGTGGAAAGCAAATAATCAACAAAGAAGTCGTGTGAGTGACATTCGCCAACCGCGTGATTTGCATAGCCAAGACCTTTATTGCAACGCTGTCCTCTTCAATTCTGGCGCGTGTGTGTTTCGATGACGAGCTTTGTTACATAAGGGATAACTTCCATGTCACAAGACCCGGGAATGCTTTAGATTAGGGATAGGAGCGGGAATTGAAGTATCTTGCCCCAACCAGACTACTTGCCCCTCGAGAAGTCAATCCTCCACTTTTTTTCACTTTAGCCTACAGTACACTTTAGCCTTTCTATCGTTCACTCTACAAAGTACATGTACGATACATAAGTAGCACCATACGGCTCACGGACTGAATTGCAAGGTATCCACAGCGGTGCTCCATTCGTAGGTAACGACGCAATCGCAAGCCCAAACCTCACACTTCGGATCCTAACTCACCGGAGGACACATCCGATCGCCGGCCCCACTTCACGGAAGCTCGTTACCCTTGCAAGCCTACTAGTGAGCAGCCACCGTCTAGTGCACACCCCTGCAAAACCCCCTGCAACAGCGTCTCCAGCCACAACTCGTGAGATATCATGAGCATAGTGATTCTGACTAAATACATATCTATGAAAATGAGTACGCTCTACAACATGGTTACGCTCACATCCCACCAAGATCAACTGAAGACCCAATATTCCCCTTTCCAACATGACCTTCCCGAAGACCCACCCCCACCCTCTCAACCACTCGTATAGGCCAGGTACCCAGCGGGTAAGCCTATGACGACTAGAAGGCCATTTTCTGGTATCTATATTCATGTTATAACAGCCTCTAGGGCAGCAGCCACCAATATGACCAAAATTTATACAATCTACAACAGCGCTCCAAAATAAACTATTTTCAGAATTAACTAACTTACTTTATATATGCTAGTCTGAACTCTCCACCTTCCCCTTCTGCAACCTGCCCCTCTACAGCATTCTCAATCACTACGGAGAGGTCCCTAATCGCTCTAAAAGCTCCAATAGCTCCAATACTGCCTCCCTTCAAGAACTATCCTCCTAACAGCTACTCCCTCTACCTATACACCAAATATTGCACAAATAGGCCTATAACAACTAGGAGACCTATGCCTAGCATCTACCTCAAGCACTGAAGGTGGAGCGTGCAAAATGGTAACAATGGCCTCAATTCGGGGTACTAATCTCCCAAATAAGCAAATCCGAGAGCTATTATCCAATTAACCAAATACACCTTATTTATGCCCTCCTAGATCTAGTCTCATTCCTAGATCCGCCTGATCCGAACTCTCCTCCAGAGCTTGAAAAATGCCTCGAGAAAGGTGATAAAAGCGGCTATTGGAGCCCAGAATTAGGGGGGGGGTATTGGAGTTCTAGAGCTACTAGTATTAGAGACCCCTACGAGAGTGCTAAAGCATTACCAATACCAACGCAGTAGTCTCGAACCCGACCAACGCAGAACAGTTGGTAGAGCACTGAGTTAAATGCTCGGTATATAGGTTGGCACTAGGCTGGACACTAGGTTGGACGCTAGATTGGGCGCTGCCTATATAGTCCGGTTGGAACAAGGACGCTATAGTGGATACTAGCTAGATAGTAGGTCAGGCACACCAGGCTGACGTTAGACTAATGCTCGATTAATCAGACTATGCTCGCCTACTGGCGGGTACTTAGATATTGGGAAATATCGATGATGGGGAACAAATGGTTGAAATGAGGGGGTTGCAACAACCTTAGAAACCCCCCAATTACAAGCAACCCATGAAGGCCAAAGAGGGGGTATTGGAGCTTTTAGAGCTATTGGAGGCCTCTCCATAGTAATTGACAATGCTGCGGAGTAGTGGTTATAGAAAGGGGAAAGGTTAGGGTCCAGGATAGCATAGAAAGAGCAAATTTAGTAAATTCTTAAAATAGCTCGTTTTGGGTTTTTTTTGATTGCATACCATTCCATCATATTCAAGGCTGCTGCCCTAGAGGCTGTTTTGAAATGAATATAGATACCAGGAAATAACCTTCTAGTCGTCATTGGCTCACCCGCTGGGTACCTGGCCTATACGGGTGGTTGAGGGGGTGGGGGTAGGTCTTCGGGGAGGCCATATTGGAAGGGGGGGATATTGGGTCTTCACTTGATTTTGGTGGGATATGAGCATAACCATATTGTAGAGCGTACTCGTTTCTATGGATATGCATTTAGCCAGAATCACTAGGCTCCTGATATATCATGAGTTGTGGCTGGAGACGCTGTTGCAGGGGTTTTTGCAGGGGTGTGCACTAGACGGTGGCTGCTCACTAGTAGGCTTGCAAGGGTAGCCCTTACGGCTTTGCGCGCAATATTAATCTGTTATGAGCAAGAATGCCAGGCAAGCTTAATGGTGCTATGTGGCATCATAACATTTGGCTTTTGCATTGCATTGCATCTTCTTTGGTGTGAATGGTGTGCAACTACTCCGTATATGATTGGTTCATTTGTTTTTTCTTTTGCTTCGTTTCAGCGGGTGCTCATCACTTGGACCTAGCTCCATCTCATCGAACTACCCCGCCGAATTACTTCGTGCATGCTTGGCTGCCAAAATAAAGACCCTGTTGAAACCAATTCGGCGCCCTCAGCTTCGATACCATTTCCCCGTCACTCACGCCCAAGAATCCACCGAACGCATAGAATATGGCCGCTGAAGGTTCCATCAAAGCCGTGTTATTGGACATTGGTGAGTCGCTATTTCCACGTAGATAACACACACAAAATGTTTAAGTGCAATTTGTTAGCTAGTTCTGCATAACGTCTCTTGGCTTACATATCTGTGCTTATTGTTAGAGGGTTCGTCCCCCAAAACTTTCGATTGTTGCTATCACATCTAAACTGTTATCCATACTGCTATTGTTAGGCACCGTGTGCTCCATAAGCTTTGTGCGAGATGTTTTGGTAAGACCGGCATAACCTCCTGTCACTTCTGTTGTTTCTACTCTCCAGCACCATGGTTGCGGGCCTCCCACCGGGCTCGGTGGGTGAGACACAAAATTGTGGCACGTAGCTTAGGAATGAGTCCAATCAATCGTTTCGAGACTTTTTGACACTCGTTGATGTCACAGACGGCAAACGCCCACACCTCATTAATTGACAGTGCATCACTAGTTCCCTTACGCGCTTAATACTCTTCCAAAGTTCCTAAAGAAAAACTGGAGTTCACCTGATTTCGCCCCCTACAAAGCCGCTTTTCCCGAACATGCACAAGAATCACCAGCAGCGCTCCAGTCGTATGTGCGTGAGCTCACTGAGAAGGATGTCAAGGTTACCTGTTTGAAGAACTTGCAAGGTAACAAATTGATTTGACTTCCCTTATCAGTCACGCTTTGACCCCTCGCCTGCTTGGAACCATGGTGTACGGGAGAGTGAGGGGACACTAAATTGTGGGGTAACGGCAATCGCCAGACACATGGAGTGCGATTCTCCGAGCTCATGTTTCTTAGCTCCGCGTGGAAGAGTGATGCGGAGTGCAGATCAAACACATCTTTCATGCGCTCTGAACTGCATACGGAATGGATGGATCGTTGAGGGTTGCATAAGCACACCATAGCCCCGCCGAACATGGGTTCAGGTCACTGTCACACCACACCCTTAGACGCCTCCTATTCGCGGTACCACATTGGGAAACTTCCTTCGCCTATGTGCCCTCCCCCTACCCGATTACCATCTTATCTTCTACAAATGGTACAAAGCTCTGACGTTGTCGTCATATCAAATGTGCTGGTTTTAGGTCTTCTCTGGCGTGCCGGCTACGAGGATGGTTCCATTAAGGCTCCGATATATCCAGATGTCTTCCCTGCAATCAATATATGGGTTCGGGAAAAAGGCCTGAATGTCATAATATACTCCTCTGGTTCTGTGGCAGCCCAGAAGCTGCTCTTCCGCCACACAGGTATAGTTGATTTGGAGAATGGCGATATGACACCATATCTCACGGGATATTATGATACTGTTAATGCAGGGATGAAGCAAGACCCCCAAAGCTATAGAAATATAGCGGAGGATATGAAAATTCTACCTGAGGAATGGCTCTTTCTGAGCGATAACGTCAAAGGTATGTAGAGAGATGTGTAGTCCTTGAATTCATAGTAGGGCCTGCCTCAACTAGCGTGCTATGGAGAAAGAGAGCTATTGGCCCTCGCTAGTGAGTCCCTGAAAGAAGATTATTTGAGGCCTGCGAACTTCATGACAATCCTCGATTTAGAATGTCGTATCGACATCTCAAAAGAGTTTACTTCAATATCATGGCGAATTTAGCTAACGGTCTAATTGTCTACAGAGGTTGAGGCAGCAAAAGCTGCAGGCATGAACTCTATGATTGTTGTTCGACCAGGAAACGAACCCTTGACACCTGGTGACTGCGCTCACCACCGTGTCCTTGACGGTGGATTTGGGGAATTAGTTGAGACCTTCCTCGGTTAAGTTGATTGGCCCTTCGGAAGTTGGGAGGTGAAAACCGGGTTGGCTGGATAAAAGTTGACATGGGAACTAGGTGGACGTGGGGAGATTGAGAGGTAGGCTTGTGCTATTGGATAAGAAAAATAAATGGAACTAGTACTTTACTCCCTTCAGGGCATACCTTGCCTAGGTCGTTTTTTCCACTGGGCAATGTTTATTTTCCCTAGCACGGTTTAACGAACTAGGCCCCAGAACTTTGGGTTCGCGATTGAGATAAATTAGCATGGTACATAATTCCTTTTCAGGTGATCGGCGCTGTGTTATCACGCTTTCCATCAGACCTCCGATGGAAAGTTGAATCGTTCCCCACGTAGAGCATACAGAAATATGCTGGATTGAGTCTATGTACTGTCAGCAGCCAATGTGTACATGTGCCCACCGAGTGTCATCTGGTCTTACATACATGCATGCTCACTTTTCACGGCAGTTCTGCTCGGTGGAACCCGTTCGGCTTTCGAGCGATTGGGAATATGAGCTACAGCAAGTCCTCCACATATACCTGGTTGAATTATGATCAAGCTTAAAACTGACTCTGATTGGTTTAAAAATGGGGGACTTTTTTTGTCGTGCATAGATATCGTACATGCATTGTAATTGCCCTCAAGCTGTAGTGATTGCATATAGCTCAACGAGGAAATTTGCTCGATTAGGGAATGATGTGCATCTAGGAGAGGACGAGTGAGTATCTAAATCTGTCCAAAGTTCCCCCAAAGTACTCATGAGATCGATCTGAGCGACAAAACATCTGCTCAACTTCATCTCCTGTCAGGAATCAGACTAATTGTTATTGGATGGTGCAGTAAACCCATGTATCTTGAACTTGAGTACATAATCAGCGACGTCCCCTAGGTACATATTGTACATGCACCTGCTTAGCGACCTCTTAGGCACACAAGATGCCTGTGGAGCCTTAAAACCACAATATATCGATCCGGCCTATAGGGTAAAATGGACGGATTCCTGGGCTTCTCGTGCAGTTGCTGGGCATGATCTGCTAGCTGTCTATTCATCAGTATTGTTTTTGTGTTTTGACAATTGGGCTGTGCATGCAGGAGCAGCAGCTGCGGCCGTGCTTGGTATATTAACTTCAGTCCAATGTGGGATTGACGATTCGATGCAGGTGGATTGATCACACGCCCGCCACGCGGATTTAAAATAAAAAAAAACAATAACAGCAAAACAACACAGCTTACCGTAGTGCGCAGTGCGCACTGTTTTGTTGTTTTTCTGTTGCAATGCCGTGTGTTCATCATCCGCTGTGCTGTGTGATCATGAGCGAGTTATACAGTGAGGCTCATGATTAACGACTACGAAACTGTGGTGCATATGGTGGTTTGGTTTGAATTTCCCCTCGTTGCCACGATAGTTGCTCCTGTGGGTTGCGCTCGCTGTTACTGCAGACTTGGCTGTGTCTGTTCGTTGTTCCGAATCTGTGAATAGCCAGCCAACTTAGAACTTGGACCAACGCAGCAAAGTTGATCGTGAATCCTAGGTTCTCCGTATGCAGCCAACAAAAGTGGAGTCAATGCTAGATCGCATGCGCATACCACCTGTTTCTGAGCACTTCACCAAGATAATTACGACCAACTTCAGACACTTAGCGTCATTTTTGATGGTATTTGGTATCTAATATGTACATACATATGCGAAACAACGAATCACAGCCAGCAAATATACCCCCTGATGAATGATCGGTTCCGATACGTCTGATATTTTGGCCCCACATGCATCCAAGATATTGCCACTGTTTTCGAACCACTAAGCTCTATGCGGTAGTGACTACCCGAGTAGGGAAGTAGGCAACGCAGATTGTCACCTCGAGCATGAGCTTGGGCAAGCGGGTTTTGCTGTGACTTTCCTTGACGCCTCACTCCAGGCTGCCTCACTTTCGAGCTCCTCTTAAACCTACAAGGCAGTGCGAGAATCCACTGACCATAATGACCATGCACTATATTGCCAATCATCCCAGGCAAGCTGTGGGCGGGCGTCCATGGATAACCGGACGAGAATCTCGTTTCATGCAGCATTTCGGTACATATATATATGGACGATTCTTCAACTTGTCAGCAGGCTAACTATAAGGCACCAGATAGACATTTTCCGGGGAACGAATATCAAAGCCATGAGAACTAACTTGGTCCCTGCCGTGGTTAGATGGTCACTGAGGTCTTTTAAAGACCTTGCCGATCACGGTGGCTTTACGCGATTCATCACCATGGTAAAACCAGACTAGTTAAAAACATGATATAGGAGAACATCCCTTAATGCCATGAGGCTCGATATTAGTCTCGGAATTGTTTAACTTGTTCTCGAATATACTAGAAGGAATTCAACGGATCGACGCGGCTTTTTTTTTTTTTTAAAAAAAGAAGTTACTCTGAAAACTATCGAGGCTCGATTCACAGAGCAGAGAAGTGTAGCTTTGTGCAGTTGGTGCCAATCACTACGAGCTTGCCATGTAGCCTGTTCTACTAGTATTATTGTCCCCTGCATGATGATACTTTGGCTCTATTTTTCCTATAATTGTCTTATCTATCATCCATAATGTTTCTGCCTTCCGGAACACCTTCAGATCGGATAGAACTATTCCTGCTACACACGGTCAGTCTACCTATCTCGCAAGGCCTTTACCAAGCGGCTAGGTACCGCCAACGGCAGTTCCCAGAACAGTTCAGCTTACATATGTATGCCCTTGTCTGATGTTGCATCTGGACAGGGAGATCCTCATACTGTATGCATGGCGCACAACATCGAGAGGTCATGTGTTCTCCTAATTATTCCCCTCACCGCCGCCAACGAGCTACAGCGTTGACCTACCACTCGACTATCCTCCTCCAGGCAAGCCCACAAATGATGCAGCCTAAGATATACACCCTCCTCCTCCGAGAGTCGTCAGTGGTGTTATGTTTCAGTGGTATTTAGAGAAAGCTCGAGCTCGTAGCTTTATCCAATTACGATACCCTATCAAGCTCAAAGGGCTGGGATCATGAGATCATACTCTTACTCCAACACTATCCTGGCTTATTTGTCTAGGTGATGAGCCAAGGTGACGTGAGCCAAAGGGACGTGTGCCAAAGGAACGTGAATTTCCCCGCGTTCTGTAGTGCGACGCCATTACGCATACGCACACATATGGGGCTATACTACAGGCCACATAAACATAGTGCCAACCAGACTAATAAACATCGGGTGGAGTTGGATTTCAGAGCATAGGGAATGTTCGATATCTTCAAGGTTGGATTCGAACCTAATAATATTACATATTGCGTTCCGAAATTTGAGTTGCAAGAGATTACAGCGGATACTCGTTCATTGTTTTGACTTACAAGTATATATGTATGTATTAGTTCATGGAAAACGTGAATACGCAAGCTCAACAAACCAAAGCTCCCAATGATTACATGTGAAGAATCCCCCTCCCTCTCAAACTTGTTTTACCCTCACTGGCTTATGATCGCGAGGGCGATCTGAGAAAAGCTTCCTGATCGCCGATGACTTAACCATTTCGGTGCATTTGCCCTGGCCCAGCTTTATTCTCATCGATAAGACCCTACGTTAAACAATATAAACCGCACTCCCATTTTAGCTATGAGACACTGGAGCCGGGTCGCCAAACCAGATGTACTGGTCTGGTGTTGAGCAGGATGGGATCAACGAAGCCAGGGTTTCTAACATTAAAGCTCCTAGTCGCTCCATACGTGTGGTTCTCTAACGGGTGATATCTCAGTGGGACCAGAGCAAGGAGATACGTGTTGAATGCCCCAAGATAGGAAGAATACTAGTCTGGTTGGACAAGGCGCTGAAGTATCCAATTGACAACACTTACCAGATAACTGCCATGATTAATTAACTAAATGCAAGTTTTGATGGATGGATAAGAGATTGCATGACTGCTGAGGCAGGCCTGTATGTTGGTTACCGGATCTTGTTATCGAGCCATTATCACGTTGAAGTATCTGTTCTGTCTAAATTAAAGAAAGTTGTTTATCTATTTTATAGGATGACCAGATAAACGGAATTACAGGTGGGTCATTCCGGAGAAAATTTACGAATTTACAGGGTTTGTTGGTCTGAGTTGGGGCCTTTCTGAGCCAGCGATAATTTCCTTTCGAAAGCCCTAGTATAGTGTACTATTGTTAACACTAACACTCCACAGAATCTCCTCATCAAATTCCCCTAGAAGCAGATGGAGACAGCTGTTTTCTGACAATGGTATGCTGCCAAATATGATTACACAATTTGTATGCAAGAGGTATGTCCCCCCTACCGCAATGTAAGAAATCGACACTGACCAGTGAATCAGCAAATTCCAGTACAATATACTTACTCACCAGAAGATCGACCAAAGCTCTCTACATTTATGTGACCTCATCATGGGGAGGATTGTTTTCATTGACCGGTACCAGTATTTCCAGGACAACTGTCTTCCTCTCTTTGAGCATGGAACATCCCCTCGACGTTATTTAGATCTAGGAGTAATAAAAAGCCGTGGGCATTTTTGTGAAGCAGTTGGTATCTGCAAAGACAACTCGTGCAACCATAACAATTCGAACCGTGACTGGAGCATATATACTGCCAACCAATGTCTCTTTGTATCCATCCTCACTGGAGACATGAAATATTGCGAAAGGCCATCACACGGAGGGACTTACGTCTCAAATATATATCGAATATTCTCTCTCATTTGATCCACGCCAGACAGCGGAGATCATGCATCCTTTCATTTGCCCTCCACCAGCCTGGTTCCTGGGTAAATCGGAAGGCCTCTGTTGGACCTAGATTTCCCAATGTTGCTCATATGTGAGGCTAGTAAAGTTCCGGTTTCCTGGGTCCAGACTGAATTGACGATTTGTACTGGGCTCGCAGACATGTGAAACCAAAATCGAGTTGATTAATTGGATAATGCGTAAGTAGATGTATGGCTCAGGCAATGAACTATAGGGTTACCCCTCTGTAATTCTTGAACCGTTGCCCCTTCCCCCTTGGGCTTGGGTTGAGGGTAAGGTTCCAATAAGAGAAAGTCATCATACAAAAGAACTGCCAATAGCCTCTTCTACCTGAATACTCAAAAGCGTGTGATGATCCCTCTACACTGCCATCCTTTCCCAAAATTAAGATTATCCTACCTTTACCCCCAATGACCGGATACCAACTAGTGTTGGTAATGAACACGAAACGCGCTCGAGCATATACTACTATATCATCATCATAGAAAACTACTTCTACAGCGAGAAGCCCAATTCCTACACTTGGCCCCGGCCGAAGGTAAGTTTAATATCGTGATGAATATTTTATAACAACTCACAAGAAGCCCCCAAAGCAATGACCCTGATTTGCTCAAAATTCAACTGTGATTCTATCACCCGTGAAACCGCAACCCAGCGAATCACAGAGGAGGGGCTGAATGTCCACTGTTACAACTGGCTCTAGAGTACAGGACAAAAAATCAGCCGTGGAGCTCCATACAATCCCCATCTTCCCCGAGAAAATCAACTAGCCGATCTCATCCCAGCCCTACCCTGTGCCCACTTCGGAATCAAGATTTTGGTTTCCAGAGGGGGAGCGGAACGTTAGGTAGCTATCTGGTATATTCTATTCTATATGGCTCTCCTGCTCCGTCGAGGTCAACATATGTCCACCAGACCAGACCAGACTTTCTCTAGTAAAGTCAGGAAGAAAACTGAAAAGATGGGAACCTAATATGAATTCCCCTTGACGTCGTTTGCCCCTCATATTGTATTACCCAGCCAGGAATGTAGGTTCAGAATGATACATCCATCAGCAACGCCATCCTCCCGTGCCAAATCGACCGATAGATAAACCCCAATCCCAGATCCACAGCTTAATACCAAGTCTCCACTAGAGTCTCCCTCAAGCTTCCTCGGACATTATCTGGTCCCATTCCCTCACCAAGCTTGAATACCGACTCAATAACACTCAGTTCGGTTGCAGTAGTATCTAGTCCCGTTACCGCCAGCCAGTCATTGACAACCATTCCAGCTCCAACAACAGGAGAACCCCGGTTAATACTTCCCGCTACAAGCGGTACCTGGAGGAGTGAGGAAAGCTCGTCCTGATCTTGTATCGTTGTCTTGGGATGCACGATTCCTCCTAAACGATGTGTCAACTTCCACCTTAATTATCCCAGCACCAGTAAAACACTTCCATCTGGATGCACGCGTTTGGATCCACTGGGACAACCCTGGTTGGGACCAGCTCAGAACGCATCCATCACATACCTTGATTACTCAATGCACAATAACTCCCCGTCAGCACATTATCATGACCAATCGTCTGCCTGAACACTTCCACCCCCAACACATCCGCAATGATCTCTTCCGTTTCTCGCTCTAAATCGGGGTGTACTAGTGCCACGTAGTCGTTACAACAAATGACGTTTCCGAGAGCTGATAGGCGTTCTTCTATCCGTTGGAGTTTGACAGCATCGGGGAGGGAGTTTCGGAGATGCTGGAGTTCTTGGTCGGTGGTGGAAGTGGGGACGAGAAGGCCTTTGCGGTTGCTGTGCGGCGTGTTAGCATATGAGAAATGTATTTTTAGATACGAACGTTTAATGAAGGGTATGTTCATATTGGAGTGGGTGTTTTACCCGGCAGTCAATCGCCCAACAATCCGGGTGCCCGCTATGGTGGTGTGACATACAGGGATTACATCTGCAAGTTCTGCCTCGAATACACTGCACCCAGTAGGTTGGATTAGCAGTTATCCATCAGCCTATATAACATCCATCGTGGCTCCCTCCCCTTCCATCGGTCATAGATCCTCCATACCTGTAAAAGTTCATTGATCCACCAGTAGCCACTAACGCATACGAATTCGTAAGAGTAGCAAACACTCCGACTCTGTATCCACATAAATTCACCATTAGCACTTCACATTCAATCCCATTCATTGACAATCCCATGATTTCCCCATCTCTCTTATCATGACAGTTAAGTTGTAAATGAAAACTTCTTTGGCTTATTTGCACTGCAAGGAATCAACTCAACTCATTAGAATTCTCAAACTAAAGACCCCAATCCCAATTAGCAAGCTGTGACTTTTCTCCTCGAAACGATGATATGTCTGCCCCAGGACACCGCGGGGTCAACTTGTGGAGCGAACCAAAGACGTACCTGTGCACGAACAGCCATGTTTTCTCTGTGAACAAATGTAGCTGATCCCCCTAGGTATTATTATCGATTAATGTCGAGGTGTTCGCACAAGATAATGATTGTATATGCAAGGAGATCCACTGACTGAAACGATTTTTCGTAAACTTTACTATGGTAGAACTGGAACACGGTAAATCTTGGCAACTCAATTGCCCGATTAGTCAGTTGCAAAAGATAGTCTCGTGCCTGCCTATTTCTGCTCAAAGTCGGATGTGGGACTGCAGAGAGTAAAGCCAGTTGATCATCCCGAAGTATGGCAGACATTCCAATGCTTTATAGAATCTATGACGGCCATTGCAGATACGTCTCGGTAAGGGTTTTCAGCCGCACAGCGAAAGACTCATAGTGATGCTCTCCACTCTCATCACAGAGACTAGCTGTGACTCAAGTCTCAACTCAAATTATCACGTCTTGAACTACGTATTTGTTTTAATTATCGAAGTAGGAAAGCAAATGAGAATGCACGTGTACTTGAGTCCTGACAGTGGAAAAATAGACAGAAAACAAATGAAACGTAAAAAGGATGGAAAGAAAAACATCACTGGCACATGGGAGTGGGAGACATCGCAGAATGTCTTGAACTGGAATCCCACCCATTTCCACCCAAACCTAGATTAGCCGCGTGCAGTCGTAGACTCCGTCCAATCTTCCTTGTCCTTCCAATCCATTACCACAACCACATCAAGGACCCTCCAACGCCTACTCATCATCTCCATCCGGTTGCTCGAAAAGGAAATTTGCTGCCAATTCCTCATTTTTGTCAAAAGCAAAATAGGCTTGGATGACAAGATCGCGTTCAAACCCCAGACGACACAACTAACAAGGTATCAGTAAGCATCATGCGAATATTCAATGTTTCCAAAGCCAAGGACTTACACGCTCGATTGCCTGTCGTTCCTCCTCCGTCACCACGACTTGATGTGTCCCAGGTGGCATAGCGCCACCAGGTCCGTCATCATCATTATCAGAGTTCTCACCCAACAGCTGCAAGAACTGCTCTTGATTCTGATTTATCAGAGCAGCCAATCCGGGGTTTCCTTGACTGACTTGCTGCAAGATGGGTTCTAGCATCTGTGGCTGTTGTTGAACGACCTGCCGTAGTTGTTGGAATTGAGGGTTGTTACGAAGGAATTCCAAATTTCCCAAACCGGCACCAGCACCAGCACCCCCGCCTTGCTGTCTTTGCCTCGCAGCGTTAGCCGCAGCCTCGAACAAGTTGACGTTCTCTCCTTCAGCTGCCGCAGCGGCTGGTGATACTGCTGCCGGAGGACTGGCAGGGTTGGCCGCCGGCTGTCCCATTGCTGCTTGACGTGCTGGTGGTTGCCGCTGTTCTTGTTGTAAGTGTTCCGGAATACCCTAATTATTCGTTAATCTTAAACTCATTCATATTGCCCTTATTGTTGGCATACCATCAACAGATATTCCACAGCCCTATCTGGATTATAGAAAGCAGCCCTCATCGCACGGTCAATGTGCTCACGCTCGTAACCCATTTCCAACATATTCTGTATTGCGGCTTCCCGTTGCGCACCCATAGCTAACGCGGATGGGTCGTTAAAGCTTGGTGCTGCTGCAGGCTCAGGAACGGCAGCGGCAGGGGCAGCGGCAGGGGCAGCGGTAGTAGCGCCAGTACCAGCTGGTGATGGTGTCTCCGGTACATTCTGGGTTCTTGAAGGTGCTGACGGGACAGCAGGGGTAGCGAGAGGTGCAACTTGCTGGGCCGGTGTTGATGGAGCGACCTTCTTGGGCGTCGAGGCAGAGGATCCAGCGGCCTCCTTATCAGCTGGGGGTGCTTTGGGCTGTAGCATCAAGAGTTAGGATAAGTTACCAGTGACCCACATACAAAGAGGGAGTGCAAACCTTAGAAATCATACAGACAATGAAGCCCTTCTCCTCGATATTGTAGGATCCAATCGTATTTTGGTCCTGCAGGATTTTTCCTGCATGCAGCTAGACTGTTAAAAGACATCTTCCACCAGAGTACACGAAGAAACCCGTGACTTGCCTGAGTAGATGAGCTTCTGTTGAGCAACTTCCCATCCTTTCTCGGTTGAGATTTTCTCCTTGAGCGTAGCAATCTGTATCTGCAGTGAGCATCTGGCCCATCTCGTCAATAGTGTATCGACTCACCGTTTCCGAAGGCTCTGCCTCAACGAAGAATTTCTGCTGTTTAAGATCCTATTATCACAGTTAGTGATGACCAAGACTTCTTGGAGACCACGAGCGACATGCCTTGAATGTGAGCTTCATGGCGGAGGTAAACTAAGCTCGTTGTAGACGTTAGAGAACTAGGGAAGTCTTCGAGGGTGGTTGAAGGTTGTGATTATCGAAGGCGGGGGAGGGGAGTGGGGGTGGTACAGCAACTTGAAAGGCCTTGAGATGTCTTGGAGGCTAAGGTCTGGGTGAGGCAAGGCAACAGCGAATTCGTGGCGAAACAGCTTCAACGAGACTGCTTATTGCGTGTTACATTGCTGACTGTGCAAAGGATGCATATGTGGCTTACGATGTACAATTAGAGCATCTACACTACTCTCGGAGGCTGGTTGGCACAAGCCACTCGGTTTAAGGCAATTCTAACCATGATCTCGTGCCTTGTACCGTGTATCTGTCTGGCTGTGTTCATGTCTTCTATCAAGCTGTGTTGAAGTCTCTTTTCTCTACGAGAGGCTTGTGCCCACCAGACTAGGATACAGGTTATAATCAACCAAATCTAAACTGCCTAGGCTTGTGGTCAATATTACATGGCTACATAGATATTTATATGGAGTTTCTTTCTGGATTTGTAATATGCAAGATTGGTTCTATGATTCAGAAGGCAGACTTTTATCCCATAGTTGTAAGTTTAAGGTCAAGATCCAAGTTTAATTAGTCAAAAACAGGAAATTGAAAAGCCCCATTTACTTAGTCACATACTGACACAGAGCAGGCTCTTTCAGCCTCAGTAGAGCTATCCCAATAACAAATAGAACCAATTATTCTCTGGTATTGATTCGCTCCATATCGTGAATAGTAAAGCCCACAAGCCATGGCCCCTCTCACAGATAAAAATTCACCTCTGGTAGGCTGAATCTTAAGGAGCTTCGCTCGTCTCCTTTTTATACCTAGAACCTTGCCCTGTTTTCCATAATACATCCTTGATTAATAGATACAACCGTATGCTTGATTATCCCTCCACTATTCACACTATTCAACATCATAATTTCTTTTCGAGAACCAACATCAGATGTTGTCTATGTAGTTCTCTAGTCTGGTGTGTTGTGCCAACCAGACTACTAGTTCTCCATCAACAATATCAACGCCGACATACTTAGCTATCACAACCCCTTCATAAGTTAAATGTCATAATGTCCTCTTGCGCTGCATAATCCGGATCTCCGCCAGCATTTTTCTTTCCAACTTACTTCAGGAGGAGGGTGTGAGGTCGTTGTGCCAACCAGACGCCTATCGTAGTCGAAGTATAAGTTGCGTCCAACCAACGGCGAATAATGCAATACCCCAAGGGCGATGACGTACTTATTCCGTCTTGCATATTTTACAAGTTAAAGCTTCTAAACTTATGTCCTGAAGAAATCTGTGAATCCTACAGACAAGGCCTCGTTTAGTATTCGGATAGAGCCTGATTTTAAAAAGAAATTTACCGAAATGTAGCGAAGGTGGGCAGTACTAGGAATCGAAGAGGTAACAGTATTCGTATCTCGTATCTCGTATACCTATCAGGACGAGTCTCGTGGTTAGGGTTTTGTTTGTGCTAGTAACCTACATATGTCGTTCCCACCTGGATCCTAGTCTGGTTGCACTACCCCTCGCAGGCTGGATCCATCACTCTTTGCTTTTAGCACCATTTTAATTTTATCTAGCTAAGTATTTAGAGACTAGGTCAGCATGTCTCAGCCTCATTTCTTAATTTCTTAAAGTTCATCAGAATCCTTGTTGTTTTCTGAAGAATAATATATCACGTCTTTGTCATATCGCCATTCCATTGGATATGCCGAATGTTAGCTTCCTCTTTCAGTATTATGTAAAATGCCTTCAGCTATTTTTGGGCAACCAGTATGGTTACCTGTGCCCTTGGTTCCAATATGGAACGACTGGGGCCATAGGGACTCTAAAGTATCCATCACGGAGGAAAAGATTACCAGGTGCATAGGCGCGATGACGGAAGCAGTTGGATTATCCGCCATCCGCCCTGGCCTGCACCATGTCCCTGGCGGCGATCTCACGTTGAACGACTTGCTGAGTTGTTCCACTCGTTGGGTATTTTGGGCCCAATGCGTCAACTCCACCCCTTCACGCACAAACCCCATATATCGGACCAGTTATGCGATGCCATGGCGGAGGGCTAGCGAGGCACACACCATGAACTTTCTATGCAACGCTTGTTGCTCTTCTGTTATCCTTCTTTGTGTATCAAGATCAACCTCACACAACGAACAGCATCGAAGTCTCATATTCTACACTTGATTTTAAGCTGTGGGGCTGGATGATAACGAGACGATTGCAAGGTACGTTCAATCTTTCTGGGCTGTAGCTTGACCATCGGCATGGATAGGTACATGCTAAGGGTTATTCACTACTATTGACCATCATTTACCCTACAGGTGAAGAGAGGCCAAACCTCGAGACGCTGGGCGGGGTAATACACTAGCTTTATTTCAATGTTTCCAGGGCTCTCTAGTTTTGCCAGACCCTATGTCAATATATCATAGAGATATTGGATATACCCTGTTAGATTGCCCATATTTTCCTCATCATTTTCTCAAGCCATCTGATTTCAAGAGTGTCTTTCGTACATTTATAGCTATTCTATTGGAGGAGAATCCATTGGTTTTATGTTCTTTGTGCTGCCCTGTGGTAGATCCCGTGACCTTTCAGAATTCGGGGAAGGCACGACGAAAACAAAGATTCTGTTTGTGGATTCGGGTTATGTGCTGCCCTGTGGTAGATCCCGTGACCTTTCAGAATTCGGGGAAGGCACGACGAAAACAAAGATTCTGTTTGTGGATTCGGGTTATCAGTCAACTTTGATCTCTTATCTGATTTGCTCAGTCAAGAGCTGGTTGCACGCCTGTACTGGGTATTTTTCGGTCTGTGGCTGTTTGCCCTCTGTTTTCCCTCTGTTTGCCCTCGTTCACCCCCTCTACTCTCTGCTTCCTTTCCTCTCAAGTAGCTTCAATTGTCAACACTACTTCCACATAGCAGTACCCACCTTCTGTTTATCCCCCATCCCTTTCTCGGCACGTAACGTGCAACCGGTTGGCACAACACCCTCCACAGCCTACTGGGTTTTCGATTCAATGAATTCCCAACCCGGATACCAACCGCCTCGCTCGGGGCCAGAAACGCCAACACCTCCGTCCACTGCCAGTTCTTTTGCAAAACAGGAATTACTTACCGAAAAGAAAGAAAATGCTTACCCTCAGCATTTTTCCAAAACCAAAACCCGGCTATTCGCTATAATCAACCTTGCTGTTCATATTATGACCACCTTGACCTTAACATCGATCGGATGGGAAGTCATGTCTTCAGGCACGGTGTTTACCACTGAAGTTTTCATTGCAGGGATATGGGGCTGTATTGTTTGTGGGTTAATTGGTGTGATCATTGCATATCCAGATGCCGCCCTTACGGACTTCGTGATAGCCCCAATTGTTTTTTCCATGATTGGGTTTGTTTTAGATGCAATGGCTTTTGGTCACATGGGCACGCACATGTCGTTTATGCCAGAACACGATATTCGTGGGTACTCGCCAGATCTTGTGTTCTCCGGTGCGGTCATCTTCTGGGCGTTCTCGACCCTTTTACAGAGTATGCTATTTACGTTCCTTTTTACTTATGGACGGATGGTCCGACCTCCCCGACTACCTAAAAAAGATCCCGAGAAAGGCATCGCAGCCAAAGACCCGACACCCCCCAAAGGCGCCGACGAGGGCCATCAGGAAGCCCAAAAACCAGATTCCGCGAGGCGACGAGGGCGTGTGTTCCATGTTGGGAACCAAGAGCCTTCAGAGAGATCCTGCACTATTGGTTATCACCAATCACCATCTCAGCATTTATGGAAGACAGCCAGCGAAACCGGCGCCCCATTATCTCCCAGACAACGCCCTGTCTCTTTCTCAGATTCAAGGTTATACTTGGCCCCCAAACTTCAACCTTATGTGACGAACCGTCCTCAATCTGTGCCCGCCAATTATCCTGTGTCGATAATTCATGGTACACCAATTTTCGACAACAGTGAAAACCGTTTCAATCCAAACATGGGGCCAATGAGGCCAATTAGTATAGCTTGTCAGAGTACAGCGACTGTCTCTGACAACATATCTGAGCGCAGCGTTTTAATGGCCACTGGAGACAATGATGCACATCGTGTGTCATCTATCCATGCTTACGACCCTTGTTTGACTGCCAATCTCAACAGCAATAGGGCTTCCGTGGTAACATTTGTTCCAGCCCCAGGTCAGTTAAACATGCACCCTACAAGGTCATATGAGATGGTCGTAAAGGGCTATGTGTCAAATCCGGATGATATGGCCCTGAAAATTATTCCACAGGAGTTCCGTAGGCGACACGATATGCCCCCAAATGATTCACAGTGTCATTTCTACTACCCTATGCAACCTCGTCATCCCGTGCTTGCTCAGCATACTCCTCCTCAGTTTGGTGAACAAAAGGGTCAACAGAGGGTTCCCGAGCGCAGGGCTGTCAGGGAAATTCCAGGGCAACATATGGCTCTTGGTAACTTCAAATTTGGTGGAAAAGATACTTCTCCTGCGGCTCCTACTGCCCAGGACCAGTTTCTTAGACTACAACACCAACAGGAAGCTGTTGAGCACAATATGGATATGGAAATTCCGGGTGGAAATGTTGCGACTCCTTATGCTCCCGTCGCTGGACCAAGCAATGCAAGAGCGCTACTAGAGCAGACACCAATGTTTGGTGAAGGCGGTGATGCGATGATTCCAACCTTTGTCTATGGAGGGAAACCTACAGGGGTGGCCACGAGGGAGGAGATGCTCAATTTCATGTGTTAAATTAAATGACTGGAATCATGAAAGAATTCTTTCTATGAGGAAAATTACATTTAATCAGCTCATGAACGGTGGGAGGCTTCCTGAGAGCGTATCAGTGTT
This sequence comes from Terfezia claveryi, assembly GCA_015179025.1. NCBI lineage: Eukaryota > Fungi > Ascomycota > Pezizomycetes > Pezizales > Pezizaceae > Terfezia > Terfezia claveryi. Next base: position 45,782 of record WHUX01000023.1, on the reverse strand, counting down.
AATGTTTTGATTTTTTTTTTTTTTTATACATATCGGTCACTCTTTTTTGAAAGGCTTGTAAGGCCAATTGTTGCAATTACTGTCCTTTTCGATACCTTTTGTTTCCTATTGAGACGGCAATAATGATGATTTTACAAGTTTTATTTGCTTCATACTTTCTTTTTTCTTTCATATTTGGGACTGGCATTTTACTGTCTCTAAATGGAGCATTTTTCTGGCTATTTCGTACTCATGATTCATGACACTTTGTTCTGTGGGGCACATTGACGAGCTAATGCGGCGTACGGTAGAGAGGTACTTGCCTTTCTAGTTTCATATTGCTATATACCATTCCTTTATTTAGGCGATAAGGCAGGAAGGCGTTGAAATATCTTCTTTTCTTCTTTGGCTGGTTTACGAGTATCCGTTTGGTGGTTGGTGAATCAATAATGGTGGAAATGGTAGTGCTGCGGTCGATTGATTTACTTTGTTACTGTTCGTTCTCTTCCTTTACTTCTCGCGGATTGTTTACTGTTCATGGTCCTTGAAATTGCCCTTCAGGCTGGACGTGATTGATGATAGGGATTGGTTTTTTCTTGTGGTCCATGTAATTGTCTTTTTTTGGTTTTGCTTACTTGTAGTCCTTGCAATTGGCCTTCAGGCGGGACAACACAGAAAAGAATAAATATGTATTGTTCGTAGCGATATTTTATCCTATAAACATCTCATAGTCGACGTCATGATAGCCATATTCATGCACACCTAAGACTTTTACAAGGTTTCGGTCCCTGCATAGAATTTCCCCTAGTCTGGTTGGCACAACGACCTCTGAAAGAAGGAATCTCCCCATAGTGCCCGAGCCTCGTGAAAAGCTTGGCTTCGGGAATGAGCAAGGTTTTAGTCTACGGATTTATTTTTTGGAATGACAGTCTGTCGGGTAATTAGTCCACTTAGCTTTGGATATTGTGGTGGTGAATGGCATTACTTTCAAAAGGAAGTTTTCGGGAATGGAGATTGCGATTGATAGCGAGGGGGGATGCCCACGTGAGGATGGAGAGATCTCGTACAAGTGTGGTTGCACAACTCCTTATAGAGGTGGCTATTTTTGTAGTGTTTGTGAGATAAGTCGTCATCGTCTTTTTATTTTATGTTTAAAGTGAGTACTCGCATATAGCTTAAGGCTATAGCGAGTCGTTGTGAAACGGTGATATGCTAGCTCCGTGTATAGTTCATGAGGATGAAGTACCAGGGCTGCCAAAGACTCCTGTGAGCCACTCATACCCAAGCCATCCTGAAGTATCGCAGTCTCAAACTTCATCTCTCCACACATACTATGTATTTCCACGACATAATTATAGCGTACATGGCCACCCCAACACTCTCAAAACAAATCGATTCATGATCTCGACTCCCATCTGCCGGGCCCCTTATCATCAGTAGTCCTAGACCTTGAAACTCCCGCTTCCGCCAAATTCATCAAGATGTCCACACGGGTCTATATAGGAGCACTATCCTCAGAGTTATTTTGAAAAAAGATGCTATGTGAGATTCACGGCATTCACCCACTTTGGTAATTCCACATTTTGAAGTTGATTTGTGGTAGCTTTTAATGTAAAGAAGTGCTTTTTCGTATAACTAGACATTTAGCTCCTAGAAGGTCATAATCATGTATAGGGAAGGGAGAACCCATGCTTGCAGACCAAATTACAGATGGGGTAAGATTTCGTGCTAATGGAGTGTGGTACTTTAAATTCCATGTTCTTATCGTAAGGTTCATGTTTCGAATAGCTTGATGCGCCTACTCGTGCAAAGCACAACCCTAGTATCTAAAGTTAACATCCCAGGTTCCACCAGGATTGCATCCAGCTGTCACGGGCCCCAGCTGTCACGGGCCAAAGAAGTTATGGTGTCAGTATAAATACCGCTAGTAGGAGGGTGAAGCATCCTCGTTGGTAGTGGGGTATCCACCACACAATATTTGCTAATTTGGAATCCTACATAAGATACTGCTTTTCACACTCGGAAACTCGCAACATAGGGCGTAGCGTTTCATCTCCCAGAGCAACGACGATATCAGGGTTCGAGGCTGGTAGGCATGGTATGTAAGGACCAGCAGAATATGCGTTTATTAGGAGGTTGTATCTAGGCCTCATAGCGAAACAAACTCGAATAGTTGGGAAGGTAGAACTGTGAGTGTGGGCACTGCACAATGTATCTCCTGGGCAGCAGCAGCTATTCTCAAACCGTGGGTGGGTCGATAGGCCCAATTAAAGAACGAACGAAGGGTCTCGAGTGCTAGCATGTGGTATATAGCGTCATTCCAGACAGAGTCTACTTCGACCCCTTGTCGTGAACTCACCTTGAGGGTGACTACAATGTTGTGGCTAAAATTACGGCCTCATACCTGCTGGACCCTCAGTAAAGAGTGGCCGGCCAGGAAAACATAAATCATAGATTCAGAGCTCTAGAACTTTCGCCGAAATCGATGGTGTTGAGGTTTAGGTTGCGTGCTGGGGGCTATGCACACCAAATGCCTACTAGCTCCTTACATCGTTCCAAAAATGTCAGTTACCCGATATGGATCTTGGCGTTTCCTTTTGCGCCTGTGCACGTGCCCCAGCTGGACGGCCGCCAAGAGCGAGGCATGCAGGGGACCCTTCCACTTTGGGCATTTGCTCGGAACTCTCGTGAGACTACTTCTTCTTAGGTAATATCGGAGTGGTAAACATCAGACTGACTGCACAGCTGTACTCTGACTGAGCGCCCCCATGCTTCTTCCTCCTGAAAGACCTGCAGCCGAAGTGTTTGCACTGAGGTTGTTGATATTTTCTGGTAGGTACGGACTACATACTTGGCTTTGTAATTGAGCATGAGCTCCGCTGTCGGCACCATACGTTTACCTGTAAGATGACATGCACCTACCGCGGCAGTCTACATTGAGAGCTGAAGCCCGAAAGGCTCTAAGTTACTAAAGCCGTAGTCGTAAGGTCCGGAAATATGGTGGTATATCAACAATCGTGTTTCAAGTAGGGGAAGAGAGCGCTGGCGAACGGTGACGACCAGTAGATAAAAAGGAAAAGGTTCGCAATATTCGATGGGCTAGTGCAGTGCCACCGTTGTCCATTGAGACAAATTGATAGAGGACGCCATATCCATTCGACTCTCTCTACGGGGAATACTCAATGGTCATTGTGATATCCCTGGTCGAGCTAGTGTGGCCAGGAGAGGTAAGCAATGCGACAAGCGAGTACTGAAAGGAGGCAAAATCCCATTCACGGCTAGCAACCACAAATTTCCGCATCACCTTCCCTGGCGTCTAAACATCTCCTCTGCCTCTAATTCTTATCAAAGCCTTCACTACCAGGAGGGCGCTTCGCCATTTGCATCCTAGCAGCATTGAAGCACCTCTACACGCGCGTGTTGCAGTGCAGCCCATCTCCTCGCCCGGCGATCCAGGTATGTTAGCTATCAAGCAACGCAGCCGGGCAATTAAAAAGATATCGAGCAGCTAGTCTGGTTGGTACTCGAACAGCTTGTGTACAGAGGAAGCACAACTTGAGCTGTAAAAAGCATAAGGCAAAGGGAGATTAATTTAGTACTGTGGGAATTATATGGAACGCATACCTATAGCTCCTCCTTGGGTATCTTGGGCTTAAAACGTATCATCACACCAGCAGTCCACGAGCCGGTACCGGTGGCCCGCCGTGGACTGTGGTTTCTCCTCACTCTGGTGTCGACGTCGACGAACTCTAGTCGTGCAGACAGGCCTCTCCTGCAACCTGGCGTAGTGACAACTAAGGAACAACGAAACATTTACCTTATTCTATCCTCGACAACCAAAAGCAGCTCCTTTCTCTGCAAAGGGGATGCTCAAGCCGACTGATCCCTAAGACCTTTGCCACCACTCTGACAGCTTGTAATCCGTCGAAATCGCGAGGTATGTAAATAGTTACCCCTTCTCCATCTCATCATCATTCCGCATTTGCTCTGGGGACCGTGTTTGGCACCATATTGGTGGCCATTCGGCGAAAGTTCAAATCCATTGATGATTCAGGTACTTTCAGGTACATTAACCCGTATACTAACAGCTGGCTACCTAAATACTTAGCAGCTCCGCTCCTTGTTACCACGGACATCCGTGTATTCAGTGTATCCCGTGGCCCGGACCCAACGGACGCAGCCCCCAGGCACCGGTCTTAGTCCTCCAGTATCCATCCTTTGCGAAGCGGATTCCCGGCATTTGCACGTCCCCATTCCCAACGGTTCAGTCCGTTACATTTTCTTGATCGTGATCCGGTCCGTCTCGGGTCCCAGTTCTTCACTGAGCCGCATCGTCTAAACACGGTAATACACCCAAACCCGAAGCATACTAACGTTGCTTCCCAGCACGGCGCCTGGTTAATTAATCATTTTGAAGCTCTGCAAACCTCCCCTTCTCCCCCCCCCCCCCCCCCCAAGAACGCAACGCACGCCTCGTGCTCTCACGAGCTGTCGCATTCCTCTAGGGTATAGTGCTGATTAAATCCCCGAGGATCACAGTATTTGTTCTGCTTCTCTATTAGGCCCTTGGTTGATTACGGAAGTTTTTTTTTCTGGCAATTGCAACGTAACTTTTTTCTGATTTCCCTTTTGAGACATGCCAGTGAAGCGCATTTCACTTCAATTAAGAACCAAGACTGCTGAAGCCCAACCAGCTATATCCGACCCCCCACCAACACCCCCATCTTCTTCACAAGAAAATACACAGTCTGAAAAAGCAGAGCCTACGGAAAGAGGCCGACCGTCAAGACTTAAGCCGACTGTCCCTTTGCATATGACCACAAGGAGGCATAAATCCGAGCTTGAATCAGCAGTTCACACGGCACAACTAGATATTCAGGCGGCAAAGCTCGGATCTCGCACCATCGAGGCTCAGCGATTTAATACTTCTACTACTACGTCTACATTTCACAAGATGCCCCCCAAAAGAATTAACAGTGCCGTTTCTGGGGCGCAAGATTCCGATGAACATATGAAAAAGCGCCTGCGGGGATCTCAAGCCCCCAAAGCTAATGGAGTTTCATATTCGAATTTCCCGAGTGTACCCAAGGAAGCAAATGATGCCCCACAAGCAGATGTCGTGAACAATGCCCCAACTGTAGTAAAACGACCAAGAGGAAGACCGCCTCTCAAGCCGAAGCCCATTCTGGCTACAGTTGAGAGAGTTGATATCACCACAAATACTGCCACAGCACCTTGCAAGGGGTCACCATTGGTACCCGTGCAGATTACAACAGAGCCAAAGTCATCCACTAATTCGAGGGCTCCTTCTGACATTGTCCGTCCTAAAGTCCCGAGACAGACTCTTATCGAACAATATCATCACAAGCAACAGCTCGCTATGAAGCATGCTCCTACCGAGCAACTACGGCGGAGGCAGGCACGAATTCAAAACCAATATAATCTTCTCGGTCAACTAGCCAAGAAAAACAATGCCGCGCTCATCGACAAGAGTATCGAGATTTTGAACAATGTTAGTGATGTTGACCTTGCCCGGACAGAATGGGCTACTTCTATTCTCGCGGGGTTAGAGAAGGCAGAAGAGAAACGAGTGGAGCAGATTCACTTTGAGCAGAAAATTGGGTTGATTAATGCATTTCATGCATATGATGCTGAACGGCAGCGAATCGAGGAAGAATACCGGGTGAGTTTGGGGCTTGTGTTAAGTATTAGTGGAACACGGGGCTAACTCGATTCAACCTACAAGCAACGAGCCTCGGAAATACAAGAGGCGTATATGCAAAAGAGTAAAGACGAAATTGAGCGTTGCAGACGGGAACATCGACTGCTAGGACTACCTCACCAAACTACCGAAAGCCCCCCCCCGAAATACGTCCACCACGAGGTAAGGAAACTCTTTTGGGGTGATTGAATACTGTCAATAGACATGCTCATTGCCTGAGCGGTTTTCAGAAGCAAAAAAACTGGATGCCCTTGCCCTGCTGGCGCAAGAATGTGAACAACACAATCGCGTGGAGCCTGAGAGGGTAGGGCCTGGGGTTTTCCGTGAAGTGATTGCAGCCTCATCACGACATCTACTACAGAGTGGACTAGTATAGAAGCCAACTAACGCGTGGGAGTTATGCATTTGGAAACATCACGTCTAGCATATTTTTCATATCTTTGGTTTGTAGCGCGTCATCTATTTTGGTGTTCTAATGTTGTTTTAGTGGGGTTCATCATGGTTCGGGACGGTTTGAAATACTGTAGAATTTGCCTCCTTCAATTTTTGCTTCAATCATGTACTATACTTTGCCATTTCTTTCTTTGTATTTAGGTTTTCTCATATTGCCTTTTGAGCCTTGATTGGTTGGTTGAGTTATTGCTTTGTTTGATATTTTATTGAATGGCACAAGCCTCTCGTCATTGAATAGCGAACTAAGCGGGTTGGGTTACAGGTAGTGGTTGATGACTCAAGTGCTTAGTCCTATTCTGTTAGTCAATACAATTATGATGATTAAGCCACAAATGAACAAAGCATCTACAAAGACACTTAGCATCCACCCTTCTAACCTTCCCACATATATAAGTTTGTTCTCGTTCATCACGACCTTCACTCAAACACTTCACACACACACACATTGCACTCAGATAGATAACTTTCCGTCTCCTCTACGAGTCTCTTAGAGCATTAACGAAATCTCACCAATGTCGGACACTCTAGCTCCCGCTACCGTCAAGAAGCTTACGCTCCTGAGCTCTGACAATATCGAAAAGGAAGTTGGTATGTAGTTTACCTTCGGGACCATGTTCTCTTAAGAGACCAATCTTGGGAGAATCCGTGTGCTAATAGATGTCTTTACCTCAGCGAGGGATGTTGCCGAACGATCAATCTTGATCAAGAACATGTTGGAAGACTGTGGAGAGATCGACCAGGCTATCCCCATTCCTAACGTACGCTTTCTAGAGCTACCAACTTAAATTTCTTCCGTTTAGAATGTCATGTCCCTCCATGAAATTCCGTCGCTTACTTGGTCTTTTTCCAGGTCACGAGCTCCGTCCTTACCAAAGTCATCGAATGGTGCGAGCACCATAAAAATGACCCTGCCCCTGCGGCAGACGAGGAGGTGGATTCTCGCAAGAAAAGTACCGACATTGAGGAGTGGGATCAGAAATTCATGCAGGTTGATCAGGAGATGCTTTTTGAGATCATCTTGGTGCGTTAATTCCTTCCTCTTTACAGTTTCAGCCTCATCGCTACAAGGCTACCGCAGCATGATACCTGTAAATGGCCGACCCATCGAAAGTTGGCTAAGAACGAAGTGAGTTTATGTAAATTCAGGCAGCAAACTATCTCGACATCAAGCCTCTTCTTGACGTTGGATGCAAAACAGTCGCCAATATGATTAAGGGAAAGTCGCCAGAGGAGATTAGAAAGACCTTTAATATCCAGAACGACTTCACTCCAGAGGAGGAGGATCAAATCAGGCGGGAGAATGAGTGGGCTGAGGAGTGAGTTGCCACGTTATGGTCTCTTTTACTCTCATAGGCTAACAAAGTACCAGCCGTTAAACCCCTGATACCCTGGTTCGCTCGGTCTAGACGGTTCCCTTGCGTAACCACGGCCAACTTTTCCTTTTCTTCCTTCTATTCATTTCTTTGTCTTTGGGTGTTTTTTCGGTATGGCTAGTTGGTTGGGCTGTTGTCCTTTCATTTAATTGGTTTCTTTGACTGGTGTGGGCCGAGATGACCAGCCTGTTATATCAATGCTTGAGCCCAGGTCCGTAATTACAGAAAATTACAATAAATCTGGGATGTTGGGTGAAATGGGATGTCTCGCTACAAGTAGCCAGTGATCACTCTTTAGTCTAGCGGCCCTCTCCAACCATTTTTCCCTTTGGGAAATTTCTACGCACGCAGGAGGGCGAACTAAGCGGGCAGAAATGAACTGTTGCATTAGAGTTTATATTGAAGTAAAATGCTATACAATTGAGACGTGTCTCTAATTCTGCATGCAATTTACTCGATATTAAGCACACATTAGCATTTTTTAATGCAAATAATGTGAGATATGCAGGGGTTTTGCCACTACCACGACGCTACTCCAACTTGTTGGTTCTCAGGATATCGACGAACATGGCTGCAACTTTGTCTCATTAACTATTCAATCAATTGCAATCCTCCGCCAACATAACATATGTCACAACAACATGCTCAATCTGAAGTAAAACAAGGCTATTTATTAGTTTAAGAGTATTCGGACTCATCGATAACTATGAAATTGTAGAGACGCTCCGCTTCCTTCCACTCACTAAAATCATTATACTGGGGTTGTAAGAAGAAATGAAAAAACAAGATCAAAATCATAAAAAGAGAAAAAAAAAAAAACCAAACGCATAGCCCAACCTCTTCCATGGATATTTCACCAAATCTAGCCAGCTACATATTCCACACTTTTCTCTAATGTTATTTAGCAGTAGGTCGTTGTTCGTATGTTTCGTAGTCGTAGGTCAAGTCATAAACGGGACGTAATTTGGGAAACAAATGAAACTACGATAGAGTATCAGTATGTGACCAACAAAGCGCTTTAGGCGGGGTGACTAACAAAAAAACAACCATGATCCAATCTATCCCACCCCATCCGTTAGTCCCTATCTACTCATCTATGGCTGGCAGTCCATCACTCGGCTGCTGCCCTCCCTGCACTAGTGTACTCGCGCTCGACATCCTCGCCGCGGCATCTACAAGCAACGAATATATCAGCAATTTCCTTCTCAACCCCCCCTTCTCTCCCTTCCCATCCTGCTCACCCGCCTGTGTCTCCTCCTCCATCTCTTCCTCCTCCTTCAACAAAAGCCATGGGTTCTTACCACCATCTTGTTCAATGCCCAATCCACTTTCCTCGTTTGCGCCCTCTATCTTAGCCCGCTGTAATGCTGCCTGTGCAGAGACAATGTCCGCAATCCTTCTTAATCTAGGGCAAGGAAGCCACGAGGGGGTGTATGTCTCTAAGGCGGTAATCTGTCTTGGCTCAGCAATATCATAAGGTCCCGAATCATCCATATCGACAGCTTGCAAGAGCAAGACGTCATTCTTCTCGGTGACACGGGAGGCAACAGCACGCATAATGTCCCCGTTAATAGGCTGCTCATAGTCTGCAACGAGGTATTGGTTGAGGAGCTTCTGAATTTGGTTGGGTGTGAGCCTGTAACATATCAAATTGGTCAGCATCCATTTCCTCAAAATTCAACCTTTTGAATCCGCCAGAGAATACGCACATCCAGCAAATATCCTGAATAATCTCGATATCATTCAACGTCGCCTTCTTCAACTGCAACAGCTTGGTCGCCTGCATAAGATGCTCAAGTTGTAGCGTTCCCTCGGGCATATCATGACCCTTGCACCATTCCTCAATCCTAGTGATGTTGTAATTGATCTGCAAACCCCGCTTCCAGGACAAGAAGTTCCTCCTAAGCAAGAGATCGTTGAATGCAGTAACACCCACAAGCTTCAAAAGCTCTGTAACAGTCTGAGTAATAATTGAGTCCTCCAAGAAATAAGCCCTCATTGCGCGGTAGACCTTGTTGAGTAAGGAGAGGAGATCGTCCATGCTGAATTGCGGAGTCCCTGTAGTCTGAAGAATCCTGTTCAGAAATCTGTTACCATCGTTCGTGACGAAGCCCGGCAATGACTGCGATTCGATAATAGCAGGAACAATCATCTTATGAAGTTTCCGCTTGAGGACCTTCATCCAAGTATGGTAGATGTTGAATTCCAAGCTCTCCAGATCATGCTTGACAATCTCCAACAGCCTATCATACTCATAGTCCTCTTTTTTCTGCGCGTCATACCAGTCCTCAGCCAAGAAAACAAATGATAGCATCTCATGAACGTTCGAGAGCCAGAAAGCACCAGGGTTAATAGCATCCTCTCCATCATGAGACATCACCTCAGTCTGCACACTCTGCATAACATTTGCCAAAAACCTCTCACTCTCCTTCACAAAGCCATTATTCCACATCTCGCTCGTCACAACATTAATAAGATAGGCTGGAAACAAGACCTCCTTCTCCTGCAAAGGCGCCTGTGTGCTCAGAACTGGAATCTTCAAGTTGCGAATTAATCCAATCGAGACTTCCTCATTAAGAGTCTCTTCATCCTCCAGTAGCCTCTGAAGTTCATACTCCGTGTTCTCAACCTGTGGAGAATACGCAAGGTCGAAATCCCTGGTCCTGAGAGGCATCGAGTTCGGCATCATCGAGACAGGGCGAGTCTGGTACGAAGACCTATAGATATCTGCACTGCCGAACAATGCCCCAACATCGGCACTACGTCTCTTAGGTTTCTTGTTCGAAACAAGGTTGATAAGCCCGTTGGTGAGTCCTGGGGAAGGTTCAAGAACGCCATTATCCAACACTGGCCCTGCATTCTGCAATGCCTCTTCTAATGCAGCAATCTGTGCCTTGAGGGCAACCTTCTCCTCCTCGATAGTCTTGTTCTTGGTATTAGCCTGATCAAGCTGAGTGGTCTTAACCGACAGCGACTCTCTCAAGGCCTTTGCTTCCTCTTGGAGTCGCTTCAAATTGGCAGTTGATTCATCGAACTGTCTCTGTAGACCCTTCATCTCCTCATCCATCTGCTGCAAACGAGCTTGGGCAATACCATACTGATTGGCCTCGATTTGTAGCTCCTTGTTTCTGTTCTCAAGAGCATTGTGCTTGTTACGCCAGGACTTGACTTGAGTGTCGAAGCTCTCGACCTTCTCTAGCAGACTCTTATTCTCACCTTTAAGCTTACCAACAGTCTGGGTGAGCTCAATAACCTTGTTCTCAAGCTTGTAAGAAATTTGCTTGAGATCTCGAGCCTCTTCACGCATTTTCTTGTACTCCTTTCGTGCCTGCTTACCACGCCAGACACTCTGGATGTAAACTGCCCTTTGTCGGTATAACTTCCAAGCACGGAGGAAACGCCTACAACCATGTCAGCAGATGAAAAGAGATATCACGCCTGGGAAATACATACCTTGACTTCCATGCCCTCTGAATATACCTGGCCGCATTCCCAATTCGCTGGTCCATAATGTTCTTCCTGCACAAATAACCTTTCGCAAAGGCCTGTACCAGGACGACACTGTTCCTGACAACGTTGAACCTCTTTCTTTCGTGATATCCCCTCCAGTATCTCTGTATTGTAATAGCAGCTTTAATCTTCCGCATCTCTTGTGCCTCCCTCCTAGCAATTTGACCTCTGCAGTAACTCTGTACGGCAATAATCGAAGCCCTAGCCTCGAGATACTTTCTTCTGTAGTACTTCTTCCTTAAATTCTTCTGAATCAAGACAGCACAATCATTGAGCCTGGAAGTGCGGAGGTTTTCAAGGTACGCCAACTGTCAAACATCCGCATCAGCAACCGGGTGCAAACAAACAGCCAACAACATAACACAACATACCATTCCCGCTCTAAAGAAGATCTTAGACATCCCCAGCTGGAACTTATCCTTGCCGTCCTTCTGTCCATCCTTTGGGTGTCCCTCCTCCGGGATTGTCTTCTTCAAGATTGCCAACCCAACATCTCTGATACTACCCTGCTTCCAGGTACTTGAATGTACCAACATATAATACCTCCCCGCAAACTCCTCATAAGTCCATCTAGTCGGGTACCCAGCGCAAGAAATTTTAACAGTCTCCAAAACACCACAAGCCTGAAGCTGAGAAAGAACCATAGGGCCCTCGAACTTCCAAGCAACCTTTGCCTCGTTTGGCTTAATACAACGAATGTAATGCACGTTCGTTCCACCAATAGTATTCATTAAGTCAATCAACGAAGACTTGAAAATACCACCCAAAGTTGGCTTCCTATTGGCCGCACCGACCCCCCTTCTTGGCTGCCCTGGGAGTGCCGCCGCCTTTGGCGCAGTCTCCTTCTCTCTCAATGAGACCGCCGCTGCCAGGACCTCCCCAAGAAAAGGATTCGTGCTGAGCTGCAAAACCTCCATATGCTCATCTGGGACTGTGTCACGATTCTTTTCAATGAATCCTTCAGAATCATAAGTAACATCTATAGCATAATGGCAGACGGTAAACGCTGACTTCCCAAATCTCGGCTTTTGATACGGGAATGCTTTGCCCTTGGTTCCATAGTTCGCGTGGAGCTTCTGCACAAACGAGTCATCACTCCCAGCAGGCAACCTAGACTCCTCATCCAGCAACGACAAAATGCCCAGCTTCCCCTCAATCAAATCAATACACGGCCTATTATCCGAAAACTCGATATACGCCCAATTGATCTGTTCCCGCTGGTACTCCTCCTGCTCCAACTTGAATACATGTTGGTTGAATTCCTGCTGCAGCTTCTCGTTGGCATAATTGATGCAAAACTGTTCGAATGAATTCCGTTTAAAATGCTCAAATCCATAAATGTCAAGAACACCAATAAACGACTTGACCCTCGATCGCACCTCCTCCGTTGCCAAACTGTTGTTGATAGACTCCACCAACCAATCGAAGAGACTCGAATAGATAAATTTTGCAACCGAGTCTCTAACAACCAGTGCTTGTTTCTGGTTCAAGCTGCTGACAATCTTCTCAGTGCGGGTGATTATTTGTTTCTTTGTTGTCCATTTAGCAAAGTTCTGAATGTCAACTCCAAGCAGCTCACAGGCCTTCATTAGTGATGGATCTGTTGTGGACATAACCGAGTCCGTCCTAGCTGCAGTGATTTTTGCATTTCCGATGTGCAACAGGGCTGCTAGCAACTGGAATATACTGGCTTGGGTCTCCTCAGAAACACCAATTGTCCCCAAGGCATCTCTAGTCAGCTTGAATTCCGCATTGTCATCCACATTAGGTATAAATGGATCCCCTCCTTGGTTAAGGTAATCGAACTCCTCAACCGGAAACAACCCCAAATCTTCCTTTTCCTTTGGCGTACAACCAGCGATTAGCTGGTAAAATATATGGTAGTTCCTTTCCGTGGCTGGCTGATACACCAACCTCGATCTCTCAAGCAAATAGGTCCTGATCTTCGCGCCAATAATATCGATATTTCTGTCAAACATAATCTCAATATACTTTCCAAACCGCGAGGAATTGTCGTTTCTAGTAGTCTTTGCATTTCCAAATGCTTCCATGATTGGATTGGTAGCAAGGATCTGTTCTTCTGTCTTGGACATGGTTTCTCCCCCGGCATTCTTCTTTCGCTTTCCAGGCCGGGAAGGGTCCTCGACTGTGGCGAAGTATCTCATGACGTACTTTGCACTGACAGTTTTACCAGCTCCTGATTCTCCAGAAACGACAATTGTCTGGTTCTTTTTGTCTCGTAACATTGCCCTATAAGGGTCTCGTCAGTATGGCCGAGCCATGGCTGCTTTCTGGGGGTAATTACTGGTAAGCTGTGTCGGCTATAGCAAACAAATGTGGCTCCTGATCCTCCTTTCGCTTCCCAGCGTAGGCCTGGACCAGGCCCGGGTCGTATAGGTAGTCCATGCGGTCGAAGGGGTTTGTGGCAATCAACACAATTCCAGAATATGTGTAGATTTCTCGCTTAGCATATCTCAGCTTGATGGCTTGTAATACTATTCAACGCCATTGAGCCAGTTAGTACTTGTAATGTATTTTCCCTAAGGAGCTAGAGACATTCCCTACCAGCAGGTTCATTGAGGTAGGATAAGCTTGTCAAATCATCGGCCGCCTCCAATATCGGTGGGTTCATTAACGGAGGGAGACTCGGGTCCTCGGCATGGCCCTCAAGGACCTCGACCGTAGTCTCCTTTTGTATTTTCTACAGATTCAAATGAACAGTGTCAGATAAGGTTATAGCAGCCATTGCTGAAGACGACCTTATGCGAGTAAACAAACGAAAAATAGCAGGCGAAATGTAAGTACTCACCTCTCCTGCCCTCGAACCCCCCGTTAACTCAAACACTAGCAGCACCTTACTACCATTAATCTTCTTCTCCACCACCTGACTCGACACCCATCCCTCCTGAAGGTCCTGAACCCACGCCCCTGTGTTAACGTTATAGGTATGTGACATTCTTGTTGCTGCTGTTGGCTACCGCAGCTGCTCCTGTCGAGTAGGAAGCCTGGCTCGTATTCTCCACTAACGGTTTCCCAGATGCCCTCTCTTCAATAAAAATCGACAAAAGTACGTTGTGTGCAACCGCTAGAAGCAGAAAAAGAAGGGGTATATAAAACTACAATAAGGGATAAGTAAAGTCCAAAGGGAAAGCTTCTTTTGTGGAGAGTTTAGTAACCGGCAGTTATTGGACACAAGGTTCCATCCACAGTCTGGATGCTGGCGCTGAACAGGAGAGGGGAGGTTAGTACCCAGCACCGCTGCAGCTCAGCCAATAGGATGGAGCTGTGGCAGGAATAGGGGCCCAAGCACGCACAGCACCCGCTGAACGCAGGGACAGAGGACAACAAACAAGAATGATACCCAAGAGCAGCAGCTTGTTTAGGTGGCCATGTCTAGACGTCTGTGGCAGTAATTGTCTTCCAGGCCATTTGTACTGGGTGGCCATTCGGGATTTATGCCTATAACAATTACTGGGAGTAAGGATGTGCACGCTGTAACGGCCGCCAATATCTCGGGTACCTACTGTTCTGTGAGGATTTGTGTCCTCTCATTAGCCAACGATTAATCAAGTGCGCTCCCAGCGGCTCTTCCAAATGACTAAGCTGAACTCCTACCGGTATCCATGTTGATTATGCGCTGTTCCTAGTGAGTAGTGCGTGTTGTTGTTAGATTATATAATGTATATATGATATACCGTGTATACGTATACACCAAAGTAACTATCTAATGTTGGCACAAGAACCATGGTGGGGTTACCCGACACCAGAACAATCAGCTACCTACAAGGAAATTGCAATGCTATAGCTATCATGAAAGTAGTCTGGTTGGATAAAAGAACCTGACTGGTTATTCAGATAGACAGTTGTGGACACGAGCCTGAGGCATCTAGTTATTACAGGGCTACTGTACACCGTGCCCAACCAGACAAACACCGTGTAACCGATCAGCTGAGTAGGTTAACTCGTGAAGGTTAACTCGTTGTGCCTGGCTGTGCATGGTTTTTCGCAGTCAAACAGGACTCGAACTCAATAAATAATAATACCAATTTTGTGAGAGTAGTGAACGTCTGTAGCGAGGAGTAGTGGGCTCTAAAGAAATGAAGGAGGATCAGAAGTGCTGGAATCAAGTTGAAAATATGAAGGCAGTTTTCAAAGGTCACAAAGCTCTAGATTAGGGCTGTTTGTTTTTTACCTTTTGGGCTGATGACTGCTGATTTATTTTCCTTCTCTTCATCTCTTGCATACTGACGGGCTGGTAGATATTCACATTATACTCCGTACATGCACAATACATATACATACATATGATACGGTATATACGGTATCCCATGGCCAGTCGTCGATTTTTAGACAGCCCCTGGCAATATAAACTTGGCATGCAAATTACGCGGCATATGGCCGCAGCCGGACGGACACTGCTCAATCTATTTGATCTCGACAACTGACAGATACTCGGACTAGCTACAAGAAAAATTGACATGCAATGATTGAATAGACTAAAGGAATAGGAAATTGAATGGAGTTGTTGGTTAGTACTAGCAGTACTAGACCTAGATTACTAGACCCAGATATTATACATTTTCAAGTGGAGCCAATGGAATGCGACCGACTGAGCTGCTCTTGGGTAGGTTTTAAAGTATGGAAAGAGGCAGAAGTGAATATTACAGATAGTGCATTTGTAGCGAGATTTGGCTGGTCGCTTGTTGGTAGGTTTAGCAGAAGAAGTGGAATTTGATGGTGCATGTTGAAACCGACAGGAATAGTACTCTCGCCTTGTATTAGTATATGTAAAATCATGTTTTGAAGAAGACTTGATCGGTGGTGGTAGGGTGTTGTTTTTGCTTGCATATATAGAGTGAGTAGAATAAGCTTTTGTTGGAAATTTAGAGATCAATATCTCTGCAAGATGTCGGCGGAAGGCAAGCTGCTATCCAGTACAAGACAATGTAAAATTGCAAGTATAGCTTGCTGTATCTTTTTAAGTGGTCTGATACATAATAAAGCAATTAATTATATCAAGATTAAGAAGCCAATAAAACAATAGTAGCTAATTCTACTATTCTATTCTTTAAGTTATATAATAGCTCTAAAGTTGATTAGTAATATTAACTTCTTTTATAGTTAAAATAGTAAAAACTAAAGATTTTGTTATATCCTTAAATATTTACTATATTATTTATTTATAAGTACTACTAGTATAATAAATATTTATTATAGATATGATAGATAATATTATATAAAGTAGAATATTTAAAATATAAGATAGATAGTAAAGAAAATAGAGACAAAATAAGGCAAAAGAGTATATAAAGGAGATATACAAATTATAAAAAGAAAGTAAAGTCTATATATAGTATATAAAATATTAAATAGGAATTTAATAATAGTATAAGAATAAAGAACTATATATATATATTAGCTTATTAAATTAAAACTAATAATAGGAATAAACTTTTTAAAATAGATAATATAAAAGCTATAACAATTTCTCTATTATTTGTAATTATAAGTAATAATAAAAATAATAGTAATAATAATAAAAGTTAAATAAGAATTTATTTAACTTTCAAAATAAAAATAAAGAGAAATAATAATTATAAGTTATTTTTTTACTTTATTTCTTAATTTTCTAGCTCTAGTTTTATACTATAGTTTTTAGTTTAACTATAATTTATAATAGTATTATAATCTATATCAACTATTCTTACTAAAATATATATTTTAAGATACTATACTAGTTATATATCCTTTATAGATGTGACATGGGCTCTAGGGACAAGGCGACTAAGGGTACGCCGGGGAGAAGGCAGGGGCTAGGGCAAGACATATATCACAACCGTCTTCCCTTGACCTTCGGGTTGTCGTTGTCTAGCATTTTTCGTTAGCGTTATCGTCGGAAAGTCTATTAGCCTACTATGTATATATAGCTCCCACCCTCGCTATCTAGTTGGATCTCTATCCAACGTCTTATATATCTAATACAGGGCCTTGCCTCTTCTAGCGCTTGTGCACTCCCTTGTGTACCCCCTTGTCTCGTAAACAGCTCTGCAGCACTGCTGCCCCCCTCCGACACATGCGGCAACTGCTACCGCGTGTCTCATGCCCCTTGCCCTCTGCCTCTCTTGCCTCTTGCCCTTGCCCCCGTCCCAGCCTTTCCCTAATCACACACGTAGCATTCCTACATGTGTCTTGCCCTAGCCTAGGCTTTCTGAACATCCTGCCCCCCATGACATCGTCCGTGACATCCGTGACAGGTGTCCATAACAAGCCTAGTTTTCCTAGTCACACACGTAGCGCTCCTACGTGTGTCTCACCTCGTTCCTGCCCTTGCCCCGGTGTACCCCTTGGTTGCCTTGTCCCAGAGCCGTCGTTACACTACGTTGGATCGTCTTGACCAACTGGTATACTGTCATGTCCGAAACAACTCTCCGACCTACCGAAAGGTATGAAATCTGGCAAGCAACTCTAATTCCCTTGGATCCTGCAGAGCTAGTAACCTATCGATGAACTATTGTTGACATATTTGCGGCTACATACGCCATCGGTGCGCAACAAGGAGCAGAGCTCCAAAAGACTGAACAAAAACTGAAGGATGCTGAGGATGAGATCCTCCTCCTCCGAGAGGAATTGGCCGATGACCGCCTAACTATTCAGAACCTTAACCGCGCCCTAGCCGACCAAAAAACACAGGCACCAGCGAATACCATGCCCGCAAAGACCCAAGACCTCCCCACCCCACCAAAATATAATGGTGAACGGGCCCGCCTCAAGGCCTGGAAAAACTCCATCAGTATTAAACTCAGTGGGGATGCTGCTAAGTTTCCAACCACCCAGCACAAACTCGTCTACGTTTACGGCCTACTGGAGGGGAAGGCTCTGGACCAAGTCCAGCCCTATGTTTTGGAAACAGGGATCAATCTAGCGGACGTTTCCGCCTTATTCGTTATTCTTAACCGAGCATTTGGGGATCCGGATCCAGAAGGAATGGCCACAAGAGCCCTTCGAGCTCTTTGACAAAAAAACACCGACCTCGCTACCTATGTGGCCGAATTCTCTAGGTTGGCTACTGAAGTCGACTGGAGTAACAAAATAAAATTGGATCAATTCCAGGAAGGCCTAAGCATGGAGCTAAGGCAAGCACTCATCAATTTCCTAGATGTCCACACCCTCGAAGAGTTCATTGATCAGGCCAGCCGATTGGAGCAAAAGATGGCCAGGTTCAAAAACAGCTTGAAGGCCTCCCCCATCGCAGCCCCCCGCTCGACTTTCTCACCCACTCGCACTCAGCCACAGACCCCCATTACTAGCAACCCAGCCCACCTTTCCCTCATGGCCAGTGGACCAGCACCCATGTATCTATCGGCAGGCAGGCCTCGCCTGACCCAAGAAGAGAGGGAATGCCGCTGGAATAATGGGCTATGTATAGCCTGTAGGAAGGCTGACCACTTCATTGCGGCCTGTCCCCTTCGAAAAAACAGCTCCCTGGCCATCCACACTATCTCCGACCGCCCCGCCAACATACCAGAACCTAGGATTGTGGAGGTGGACGAGTCGAGAAAAGCCCTGTCCCTTGTCTAGTTGCTGACACTAGCAAGGGACCTATTCTGGGTCATTTGTCTTTATCGTCTTTCTGTCACAACCATCCTTTCCTAGCTAGGTTTGAGAGTCAGACGGGATTCCATCCGACTCTCGTTATTGTTGGTTGATATCGTTGTTATCTCTATTCCCGAGATAAGGGGTCTCGGGAACCTTATTCCTTCCGGTGGCCTTGGCCAGGAAGGAAGCCTGTATATATAGCTTGCTCTCTCCGCCCTCTCGTTGGATCCCCATCCAATGTCTTGTATATCCAATACAGGGCCTTGCTTCTCTCCACGTTGGTGCATCTCCCTTGTGCACCTCCTTGTCTCGCCTCGACTCTGCAGCCCTGTTGCCCACCCCGCGAACCTCCTGTCCTTGCCTTGCCTCACCTTGTGTTTATAGCCCAGCTGCCTCCCTTGATACACACGGCAACTGCTTCCGTGTGTCTTGTGCCCCTTGCTCTCTGCCCCTCTTGCCTCTTGCCCTTGCCTCCCGTCTCAGCCCCCTCCCCCCTGGTCACATACGTAGTGTTCCTACATGGGTGTTATCCTAGCCTTGCCCTTGCCACGGCATACCCCTTGGTCGCCTTGCCTCCAGAGACGTCGTTACACTACGTTGGATCATTTGGACCAACTGGTACGCAGTCATGTCAGGAGCAGCTCTCCCATCACCCACCGTTAGGTTCCAGACCTGGAGAAGCTCCCCTATACCCTCAGGCCCGAACGAATTGAACGCCTATCGTCGAGAAATCATTGACATCTTCGAGGCCATGGATGCCATCGGGGCCGAACTCGGCAACAGCCTGGCCATGGCCGAACGAAAGCTGAGATCCGCCAACGAAGAGATCACGGTCCTCTAGACGGATCTCGACTATGTGAACCTTGCTCTAGCCACCGAACGGACCACGGTACAAAACCTCGGCCGCGCCCTGGCGAATCTGGCTATCCCTACGCCAACCACCACCACCAAAATGGAAAGTATCCCCACCCCCCCTAAGTTCAATGGGGATAGGGCTCGTCTACGAGCCTGGAAAAATGCGGTGAACTTGAAGTTGAGCGGGGATTCGGCTAGGTTTCCTTCAAAACAACACCGCCTGGCCTATGTGTTTGCCCTGCTGGAGGGCAAGGCCACGGATCAAATCCAGCCGTATGTGCTCGAGACAGGAATCAAGCCCGACAACGTCTCAGCCTTGTTTGTTATCTTAGATTGGGCGTTCGGAGATCCTGATGCAGTGGGGACAGCCAGTCGAGCGCTCCGGGCACTGAGACAGCGCAACTCAGAGCTGTCCACTTACGTCGCAGAGTTCTCGAGGCTGGCCGCAGAGGTAAGGTGGAACGACCAGGCTAAGTTCAAGCAATTCCAGGAGGGGCTCAGCAATGAGCTCCAACAAGCCATGGTTACCCTCCCCGCGGTTGATACCCTCGAGGAGTTGATCGACCAGGCCTCCCGGGTGGAACAGCGGATGTCCCGGCTCCGCAACCGCCCCCCGTTCAGGCCAGTACCCCGTCTCCCACCACTCCAGCAACACCATGCCACCAAAGCAGCTCAGGCCCCTGCCCCCGCCAATCAACCAGCACACCCATCATTGGTGGCAGGAGGACCCACCCCCATGGATTTATCATCAGGTAGACCCCGCCTGACCCAAGAAGAGAGGGAACGCCGCCGGAATAATGGGCTATGTATAGCCTGTGGGAAGGCTGACCACTTCATTGCGGCTTGCCCCCTTCGAAAGAATCGCTCCCTTGCCATCCACGCTATCTCCGATACCCCAGTACCCAGGATTGAGGAGGTTGATGAGTCGGGAAAAGCCCTGTCCCTTGCCTAGTTACTGACACTAGCAAGGGACCTGCCCCAGGCCATTTGTCTTTGTCTGCATTTTCTGTTTCTTCCGCTGTTGATGAATCTCGCTTGTTCAGTGAGCATTTTGTTGTATCTATCTCCCTCAGAATCAATGATAGAACAATCAATACGTCAGCACTTATAGATTGCGGAGCTTCAGGAATTGCATTCATTGACCAAGCCTTTGTCAGTAAATTCTCTATACCCATGTCCAAGCTTAAAACCCCCCGTGTCCTGGATGTCATTGACGGTCGACCCATCTCCTCCGGAGATATCACCGATATTACGTACTTGCCTGCCCTGGTGGGGGATCACTCCGAGGCCAACCTCCCCATATTCGTCACTAAGCTAAAATACTCAATTGTCCTCGGAATCCCCTGGCTTAGAATGCACGATGTATCGGTCAGCTTTGGCTCGTACACCCTGCAGTTCAATAGCCAGTATTGCCAAAAACACTGCGGAAATCCAAAGGCCACCATTACTGGGCTGTGTGCCTTGCCACCCCCGATAACTCACCCAACCCAGGTAGTACATCAGCATGCGCACATCGGTGCCAATCTCCCTGTTCCCCCAATTCCCCCTGTTGTACTGCCTCCAAAACCTCTGAATGTTAGCTTTATCGGAGCAGGGGCTTTCGCTTACCTCACCAGGAGGCACAAGCTGAAGGCTCATGCCCTGTCCATATATGAGGTAAACCTGGAGATTGACAAGACAAGGTCTACAGAGGAGTAGAAGTCCATGGTCCCCGACGAATACCACGAATTCATCGACCTGTTCTCAGAGAAGGCTGCAGAAAAGCTCGCACCCCACCGGCCATATGATCACACTATTCCACTGATAGAGGGTAAGACCCCCCCTATGGGCCCCTCTACGGAATGTCCCAGTTAGAGCTGGAAGCTTTGAAGAAATTCTTGGAAGAAAACCTCAACAAGAGCTTCATTCACCACAGCTCTTCTCCAGCGGGTGCCCCGGTGCTATTCATGAAGAAGTCGGATGGCTCCCTTCGGTTGTGTGTTGATTATCGTGGCCTGAACAAAATAACGGTCAAAAACAGATACCCCCTACCTCTGATCCAGGAAACATTAGCCAGGCTTTCCAAGGCGAAATGGTTTACCAAATTGGACTTGCGAGAGGCGTACAACCTGGTACGGATCACCGAAGGGGAGGAGTGGAAAACGGCCTTCCGGACACGTTACGGCCACTTCGAGTACAACGTTATGCCCTTTGGCCTAACCAACGCCCCGGCCTCTTTCCAACACTTTATTAACGACACTCTGCGAGACTTCCTGGATGTGTTCTGCACGGCTTACCTCGACGATATCTTGATCTATTCAGATACTCTGGCAGAGCACAAAATCCATGTCAGGCAAGTCTTGGAGAAGCTGGAGTAGGCTGGGCTATACCTTAAGCCTGAAAAATGCGAATTCCACGTCCAAGAAGTGAAGTACCTGGGCTTGATCATAACTACGGAAGGTATTAGGATAGACCCCGCCAAAGTTGCTGCAATCCAAGAGTGGGAAACCCCGGCCAACTTGAAGGATGTGCAAGCATTCCTAGGATTTGCCAACTTCTACCACCGATTCATCCTGAGATACACAAGGATCGCAGCACCTCTGACGGCCTTGATGAAAATGAAGGTAGAAGCTGGCTTACACCTGACGAAAAGGGCCTTTCACTGGAATCCAGAAGCCCAATCGGCCTTCGAGAAGCTTAAGGAAGCCTTCTGCTCAGCATCAATCCTGGCTCATTTCAACCCCGACAGCGAGTGCATTGTAGAGACCAATGCCTCCGACTATGTCTCCGCGGGAATCTTGTCTCAATATGTCAACGGAACTCTCCACCCAGTAGCGTACTTCTCGAAAAAGCACTCCCCAGCTGAGTGCAATTACAAGATTTATGACAAGGAACTGATAGCCATTGTACGAGCATTCGAGGAGTGGAGGCCACACCTGGAGTCAGCTAAGGGGATTATCGAGGTACTGTCCGATCATAAGAACCTTGAGTATTTCACCACCACCAAGCGGCTTAACTAACGGCAGGCTAGGTGGTTGGAGTTCCTGTCTCGGTTCAACTTCAAGATCAAATACCGACCAGGAAAGGCTGGTGGGAAACTGGACACCTTGAGTAGGAGATCAGGAGACCTCCCTAAAGGGGGGGATGAAAGGCTAAAATACCAAAATTAGGTGGTATTGAAGCCCAAAAACCTTGATCTGGCAGCCAATACCCTTGCTGATGCGGAAGCTGATGCTGAGGCTGAAGTGGAAGCTGACCTCCAACAACTGGTAAAACGGGCATACGAAGGAGACCCTCTGGTCAGAGAAATCATCACCACAGTAGATTCCGGCCAGCGCCACCACTCCAAGATCTCTCTGGCTGAATATGCCCTCCAGGAGGGCCTTCTTTACCACCTTGAACAGCTCTATGTGCCGGAAGGAGAGCTGCGCCTGCGATTAATCAAGGATCACCATGATGCCCCAGCGGCAGGCCACCCGGGAGTGGCTGAAACGTTGGAGCTGTTATCTAGGGAGTACACATGGATTAACTAGCGGAAGGACATAGAGCAGTAGGTACGGAACTGCCATGTTTGCAAGCGTGCTAAGCCTGTCCGCCATACCCCGTATGGCACCTTAAAGCCCTTGGAGATTCCTGAGAAGCCCTGGCAATACCTGACCATGGACTTTGTGACCGGACTGCCGGAGGACTCGGGGTTTAATACCATTCTGATAGTAGTAGATCGGTTAACTAAAATGAGGCACGTGATACCTTGCCGGGACACCTGCTCCGCTCTGGAGCTAGCCAACCTCTACCTTAACAATGTGTTCCGGTATCATGGCCTACCCGAATCAATTGTGTCCTTTCGCGGCCCCCAATTCACCTCAGAGTTCTGGAAAGCATTCTGCAAGCTGCTAGGGATTGAAGTGCACTTCTCAACGGCATATCACTCTCAGACGGACGGTCAATCAGAACGAATGAATGCCATTATGGAGCAGTACCTGTGGGCCTATGTCAACTATCAGCAGAATAACTGGGTATCTTTGTTGGCAACCTGTGAATTCGTAGCCAACAACCAGTTCTCAGAGTCGCTGAAAACATCCCCCTTCTTAGCCAATTATAGCTGGCATCCCCGATTTGCCGAATCCCTGGCACCCCTACAAAAACACGAGAACCTTCCAGCCAAGGCATTTGTATCGGAGATCACTAGACTCTATGCTACTCTAAAAGCCGAACTGGCTTATGCTCAGGCTAGACAGGTGGAATACGCCAATGGATTCAGGTTGCCAGCCCCGAGATATCAGCTAGGAGATAAGGTATGGCTTTCTAGTTACCACTTCCACATGGAACGACTGTTATGCAAGCTCAACCACAAGTTCTTGGGCCCATTCGAGGTGTTGGCAGCCGTGTGCACTCATGCTTATCGATTGAGGTTTCCTAAAGACATCAAATGCCACCCAGTTATATACGTATTGGAAATTGAGCCAGCAGTAGACGATCCTCTCCCCGGACAGAAGCACCCCCCACTGCCCTCTGTGATAGTTGAAGGAGAAGAGGAGTGGGAGGTAGAGGAAGTACTGGATTCAAGAAAGAGGTATGGCCGTCTGCAGTATAAGGTCAAATGGCTAGTGGACGAAGAGACAACCTGGCAGCCTGCGGAGGACCTAGAAAATGCCCCTGATCTGGTGGCCCTATTCTACCAGCGTTACCCTGGAAAGCCCCACCCCATTGAATAATACCTCATCGTACTTTGTTCTTGTCTTTTGGAGTTGGAGTTAAGGTTGTCGTTTTTGTCATTGTTTAGGGTCAGGGTCAGGTCCTGTGGGTCATGGTTATTATTGTTGTTGTTGTTTGGAGTTGGGGCTTGTTGTTTTGTTCCTTGTGTTCACGGGCTCTTGTCGCTGGAGCTCCGGCCTAAAGGAAGGATAGTGTCACAACCGTCTTCCCTTGACCTTTGGGTTGTAGTTGTCTAGCGTTCTTCATTGTCGTTATCGTCGGAAAGTCTATTAGCCTACTATGTATATATAGCTCCCCACCATCGCTATCTAGTTGGATCCCTATCCAATGTCTTGTATATCCAATACAGGGCCTTGCCTCTCCCAGCACTTGTGCACCTCCCTTGTGCACCCCCTTATCTCGTGAACAGCTCTGCAGCACCGCTGCCCCCCTCTGACACACGCAGCAACTGCCTCTGCATGTCTTGTGCCCCTTGCCCTCTGCCTCTCTTGCCTCTTGCCCTTGCCCCCCATCCCAGCCTTTCCCTGATCACACACGTAGCGTTCCTACATGTGTCTTGCCCTAGCCCCGGCTTTCCGAATATTCTGCCCCCTGTGACATCATCCGTGATATCCATGACAGGTGTCCGTGACAAGTCTAGTTTTCCTAGTTACATACGTAGTGCTCCTACGGATGTCTTACCTCGTTCCTGCCCTGGCCCCGGCGTACCCCTTGGTCACCTTATCCCAGAGCTATCTTTACAACATACGTAGGAACGCTACGTATGTAACTAGGGGAAGGCTGGGATGGGGGGGCAAGGGTAAGAGGCAAGAGGGGTAGAGGGCAAGGGGCACGAGATACGCAGAGGCAGTTGCCGCATGTGTTGGAGGGGGGCAGCTGTACTGCAGAGTTATTTACGGGACAAGGCAAGACGAGGGAGTGTACAAGAGAGATACACCTTCGCGGAGAGACAAGGTCTTGTATTAGGTATACAAGACATTGGATGGGGATCCAATGAGAGGGCGGAGAAGTGAAGATATATATACATGATTCCAAGCTAAGGCCGTGGAAGGAATAAGCTTCCCGAGATTCCTATCTCAGAAGCTAAGATAACAATCACCTATCGATGACACCTGAACAAGCCTATTTGAGTGTCAAATTAAGACTAAGAACATGGTTGTGACACTATCCCCCCTTTAGGCTGGAGCTCTAGCGACTAGTAGGCTTGAGCATGACAACCAGCAAAATCAACACAAGAAACAACAACAAGTGCAAGAACGAGAACCCCAACTCCAAACAACAATAAAGACACAAAGTCACGACCTCAGTTGACTGGGCAAGGCTTCCTGAGGTATAGCTGGTAGAACTGGGTGACCAAATCCTACGCATTCTCCAAGTCCTCTGCAGGTTGCCAGGTAGTCTCCTCATCCCCTACCCACTTGACCTTATACTGAACCCGCCTATAGCGTTTTCTGGAGTCTAGTACCTCCTCAACCTCCCACTCCTCTTTACCTGCAATCACTACGGGAGGGGGTGGGGGGTGCTTTGGCCCGAGGAGGGGATTCTTGGTGGCTGGTTCGATCTTCGAGATGTGAATGACTGGGTGGCGTTTGATATCTTTAGAGAACTTTAACCGGTAGGCGTGAGTGCCCACATTCCCTAATACCTTATACAGCCCTAGGAACTTATGATCCAGCTTATGAGAAGGTCGTTC
The DNA here is from genome assembly GCA_015179025.1 of Terfezia claveryi. Taxonomy (NCBI): domain Eukaryota; kingdom Fungi; phylum Ascomycota; class Pezizomycetes; order Pezizales; family Pezizaceae; genus Terfezia; species Terfezia claveryi. The sequence goes on along the minus strand of WHUX01000023.1, from coordinate 19,906 downwards.
TGTCCAGAAGTGCCGACTGGAGAGCCACACCTTATCTCCTGGCTGATACCTAGGGGCTGGCAACTGTGATCCGTTGGCATACTCGGCTTGCCTGGCCTACGCATATCCCAGCTCGGCTTTCAGAGTAGAGTGGAGCTCTGCAATTTCAGCTGCAAGCTCCTTAGCCGGGGGTGGATTCTCTGCAGGGGTGCTAGAGCATCTGCGAATTGGGGGTGCCAACCGTAATTGGCCAGGAAGGGTGAGGTTTTCAAGGACTCTGAGAACTGGTTATTTGCGGCGAACTCACAGGTTGCCAATAAGGACACCCAGTTATTCTGCTGGTGGTTGACATAGGCCTGTAGATATTGTTCCATGATAGTGTTTATCCTTTCTGACTAGCCATCAGTCTGGGGGTGGTAGGCTGTCAAGAGGCTTATCTTGATCTCCAAAAGCTTGTAGAATGCCTTCCAGAATTCTGAGGTAAACTGAGGCCCTTGGTGGGATACAATAGATTCAGGGAGGCCATGATACCAGAATACATTGGTGAGGTAGAGATTGGCTAGCTCTGGGGTGGAGCAGGTATCCCAACAAGGCATCATATGCCTCATTTTCGTCAGCTGATCCACCACCATCAGGATGGCATTGAATTCTGAGTCCTCCGGCAACCCGGTTATGAAGTCTATAGTCAGGTGTTGGCAGGGCCGATCCGGGATTTCCAGGGGCTTCAGGGTACCATAAGGAGCATGGTGGGTAGGTTTGGCACGCTTGCAGATATAGCAATTCCATACGTATTGCTCTACCTTCTTCTATTGGTCAATCCACATATATTGCCTAGAAAGCAACTCTAATGTCTTAGCCACTCCAGGGTGACCTGCGGCTAGGCTGTCATGGTGCTCTTTGATCAGCCTTAAGCATAGTTCGCTGTCCTTAGGTATGTAGAGGCAGTCAAGGTGGTAAAGGAGACCATTCTGGGTTGTACACTCGGCTAGGGAAATCTTGGTATGGCAGCGCTGTCCAGATTCTAACGCAGTGATTATCTCTTTAGCTAGGAGGTCCTTTCCATATGCCCTTTTCACCTGCTATAGAAGATCGCTTTTAGCATCTGCATTGGCCTCGACATCCATGATATCAGCCTCAGCCAGAACGTTGGCGACCAGGTCAAGATTTTTTGGCTTCAGTACCACCTGGTTCTAGTACTTTAGCCTCTCATCCCCCCCCTTAGGAAGATCTCCTGATCTCCTGGTTAGTGCGTCTGGTTTCCCACTAGTCTTTCCCGACTGGTATTTGATCTTGAGGTTGAACCGAGATAAGAACTCCAACCACTTAGCCTGCCATCGGTTCAGCAGCTTGGTGGTAGTGAAATACTCAAGGTTCTTATGATCAGACAATATCTCGATAATCCCCTTAGCTGACTCCAAGTGAGGCTTCCATTCCTCAAAAGCTCGGACAATGGCCATTAATTCCTTATCATAGATCTCGTAATTACACTCCGCCAGGGAGTGTTTCTTTAAGAAATAGGCCACTGAGTGAAGGATCCCATTGTCATCGTTTTGGGATAGAATTCCTATAGAGATGTAGTCAGAGGCATCGGTTTTGACAATACACTCACGGTCAGGCTCGAAATGGGCCAGGATTGGGGCTGAGCAGAAGGCTACCTTGAGGTTCTCGAAGGCTAATTGGGCTGTAGGATTCCAATGGAATTGCTGATTCTTTTCTAGACCCTTCGTTTTTGTCAGTGCTATTAAGGGTGCCACGATCTTTGAATAACCCAGGATGAACCGGCAGTAGAAATTGGCAAAGCCCAAGAAAGCTTGTATATCTTGAGGTTAGCAGGGGTTTCCCAATCCTAGATTGCCGTGACTTTGGCAGGGTCTATCCTAATACCTTATGTAGTTATGATCAAGCCCAGGTACTTTACTTCTTGGACATGGAATTCACATTTTTTGGGCTTAAGGTATAGCCCAGCCTGCTCCAGCTTCTCTAATACCTGCCTTACATGGACCTTGTGTTCTGCCAGAGAATCCGAGTATATGAGGATGTCGTCCAGATAAGCTGTGCAAAACACATCCAAGAAGTCCTGTAGGGTGTCATTAATGAAGTGCTAGAAAGAGGCCGGGGCATTGGTTAATCCGAAAGGCATGACATTGTATACGAAATGCCTATACCTAGTTCGAAAAGCTGTCTTCCACTCTTCACCTTCTGCAATCTGTACCAGGTTATAGGCCCCTCTCAGATCCAGTTTGGTAAACTATTTTGTCTTGGATAGCCTTGCCAGGGTCTTCTGAATCAGAGGCAAGGGGTACCTGTTCTTCACCATTATTTATTTAGGCCATGACAGTCCACACACAACCGAAGGGATCCATCCGATTTCTTGACGAATAGTACGGGTGCACCAGCTGGGGAGGAGCTATAGCGAATGAAGCTCTGGTTGAGGTTTTCTTCCAAGTACTTCTTCAAGGCTTCCAGTTCCACTCGAGACATTCTATACAATGGTCCATAGGGGGGGTTTTGCCTTCCAGCAAGGGGATGGTGTAGTCATATGGCCGGTGGGGGCAAGCTTTTCTGCGACTTTCTCAGAGAATAGGTCTATGAACTTGTGGTATTCGTCTGGAACTAGGGATTTCCATTCTCCCCTGGATCGCAGCTTGTTGATTTCCAAGTTGACTTCGTAGATTGACAGGGTATGGGCCTTCAGTTTGTGCTTTTGGTAAGGTGAGCAAAGGCCTCAGCTCTGATAAAGCTGACATTCAAGGGTTTTGGGGGTGCGAAGGGGATATAGAGAGCAGGGGAAACAGGGGAAACAGGAGAAACAGGGGAAACAGGGGGATTGGTGGTATTGATATGCGCGGGCTGGTGTACCACCTAAGTTGAGTAGATTATGGGGGGCAGTAATGCACAAGACCAATAACGGTGGCCTTCGGTTGTCCGCAGTATTTTCTGCAGTAAGGGCTATTAAAATTCAGGTATAGGAGCCAAAGCTGACCAATACATCGTGCATCCAGAGCCAGGGAATTCCAAGGACGATTAGATACTTGAGCTTGGTAACGAACATAGGGAGGTTTTCGGAGTGATCCCCGATCTGGGCAGGTGTACAGGCAATGTCGGTGATGGCTCCAGAGGAGATAGGTCGGCCATCAATAATATCGAGAATGCGGGGGTCTTAAGCCTAGAGGTGGGTATGGCATGCTTACTGACGAAGGTCTGGTCGACAAAGGCAATTCCTGATGCTCCATAGTCTACAAGAGCTGTTGTGACGAGTGTTTTACTAGTACCAGTAAAAGATATCGTGATAGGTACAATAAGGTGTTTACAGAATAGGTGAGACTCGTCAATAGACATAGACGGAGGAGAGAGTAAAGGGACAGAAAATGCAGATAACGACAAATGACCTGGAGCAGGTCCCTTGCTAGTGTCAGTACTAGGCAAGGGACAGGGCTTTTCCAGACTCATCCACCTTTCGATCCTAGATTTAGAGATGGCGTGAGCGGCCATCGAATGGTTTTTTTGGAGAGGACATACCGTGATGAAATGGTCCATCTTCCCACATGCAATGCACAAACCCTAAGTGTGGCGATGGTCCCTTTCCTCCTGGGTAAGACAGGCCTACCTGCTGATAGGTCCATAGGGGCAGCCCCACCCGCTACCAAGGAGGGGTATGCAGGCTTGTTGACTGGTGTGAGTTGTTGTTGTTGGGTATGTGCTGTCAAGAATGGTGTACGGGGAGTTGAGGTTGGGAGTGTTTTTTGGGGGGCTCTGAGTGCCACTGTCTGCTGTTCCACCCAGCTAGCTTGTTCAATAAGTTCCTCCAGGGTCTTGGTCGGTGGGCAGTAAACCAGAGCCTTTTTCAGCTCGAAGGTAAGCCCATTTTGAACTGATCGAGCTTGGCTTCATCATTCCAATTGAGCTCTGCTGCTAGCCTGGAGAACTCTATGACATAGGCTGACAGTTCATTGTGTTTTTGCTTGAGGTCTCGTAGGGCCCTGCTGGCAGTTCCTTTAGGGTCAGGGTCCCCCAAGGCTCAGTCCAGGATTACCATTAGTGCCAGGATATCTACTAGATCAATTCCCATTGCCTTGACGAAGGGCTGTACCTGGCCTATAGCTTTACCCTCCAGTAGGCCATAGATGTATAAGAGCTAGTAGTAAACCGTGGGGAACTTCACCGAGTCCCCAGAGAGTTTTATTTGCACAGAGTTTTTCTATGCTCATAACTGGCCCTGGTCCCTATTAAACTTGGGCAGGGTTAGTAGGTCTTGTGTTTTCGGGTTCTTTGGACCATCGTCCAGGTCTAAAGCATGAGTCAATCTCCAGATAGTTATCCTGTCCTCTGCTGCATCTTCTCGGAGGAGGGTTATTTTGTCTTCAGCTTCTCGGATTCACCTTGAGGCTTTCTGGAGGTCCGCTTCTTATTGTTCGCCAATGGCATAAGTGTCTGTGAAGATCTCGATCACAGTTTGTCAGTATGTTGATAGTTCTGTCAGGTCTGATGGGATCGGAGTCGCCCTCCAGGCTGCAAATCTATTGGTGGGTAGTATAATATTCGTGGACATCATACAGGTTGGTCTAAAAGATCCAACGTAGTGTGACGTGGGCTCTAGAGACAAGGCGACCAAGAGATATATTGGGGAGAAGACAGAGGCTAGGACAAGACACATGTAGGAATGCTACATATGTAACTAGGGGAAGGCTGGGACAGGGGGGCAAGGGTAAGAGGCAAGAGGGGCAGAGAGCAAGGGCACAAGATATGCGGAGGTAGTTGCCGCATGTGTTGGAGGGGCGCAGCTGTACTACAGAGTTATTCACGGGACAAGGCAAGACGAGGGAGTGTATAAGGGAGGTACACCTTCGTAGAGAGACAAGGTCCTGTATTAGGTATACAAGACGTTGGATGGGGATCCAACAAGAGGGCGGAGAAGTGAAGATATATATACATGATTCCAGGCCAAGGCCGTAGAAGGAATAAGCTTTTCGAGATTTCTATCTCGGAAGCTAAGATAACAATCACCTATCGATGACACCCGAACAAGCCTGTTCGAGTGTCAAATCAAGACTAAGAACACGGTTATGATAATAGATTAGGTAAATTATTTTCTCATACTTTTAAATATACTTTATAATATATATATACTAGAGTCTCAAACTGCGTAATGATCGACACCCACGTGACGATCGACATGCCCCCCTACCCTAATGCAGTAATCTCTTAATAAATACACCAACCCTTGCAATATCCCGGCAAAAGAAACAATGAATATAGGCTAAAATAACTTAAAAAAACGAATATGATAGTGCCAATACGCCACAATTTACCCTGAATCCTCTATAACTCCAAACCCTCAATACCTCCTAAAACCCCCCTCTACCATGGCCACCCCGACCACCCTGACCATGTAGCCTACTACGGCCTCTACTAGTAGCCATGGGCTTCCCATATGTTCGCTCTATTACATGTATTAGTATTAGCTTAAGCGAATTAGAGGATGTAGAGATATACCCACCACAAAGTGTTATAAATGACATCGCAGTTTCTAGCCTACGCAAATCAGCCTCCTCGGTATCAAATTTCAAGAGTTTTGTGGCTCTTGATCGAGCTACATTCCCGTGACCACGCCCTCTAGTACCCTGAGTACCCCCTCTAGTACTTTTTAACATTACAGGCACCTTCTTTACTTCCTTGGCTTTCTCTTCTTTAGCCAACCTCCGTGCTTCTCGGTTTGTGGCTTTATCTGCTTCAAGAGCTGTAGCAGTTGCAATCCGTACTTTTTCGGCCTCAATGTAGGCTCGATCCAAAGATCGGGGGCCCTGGATTCGCTTTGTTGATCGAGGCTTTACCTTCTTGCCGTTTCGAAGCTGTTTGAGCCCTTGAGAGGCAGGGTCAATAATCTGGTATTGAATAACTCTCTTTTCAAGATGATTGAGCCCTTCATCGACAGTTGCTCTTGAATGAGGTGTCATGGTTAATTTTGAGAGGGTTGACCGTATGCTAGCTACCTTAACTAGAGTTGAGAGTGGGGGGTATCTATACTGGCAACTGTAGCACTGGCAGCAACTCGATCAAGTACTTCCTCTAGTCAGAGTGGCCATATTCCAGTGGCCTCAAATCCACTTATAATATTGGATTTTGTGAGTGCTTGACCACGCGCAATGCAGAAGCAATCCCAGAATTCCAGCTTTCCAAACGGCTGGCCAGGATTGTAATATATGAAGTCCTGGAGGGCAGTACAATAGGCCCGTGATAGCGGTCCAAAACATGCCACATCTAGAGGTTGCATTAGATGTGTAGAATGTGGTGGAAGACAATATATGACAATGCCATGGTCGAGACCGTATTCAACAACAGAGTAAGCAACATGACTACTGTGACCATCCACAATAAGCATACGCCAAATAGATGGCTCTGCTGGCAGGGGTGCTATATAGGGGTCGAAGTGCTTAGATATATAATCTAAGCCTAGCTCATTGTCTATATAGCCACTAGGTGACCAACTGAAGGTTGCAGGCCTTGTATCACCCATAGTATACCATCCATCACAATGAACCTTATTCGCCCATACAATAAACAGTGGTATCACGTTATAGTGGCTCTCACCAACCGGTCACAAAGTGCATGTTCCTCCGTTAGGAGAGAAGTGCCTCTATAGCGCGAACTATTGCCTTTGTTCTACCAACTGCTAGACCTATCATAATGCTCTTTTCATTACAGTTCCATAGGTTTTCGGGTCTGATTTTGTACTGCTGCATAAGACTCCGCAGTGTGTGATACCATTTGGTTTGCTCCTCTAATATTGCAGTAACTTTAGCTCGAGACTTCTCTAGATATTGGCAATACTTGAGCTAAATACTAGAGTGTCGGGAAAGGAAACGCTTAGCCCAATAGATACTAGGAATAATTTTCGCTTGAGAAGTGCGAGCTTGCAGAATCCGGATAGCCATTGACACTAGCATTAGTAGTGTGACAGGAAAGTAGAGATCACTCATCCTTCCACACCAGTCAACTATCGCTTCCTCTTTACCAGCAGTGAGAAGTTGCTGTGATTGCCGAGCTTTAGATCGTGGCGCTTGTACCCCATAGTACCTCCGTCATAGCGTAGTAGGATTTACTCCGAATGCTTTGGCTACTTTAGCCTTAGACTCTTTGGGGTGCTTGCGAGCATAGTTTATTGCTCGTGTCAGTTGCGAATCATGCAATTTGAGCTCTAGTTGTAGCTGTTTTATCTTTTTAGAGGTTTTTGGTGGCATGGTGTTGATGATATCGGCAGTACAGCGAAATTCGTGGTATCCGAGCAGGGGTTTGAAATAGCGATCATCACGTGGGTGTCGATCGTTACGCAGTTTGAGACTCTAAGTAGTTAAATAACTTATATAAAGCTAATATATATATTAATTTACTTAGAAAAGAATATAATTGTCTTATATTTTTTAGGATAATTCTTCTACTTATAAATATTATAAACTTACAAGTTTATATAGTACTAGTATTTTAATTTAGTATTTATATTTATATTAAAATATAATATATAAGTATAAAACTATATAAAAAGTTACTATTATTGGGTATTAATTATATATAATTTAGTTATTTTGAGCTTTTAGACTATATTAGCTAGTTGTTTAGTATTTAGATCTTTCTTAGTCTTTTTTATCTTCTATAGCTTCTTTACCTATTTATATTATATAGCTTTTATATTTTTTATACTCTATATATCTTATTATCTTATATATTTAGTAACTTAGGTCTATATCAATAATGAGTTTATTTATACTAGATGTACTAGGTGCACTTGATACTCTATTATAGAACTAAGCCTTATAATATACTAGCATTCTAGGTTCCTTTCCTAGTATACCTCTAGTACTTCCAACTCTCTAAACTACCATGTTACCTATATACTATTTCTACCTACTATATCTATATATACTTTTTCTCCCATAATATCTCAGTATTATACACTTTACTAAGATTTCAATCTAATATTATATATTCTCTATATTCTATGTTAGTTTCACTTCTCTTCTACTCTTACCCTTATCTCTTGACTTTGTAAGTATGCATTCACTCTTTGTATTTTCCTATATTCATTTAATCCATTCTTCTCCTTTTTTTATTATTACTTATATATCTTACTATCCTAACTTAATATATATACAATCTACTCTTTAAAGTTATACCTTCCATTTTCTATCTTTCTGGCTTAAACTTCTTCCTATTGTCTTTTTTATATTTTCAATTCAAGATATTATATTTTTAAATTTTTCTTTCAACAATTCTTTTTTTAAACTTTTTAATATAATAAATTATATTTTTAAGTTCTCCTTTCTAACAATTGCTCTTTTGATGCTTGTGATTTAATTATCTTTATTCTAAATTAATTACTTATTTTTGGTATAAATATGAGGTTTTCTTTATTTAACTTCTATTTTTTATAACTAAAATATATATTTTGAACCTCATAGCTATATCTATAAACTACTACTAAATGAAATCCAATACATTATATTCTCTTCTTTCTCACCTAATTATATCTATATTTTAGGTTTAAATAACTCAGTAATAAAAAGTATGGTAAGAGAAATATATAGAAAAAAATATATAGAATAAAATATAGAGAGAAACAAGCAAGTCACAAGAGAAAAAGAACTAATATTAACTAACAAGAAAAATAAACTTAATTACTATACAGAGATAGAACAAACTGGGAACTAATCTAGGAAAACCCTTTCTCCCCCTAATATATTCATTTTTAGTTTCTATTTAATATCTTCAATTACTTCATATCTACTTTATTGAAATTAATATCTAAATTCTTCTTCTCACTATCTAAATCTTTGCCCTTTTTATTTATATTTCTAGTCTTCACTAGTTTATTATCAACAATTAGATCTAATAGTCCTATAAACTCTATAGAAGAATATCTTAATTAGATTCCTTTTATTGAAAGGTTACTATAAGCAGAGGTATTACAGTAGTAATTATAGAGATAGTAGTGGTAGATAGTAGTACTATTAAGTAGAGAGTATAAGCAAACAGAAGAATAAGAGAGCAAATGGTAGAACTATGTTAAAAGTAGATAGTCTAATGAGTCTAATCAAAAAGTATATAGAACTAGATATAGAAGTAAGAGACTAGTATATAATAGTATAAGTTAAAGGTAAAGATTTAGTAGGAAAGTTTAAGTTATATAACCTAAGAATAGTATATCATATACATATAAATGAAGAAATATATAGAGGTGTATGACTAAGACTGTAATATGAGTTAATAAATATAACAGAAAGGCATAGAAGAGATAATCATTAAGTTATGACAACTAAGACAAGTAAGCAGTAACTTTAAGTAGTAAAGTAGCATTATATAATGATGTCACAACTATATTCTTAGTTGTTCTCGCCATCACCTGCGATCACAGGTGATAGGTTATTACCATTGTTATCTTTGTCATCACCTACGATCGCAGGTGATATGTTATTGTTATTGTTACCTTGCTTGGCTTCCGAGATAGGGATCTTAGGAAGCTTATTTCCTTCTTACCCTGATAGAGTTATGTATATATAGATCCTGTCCCTCATACTGTTGTTGGATCCTTATCCAATGTCTTGTATATCCAATACAGGGCCTTGCTTCCCTCTAGGTTGGTACATCTCCCTTGTGCACCTCCTTGTCTCACCTCATCTCTACAGCCCTGCTGCCCACCCTGTGAACCTCCTATCCTTGCCTTGCCTTGCCTTGTCTCTGCAGCTCTGCTATCTACTACTACTCCCATGTGCCTCTCTCGCCCTTGCCCTTGCCCCTGTCCTAGCCTTTTTCTCTAAGTCACACACATAGCATTCCTATGTGTATGTTACTCTAGCTTTGCCCTTGCCCCAGCGTACTTCTTGGTTGCCTTGTCCCTAGAGCCGTTGTTATACTACGTTGGATCTTTCAGACCAACCAATACGATGTCTATGAACACTCCACTACTCACCAATAAATTCGCAGCCTGGAGAGTGACTCCAATCCCATCAGACCTGACAGAAATATTAGTATACTGATAAACTCTGATCAAAATATTCACAGATACTTATGCTATAACGTGGGCTCCGGGGGACAAGGCGACCAAGAGGTACACTGGGGCAGTGGCAAGGGGGCATCGCATATGTAAGAGCGCTACGTGTATGATCTAGGGAAAGGATAGGGGCAAGACAAGGGCAGGGCTAGGGTAACACACACGTAGGAACGCTATGTATGTGACTAGGAAAACTAGGCTAGTCACGGACACCTGTCATGGATGTCACGGATGATATCAGGGTGGGCAGGATGTTCAGAAGGCAAGAGGCAAGGACAAGAGACATGCGGAAGTGGTTGCTGCATGTGTCGAAGGGAGGCAGCTGTACTGCAGAGTTATTTGTATAAGACAAGGATATGCACAAGAGGGGTGCACAAGCACTGGGAGAAGTAAGGTCCTATATTGGGTATACAAGATGTTAGATAGGGATCCAACATAAGTGAGAGAGTGAGGAGATATATATACATGGTGGCCTAAGGCCAATAATAGAATAAGGTTCCGAGATAGGGAACCCTCAACAGTCATGCTGAAAGTGGCATGACTCTCAAAACACAACCCGGTACTAGGCAACATTAATAACAATAACAATGGTAAAGAGAGACGGTTGTTACACTATCCCCCTCTTTAAGCAAGAGCTCCAGCGACATGAAGGCCTGGGCATGATAATAGTAAAAACAACCTGACAACAACAAAAACAACAATTATAACTCCAACTCCAAATCAACGAAGACAAGATAAAAATATTATTCAGCTGGATGAGGCTTGAGAGGGTAACACTGGTGGAATAGGGTGACCAGGTCAGGGGCATTTTCCAGATCCTCTACTGGTTGCCAGGTAGTCTCCTCGTCCCCTAACCATTTGACCTTGTACTGAACTCATCCATAGCACTTCCTGGAGTCCAGTATCTCCTCAACCTTCCACTCCTCTTCACCTGCAATCACTACGGAAGGAGGTGGGGGGTGCTTTTGCCCTGGAAGGGGATCGTCGGTGGCTGGCTCGATCTCCGAGACATGAATGACTGGATAGCGCTTGATCTCCCTAAGAAACCTCAGTCAGTAAGTATGAGTGCCCACAGATGCTAACACCTCGTAGAGACCTAGAAACTTGTGATCCAGCTTACGGGAGGGCCATTCTGTCTAGAAGTGTCAGCTAGAAAGCCATACTTTGTCTCTAGGCTGGTACCTTGGGGCTGGCAACCATGATTCGTTGGCATATTCTGCTTGCCTGGCCTAGGCATATCCTAGCTTAGCCTTCAGGGTACAGTGAAGTTCAGCGATTCCAGCTGCCAATTCCTTAGCCGGGGGATGGGCTTTCTACAGAGGTGCTAAGGTATCCATGAATCAGGGGTGCCAATTGTAATTGGTCAGGAAGGGAGAGGTTTTCGAGGACTCCGAGAACTGGTTGTTGGTGGCGAATTCGCAGGTCGCCAGCAACGAAACCCAGTTGTCCTGCTGGTAATTGACGAAAGCCCTCAGATACTACTCCATAATGGCGTTCATCCTCTCCGATTGGCCATCCGTCTGGGGGTAGTAAGCTGTTGACAGACGAACTTTGATCCCAAGAAGTTTGCAGAAGGCTTGCCAGAATTCTGTAGTAAACTGGGGCCCACAGTTGGACACAATTGATTCAGAGAGGCCATGGTACCAGAATACATTATTGAGGTAGAGGTTGGCTAACTCCAGAGCAGAGCAGGTATCCCGGTAAGGTATAACATGCCTCATCTTCATAAACTGGTCTACCACCATTAGGATAGCATTGAACCCTGTATCTTCCGGCAATCCCATCATGAAGTCTATAGTCAGGTGCAGCCAGGGCCGATCTGGGATGTTCAGAGGTTTCAGGGTCCCATATGGGGCGTGGCGGACAGGCTTAGTACGTTTGTAAACATGGCAGTTCCATATATACTGTTCCACGTTCTTCCACTAGTCAATCCATATGTATTCCCTAGCTAGCAGCTCCAACGTTTTAGCCACCTTAGGGTGACCTGCAACCAGGCTGTCGTGGTGTTCCTTGATCAATCACAGGCGTAGCTCTCCTTCTGGTACATAGAGCCGTTCGAGGTGATAAAGGATACCCTCCTGGACAATACATTTGGCCAGGGAAATCTTGGGGTGGCGGCGGTGGCTGGAATCTACTGCAGTGATGATATCTTTGGCCAGGGGGTCTTCTTCGTAATCCTGTTTCACTAGCTGTCGGAGGTCAGCTTCCACTTCAGCAAGGGTATTGGCTGCCAGATCAAGGTTTTCGGGCTTCAATACCACCTGATTCTGGTATTTTAGCCTTTCATCCCTCCCTTTAGGGAGGTCTCCTAATCTCCTAGTCAAAGCATCCGGTTTCCCACCAGCCTTTCCTGGCCGGTATTTGATCTTAAAGTTGAACCAGGAGAGGAACTCTGACCACCTAGCCTGCCACCAGTTAAGCAGCTTGGTAGTAGTAAAATACACAAGGTTCTTATGATTGGACAGTACCTCAATAATTCCCTTGGCTGACTCCAGGTATGGCCTCCACTCCTCGAATGCTTGCACAATGGCCATTAACTCCTTATCATAGATTTCATAATTACACTCCGCCGGGGAGTGCTTTTTTGAGAAGTATGCCACTTAGTAGAGGATACCATTATAATCATTTTGAGACAGTATTCCAGCGGAGACGTAGTCGGAGGCATCAGTTTCAATAATGCATTCTTTATCGGGATTGAAGCGGGCTAGGATCGGAGCTGAACAGAAGGCTTTCTTGAGGTCCTCAAAAGTGGCCTAAGCTGCTGGATTCTACTGAAAAGCCTTCTTCGGTATTCCAGCCTCCATCTTGGTCTTGGTCAGGGCTGTTAGAGGTGCCACAATTTTCGAATAACCCAGAATAAACTGGCGATAGAAATTAGCAAAACCCAGGAAGGCCTGTACATCCTTCAGATTGGCAGGGATTTCTCATTCTTGGATTGCCGCAACCTTGGCAGGGTCCATTTTAATACCTTCCGTAGTTATGATCAAGCCCAAGTACTTCACCTTTTAAACATGGAATTCGCATTTTTCGGGCTTGAGGTATAACCCAGCTTGTTCCAGCTTCTCTAATACTTGTCGGACATGGATCCTATGTTCTGCAAGTGAATCAGAGTATATGAAGATATCGTCCAGATAAGCTGTATAGAATGTATTCAGAAAGTCCCGCAAGGTGTTGTTGATAAAGTGCTGGAAGGAGGCCAGTACATTGGTTAGACCGAAGGGCATCACATTATACTCGAAGTAGCTATATCATGTCCGGAAGGCAGTTTTCCACTCCTCCTCTTTGGCAATCTATACCAACTTATAGGCCCCTCTCAGGTCCAATTTGGTAAACCATTTAGCCTTTGACAACCTGGCTAATGTCTCCTGGATCAGGGGCAACGGGTATCTATTTTTTACCGTTATCTCATTCAAACCACGATAGTCCATGCATAACCGAATTGAACCATCTGATTTCTTCACGAATAGTACAGGGGCTCCAGCTGGGGAAGAGCTGTGCTGAATGAAGCTCTTGTTGAGGTTTTCCTCCAGGTACTTCTTCAGGGCATCTAATTCCAGCCAGGACATTCTATAGAGTGGGCCGTATGGTGGGGTCTTTCCTTCCACTAGGGGGATTGTATAGTCATATGGTTGGTGTAGCACCAACTTTTCCACAGCTTTTTCTGAGAACAAATCAATAAACTCGTGGTATTCTTCTGGGACCATAGACTTCCAGTCCTCCCTAGACCTTGTCTTGTTGATTGCCAGGTTCACCTCATATATGGAAAGAGTATGTGCCTTCAGCTTGTGCCTCCTAGTAAGGTAAGTGAAAGCCCCTGCATAAATAAAGCTAACATTTACAGGTTTTGGGGGAGTGGGGAATATTGGGGAAAAAGGGGGAACAGGAACAGGTGGATTGTCAACATTGATATATATGGTCTAGTGTACTACCTAGGTGGGATCCTCTATCGGGGGTGGTAGTACGCATAATCCCTTAATGGCACTCCGTGGGGCACCACAGTGCCTCTTGCAATACCCACTATTAAAATTTAAGGTGTAAGAGCCAAAGTTGATGGAGACATCATGTATCTGGAGCCATGGGATCTCCAGAACAATTGGGTATTTAAGCTTGATTACGAACATGGGGAGACTCTCTGAGTGGTCTCCAATGGTACTGGGTAGGCAGGCAAGGTCGGTGATAGCTCCGGAAGAAATGGGGCAGCCATCGATAATGTCGAGAAGGTAGGGGGTATTGAGTTTCGAGGTTGATATAGAGTTTTTACTGATAAAGGTCTGGTCAATGAATGCTATTCCTGAAGCACCACAATCTATGAGAGCTAATGTAACCACTGTTTTATCATTGAACTTGACAGTTATCGGTACTACAAAATACTCACCAAACAAGCAAGATTCATCAACAGATATAGATGCAGGAACAGAAAAAGATGACAAAGACAAATGACCCAGAATAGGACCCTTACTAGTGTCAGCAACTAGGTAAGGGACAGGGCTTTTCCCGACTCGTCCACCTCCTCGATCCGAGGTACTGGAGTGTCGGTCGGGGAAATGGCGTAGACAGCCAGGGAGCGAGCTTTCCGGAGAGAACAGGCTGCAATAAAATAGTCCACCTTTCCATATGCAATACACAGGCCTTTATCCCTACACCTATCCCATTCCTCCTGCGTCAATCGAGGCCTTTCCGAGAATAAATCCATAGGGGCAGGACCTTCTGGCACCAGTGAGGAGTGTACTGGCTTGTTGCTCGTAGGGGATTGGGCTGGCTTGGTGTTCGGCTGCTGCTGCTGTTGTTGAGCTGGGTGGGTGGTCGGTTGGAAGGCCGGTCGGTGGCGTAACCTGGCTATTCGTTGCTCCACTATGAAGGCCTAGTCGATCAACTCCTCGAGGATATCAACCTTAGGGAGGGTAACCATGGCCTGTTGGAGCTCGTTACTGAGCCCCTCCTGGAATTGCTCGAACTTAGCCTAGTCGTTTCATCAGACCTCTACCACCAGTCTTGAGAATTCTGCCACATAAATGGACAGATCGATGTTTTTCTGCCTGAAGGCTCGGAGGGCCCTACTGGCAGTGCCAATGGCATTGGGGTCCCCGAACGCCCTATCCAGGATTGTGAAAAGGGCCAAGATATCATTGAGCTTGATTCCTGTTTCAAGGACATAGGGCTGGATCTGGTCACAAGCTTTCCCCTCCAACAAGGTGAAAACGTATGCCAGTCGATATTGTTCAGACAGGAACCTGGCAGAGTCTCCATTTAGCTTGAGGTTGACTGCATTCTTTCAGGCTCGTAGACGAACCCGGTCCCCATTAAACTTGGGGGGAGTCGGAATGCTTTCGGTCTTGTTGCTACTGGCTACTGTTGGTATTGCGAGGTTTCCTAGAGCATGGCTGACGTTTTGGACCATAGTCTGTTTGTTGGCTAGAATAAGGTTCACATGGTCAAGATCCGTCTGGAGGACCATGATCTCTTCGTTGACGGATCTCAGCTTTCGTTCAGCCATGGCCAGGCTATTGCCGAGTTCAGCCCAGATAGCATCTATGGCCTCAAAGATGTCAATGATTTCTCGACAATAGGCATTCAATTCGTTTGGGCCTGAGGGTATAGGGGAGTTTCTTCAGGTCTGGAACCTGACGGTGGGTGGTAGGAGAGCTACTCTTGACATGACTGCATACCAGTTGGTCCAAAGGATCCAATATAGTATAATGTGGGCTCCGGGGGACAAGGCGACCAAGGGGTACGCCGGGGCAGAGGCAAGGGGGAATCGCACAGGTAGGAGTGCTACGTGTGTGATCTAGGGAAAAGATAGGGGCAAGGCAAGGGCAGGCCTAGGGTAATACTCATGTAGGAACACTACGTGTATAACTAGGAAAACTAGGTTTGTCATGGACACCTGTCACGGATGTCACAGACAATGTCAGGGGGGCAGGATGTTCAGAAGGCAAGAGGTAAGGACAAGAGACATGTGGAAGTGGTTGCCGCGTGTGTCAAAGGGAGGCAGTTGTGCTGCAGAGTTGTTTGTACGAGATAAGGATGTGCACAAGGGGGGTGTCCAAGTGCTGAGAGAAGTAAGGTCCTATATTGGGTATACAAGATGTTGGATGGGGATCTAACGTGAGTGCGAGAGTAAGGAGATATATATGCATGTTGGCCCAAGGCCGATAACAGAATAAGGTTCCGAGATAGGGAACCCTTGACAGTTTTACCGAAAGTGGTACGACTCTCAAAACACAACCCGGTACTAGGCAACATCAATAACAATAACAACGGTAAAGAGAGCTGGTTGTTACATATGCCGTTGGTAAACAACAAGGAGCAGACCTTCAGAAAGCCAAAAGGTGAATCTGAGAAGCCAAAGATGAAATAACCCTTCTCCGAGAAGATGCAGTAGAGGACAGGATAACCATTCAGAAACTGACTCGTGCTTTGGACCTGACCGATGGTCCAAAAAACTAGAAAATACAAGACCTACCCACCCCACCCAAGTTTAATGGGGACCAGGACCGGTTACGAGCATGGAAAAACTCTGTGCAGATAAAACTCTCTGGGGACTCAGTGAAGTTCCCCACTGTCTACCACCAGCTCTCATACATCTATAACCTACTGGAGGGTAAGGCCATAGACCAGGTACAGCCCTTCGACAAGGCTATGGGGATTGATCTAGTAGACATCCTAGTACTAATGGCAATCCTGAACCAAGCCTTTGGAGACCCGGATCCTAAAGGAACTGCCAGTAGGGCCCTATGAGACCTCAAGCAAAAACATAACGAACTGTCAGCCTATATTGCTGAGTTTTCTAAGTTAGCAGTGGAGCTCAATTGGAATGATGAAGCCAAACTAGATCAGTTCAAAGATGGGCTTACTTTCGTGCTGAAAAAGACTTTGATCTACTGCCCGCTAACCAAGACTTTAGAGGAACTTATTGAGTAAGCCAGGTAGGTGGAACAGCAAACAGCGGCCCTCAGAGCTCTCCTAAAAACCTTCCTAACCTCGAACCCTCGAACAAGCTTCCCAGCAGCAGCATGCACCCAACAACCTACTACGCCCATCAACAGACTCGCACACCTCTCTCTCGTAGCAGGTGGTGCCGCACTTATGAACCTATCTGCAGGTAGGCTATGGTTAACCTAGGAGGAGAGAGATCGCTATGAATGAACGAGCTGTGTATAGCATGTGGAAAAGGAGACTATTTTATTGTGGCATGTCCCCTCCGCAAAAACCACTTGATAGCCACCCACGCCATCTCCAAATCCAGGATCAAGGAGGTTGATGAGTAGAGAAAAGCCCTGTCCCTTACCTAGTTACTAACACTAGCAAGGGACCTGCCCCAGGCCATCTATCTTTGTCTTTATCTACATTTTCTGTTTCCTCCACTTCTATTGACAAATCTGGCTTATTTAGTGAGCATTTTG
The DNA here is from genome assembly GCA_015179025.1 of Terfezia claveryi. Lineage (NCBI taxonomy): Eukaryota > Fungi > Ascomycota > Pezizomycetes > Pezizales > Pezizaceae > Terfezia > Terfezia claveryi. Next base: position 2,482 of record WHUX01000023.1, on the reverse strand, counting down.
TTATATCTATCTCCCTTAGAATCAATGATAGAACAATCAATATATCAGCACTTATAGATTACGGAGCTTTAGGAATTGCATTTATTGGCTAGGCCTTTGTCAGTAAATTCTCTATACCCATGTCCAAGCTCTGAACCCCCCATGTTTTAGATGTCATTGATGGTCGACCCATCTCCTCTAGAGCCATCACCGACATTACCTGCTCCCCTACTCAGATTGGTAACCATTCTGAGAGCCTTCCTATGTTTGTCACCAAGCTAAAATACCCGATTGTGCTCAGAATCCTATAGCTTAGAATGCACGATGTATTGGTCAGCTTTAGCTCTTACACTCTGCAGTTCAATAGCCCTTACTGCAAAAAACACTGCAGGAATCCGAAGGCCACCATTACTGGGCTATGTGTGCTACCACCCCCAATAATCCACCTAACCCAAGTAGTATACCCACTCGCACACATCAATACCACTATTCCCCCTGTTCCCCCTATTCCCCAAAAACCTCTAAATGTCAGCTATATCGAGGCAGGGGCCTTCGCTTACCTTACTAGAAGGCACAAGCTGAAGGCACATACCCTGTCCATATATAAGGTAAACTTGGAGATCTATAAAATGAGGCCCAAGGAGGAGTGGAAGTCCATGGTACTGGACAAATGCCACGAATTTATCGACCTGTTCTCAGAGAAGGCTGCAGAAAAGCTTGTACCCCACCGGCCTTATGACCACACTATTCCACTGATAGAGGGTAAGACCCCCCCTTATGGGCCCTTCTATGGAATGTCCCATGCAGAGCTAGAAGTCTTAAAGAAGTATTTGAAAGAAAACCTCAATAAGAGCTTCATTCACTATAGCTCCTTCATGGTAGGTGCTCCAGTGCTGTTCGTGAAGAAATTGGATAGCTCCCTTTAGTTGTATGTTGATTATTGTGGCCTGAACGAAATAATGGTCAAAACCAGATACTCTCTACCTCTAATCTAGGAGACATTAGTCAGGCTTTACAAGGTAAAATGGTTTACCAAATTGGACTTGCGAGGGGCATACAACCTGATATGGATCGCCGAAGGAGAGGAGTGGAAAACAGCCTTCCAAATACGTTACAGCTACTTTAAGTACAACTTCATGCCCTTTGGCCTAACCAACGCCTCTGCCTCCTTCTAGCACTTTATCAATGACACCTTACGGGACTTTTTGGATGTGTTCTGCATGGCTTACCTTGATAATATCTTGATTTATTCAGATACCCTGGTAGAGTATAAGATTCATGTCCAGCAGGTATTGGAGAAGTTGGAGCAAGCTGGGTTGTACCTTAAGCCTAAGAAATGTGAGTTCCATGTACAGGAGGTTAAGTATCTAGAGTTGATCATTACTATGGAAGGTATTAGAATGGACCCTGCCAAGGTCACCACTGTTCAGGAATGGGAAATCCCAGCAAATGTTAAGGATGTTCAGGCCTTCCTGGGATTCGCCAACTTTTACCGACGGTTTATTCTAGGATATTCCAAGATCGTAGCCCCCCTCACAGCCCTAACCAAAAAGGACCGGTAATTCTACTGGAGTCCAGAAGCCCAATCCACCTTCCAGAACCTTAAGAAAGGCTTCTGCTCAGTACCCATACTGGCTCACTTTGATCCCAATAGCAAGTGTATCGTGGAAACGAATGCCTCCGACTATGTCTCTACCGGAATCCTGTTCCAGTATATCAATGGAGTCCTCTACCCGGTGGCCTATTTCTCTAAAAAGCACTCTCCGACAGAGTGTAATTACGAGATTTAGGATAAGGAATTAATAGCCATTGTCTGAGCTTTTGAGGAATGAAGGCCTCACCTGGAGTCAGCCAAGGGGATCATCGAAGTACTATCTGATCATAAAAATCTTAAGTACTTCACCACTACTAAGCTGCCGAACAGATGGTAGACTAAGTGGTTAGAGTTCTTATCTCTATTCAACTTCAAGATCAAGTATCGGCCTGGAAAGCTGGAGGTAAGCCGGATGCACTAACCAGGAGATCAGGAGATCTCCCTAAAGGGGGGGATGAAAGGCTGAAGTACCAAAATTAGGTGGTACTGAAACCTGAAAATCTCAACCTGGCGGCTAATAGCCATGCTAATGCTAAAGCTGAAGCGAATTGCAGAGCAGATCTCTTTCTGCGGATACGATGAGCATATGTGGAGGACGACCTGGTTAAGGATATAATCGCCACAGTGGAGTCTAGACAGCGCCGTCACACCAAGATTTCCCTAGCTGAGTACACCACTCAGGATGGCCTCCTATACCACCTAGATTGGCTCTATATACCTAAAAGGGAGTTGCGGATGTAGCTGATTAAGGAATACCATGACATCCTAGCTGTAGGTCATTCTGGGGTAGCTAAAATATTAGAGCTGCTAACTAGGCAATATATGTGGATTGACTAATCGAAGGAGGTGAAGCAGTATATACAGAACTGCCATGTTTGTAAGCATGCTAAGTCTACCTATCATGCTCCT